>JANEYF010001990.1:0-252500 GCA_029963845.1 Rhamnusium bicolor
AATAACTTTGGATAAAAATTTTTTGAAAAATTGGTGAAACACGTCGACCTTGTTTCTAAGGGGGACATATTTTAATGTAATACTTGTATACCTATCATCATTCCTCTACCCTACACGGCCACCCCCTCAAAAAATTCAAATGGCAAAGGGGGTCGAGTGATACATCTTCTCAAAGGTCTTTCAGTTCTCTACATAGCTGTGTATTTTCTTAAACTTTTATCTATTCGTTCCTGAGAAATAAAGGGATGTCAGTAGAGCTCATTTGCAACTGATTTAACTATAATATGCATAATGCAAAACCTGTTTTTGAGATATTTTATTATTATTATTTTTTAGAAACTTCCCTTGCCCTTATGTGTTTCAAAACACATGTGTCATCGCTTAAGCGGAGATTTCTCACTCAAAAATAAGACAAACCGTTACTATCAACATGGTCCATTGCTGTTTCGTACTTGAAATGCAGAATGTTGAAGTTTTATTATTATTTCGGTTAATTTTGTAAAGAAAATATATACACCACTGACTTCTTTAGTTTTAGATGGCACAGTTATGTAGACAGTTAATTGCTTAAAAGAAGTCACCTCATGATTTTTGTTAGATTTAGGTTTCATGTACGAGATAAATACAATTTTTTAATGTAGAGTACTTAATAACATTATTTTTTTTAATAGACTTAAAAAAGACTTTAAAAATTGCATTTATCTTCTACACGATGACGATATCTAAAAAACGTCAAGAGGTGACATTTTTTCAGCAATTAACTTTCTACATAATTGGGCAATCAAAAACTAAAAAAATCAGTCACGTATATATTTTTTACACTTAACGCAAAGAAAAATAAAACTTCAATATCTTAGAAACGAAGCAAAGATGGATCTATGTTGTTAGGAATTAGGTATATTTGTCTAATTTTTGAGTGTAGTTAAGCGATGGCACATGTTTTTCGAAACACCCTGTATCTCTTTAATTTGAAAACAACGGACACTACCTGTACCTAGTATTTTTGTATTATTTATGGAAGTAAAATATAGTTTTTAAAACTTCATATAAACCTTATTCGAAAAGTAATATATAAAGTAGAGAAGTTTTTAAATAATTTGCACGTTTAATGCATTTCAAGTTTTAAAAATAAACTCATATGAATGAACGATTGGGTTGATATTTGTTTTACAAATGTAGTTTTTTAGCTCGTCTTTCTCATTAAAGTATTTAACCTAATTTTTGTTACATAACTATGCAAACTAACACAGGAAATTGAAATATTAAAGAAAGCTTTATTTTTTTATTTCAAAAATAAAATATCTCAAAATCTATTGGATCTGCAGGTGGATTTATGCAGACAAATTTATCATTTATCATTTAAGATTTAACATTTAGCATTTAACATTTATGAGTTAAAGTCTCCAAACGTAATGTACCAATTTATGCAGCACATTTATCATTTAGCATTTTACATTTTACATTTAAGAGTTGGCCAACTTTTAACTTTTAGATTAAATGTTAAATGAAAATCGTACTGCGCAAGCATAAACATGTGAGGTTAGGTAACAAATCCCTAACTAAATTATTTATTGATTTTCATCATCTGGACAGGAACAGAAATTTTACTGTTTGATTGGAAGCTTCTTAACAGGTTGAGTGCCAAGCGGTGGCAATGTGGTCTCGCACATGATTTTGCTTTACCGGCCGCGTGAGACGAATGTGGACTCTCAAGCACTTGTGTGACATTTGGCTGCGTAAGTCGACTATGGTCTCATGTAACTGTATAAAACATATGGGATCATCTAATGCATGGCCTGTCGGTCCTGAAACGTTATTTGGCCTGTGCACTGGCTGTTGGCAAACCCATATATTTATTGTTACAAAAACTAATATATTTTGAATAGAAGTACAGTCAATATTATTATATCAACATCGATAAGAAGTGTTTATGTTAACGTACTTCACTTGAACATGAGAATGCTGACAAATTAAGTTCTTTGTACTAGGGATTTTAATAGTTAGTTATACGTAGACATCTCGTCTGTAAAGACAGTGCCATTTAAAACTTTTCAAATAATTATTAATAAACTATCAAAGACTCACATTTGTTTTATTTCACAGTCTAGTATTCTAATAGGTTATGGGCCCAGAATACGTAGTAAATAAAATAAACTAAAAGACTGTGAAATTAATACTGTGCAATAAATTAAGTGACGTTTGTGTTTAAACAAATATATATAGAAATGGATAACATAAAAGTGCGACGAAATATAAGAGCTTTTGACGGCGAAAGGTACAGTGTCTGGAAGTTACGAATTCGTGCTTTATTGACAGAACTAAGTGTGATTCATGTACTAGACAATGAAATCGCAGAGGAACCAACTGCTGAATGGTATCGTGCTGAGAATATTGCTAAAAATACAATTATTGAGTATCTTGCCGATTCATTTCTTGGATTCGCTAAACCCGAGTATACTGCCAAAAATATATTACAAAATCTGGATGCCATTTATGAGAGAAAAAGCTTAGCAACCCAATTAGCCTTGCGAAAAAGATTGTTAAGTTTAAAGTTACAGGGTGACACACCTCTAATAAAACATTTCACAAATTTTGACGATTTAATAACTGAAATATTGGCAGCTGGTGCTAAATTAGATGAAACGGATAAAGTTTCGCATTTATTATTAACACTTCCTTCCTGTTACGACGGAGTCATAACAGCTCTTGAGACATTGTCGGAGGATAACTTAACTTTGGCGTTTGTTAAGATCAGACTATTAGATCAAGAAGATAAATTGAAAGGTGAAAATCAGGATACCAGTGCTAAAGTACTTCAAGCTAATTGTGAAAGTCCTAATCGTTCTAAAACCTTTAAATTCGAAAAACCAACGAAAATTTTTCCATACAAAAACAATAAAACAAATCCAAATAAATTCACAAAGAAACCTTCGACATCTCACTTTATAAAATGTTATCACTGTGGACGAAAAGGGCATTTAAAGAAAAATTGTATTTATTACAAACGCACCCAGCATCAATATGAAAACCGAAAACGGACAGTACAAACAATACAACTAAATGAACCAAGCTCAGCAAGTGAAAATCCAAGTTTTGCTTTCATGACTGGAAGAAAACAACAGAATCTTACCACAAATATAATAACATTTATTTTGGACTCTGGAGCATCAGACCACCTGGTTAACAGAGATGATCTTTTCACGGAATTCACTGTCCTAACGGAACCCTTAAAAATCTCAGTAGCGAAAAAGGATGTCTTCATAACCGCAACAAAGAAAGGGACCATCAAAGCTGTTAGCAACTTGGGTGTCAACGGTGTTCTTGAAAATGTTTACTACTGCCCAGATGTCCCGTACAACTTATTATCTGTTCAAAGGTTGCAGCAGGCAAAGCTGTCTGTTGTCTTTGATGAAAAAGGTGTTGAAGTGCTTAAAGGTGGTAAGGCCGTAATGAAAGGTAAGCTTTTAAATAGTTTAATAACTGTCGAATTTAAAATTCTAAGAAAGCTCACAAACTCTGATGCACAAATATACAGTGCGAAAATAAATAAATATAATTTGTGGCATCATAGGTTAGGTCACATCAGTAAATCGAAATTTTTAGAATTAAAGAACAAACAAATGATTGATGAAATTGTTGAACTTAATCAAGTGATACCCACTGACGATTTATGCGAAGCTTGTATAAACGGTAAACAAGCGCGATTGCCATTTGAAATTGTTCTGGTGTTTGGGCCCAATCACTCCTCCTGGAATAAATAACAAAAACTATTTTGTAATTTTTGTTGATCAATACACTCATTATTGTGCTACATATTTAATAGCATATAAATCTGATGTGTTTTCAGTTTTTAAAGATTATATTGCAAAGAGTGAAGCTCATTTTAATACCAAATTGGTCAATTTATATTGTGACAATGGAGGAGAATATTTGTCCAATGATTTTAAAGAATATTGCATAAAAAAAGGTATTAGCTATCATTTAACAGTACCACGAACCCCGCAACAAAATGGTGTAGCTGAACGAATGATTAGAACAATAAGTGAAAAGGCTCTTGCCATGGTGAACGGTGCTAATTTACCAAAAACATTTTGGGGAGAGGCGGTAGTCACTGCCACATTTTTAATAAATATAACTCCTACTAAAGCACTTATGCTAACAAAAACACCATACGAATTATGGCATAATAAAAAGCCAAGTTTAAAATATTTGAGAGTCTTTGGTTCTACCATTTATGTACATAATAAAACAAAAAGGTCAAAATTTGATGAAAAATCAAAAAAGGCTATTTTAGTAGGGTATGTCTCAACTGGATATAAAGCGTGGGATGTGGACTCTGAAAAATTTATTACTGTTAGAGATGTTATTGTCGATGAAGAAAATTTTTTACAGTCAAGACCAAAATTGAAAAATGAAAATAATGAAACTGGCGCATCTGACGAAATGTCAAAGTCAG
The DNA here is from genome assembly GCA_029963845.1 of Rhamnusium bicolor. Taxonomy (NCBI): domain Eukaryota; kingdom Metazoa; phylum Arthropoda; class Insecta; order Coleoptera; family Cerambycidae; genus Rhamnusium; species Rhamnusium bicolor. The sequence continues at coordinate 4,457 of JANEYF010001990.1, forward strand.
TAATAAAAAATAAATCTGATAGTACTAAATCAGATAGTAATGTTGAAAATAATGAAACTGACGCATCTGACGAAATGTCAAAGTCAGTATTAAAAAATAAATCTGATAGTACTAAATCAGATAGTAATGTGGTTAAAACTGACGCATCTGACAAACTGTCAAAGTCAGTAGTAAAATATAAATCTGATATAAGTAAATCAGATAGTATAAAACGAAAATTTGCTGAATATGATACGGAGTCAAAATCTGATACAAGTAAATCAGATAGGCAAAGACAAACTAATAAATTAGGAGAAAAACCTAATAATTCTTCTGACAGTAATAATTATGATGATATAAATATTGAGCCAAGGAGGAGTGAACGCATTCAAAAACTTCCGAGTATTTCTTATAATGAAAATGAATTACAGGGTGATTATTTTTTAATTGCACAATCTTTAGTTTGTCAAATTCCAACATCATATCAAGATATCAGTAACAAAACTGATCAGGTTTATTGGGAACAAGCTGTACAGGAGGAAATTAACTCCTTAATTTTAAATAAAACTTGGACTTTAGTTGAAAAACCAAGTAATAAAAACATTGTTGATTGTAAATGGATATTCACATTGAAACATGATGAACATGGAAATCCATCAAAATATAAAGCACGGCTTGTTGCTCGTGGTTTTAGTCAGCAGTATTTAATGGATTATAATGAAACTTTTGCACCGGTTGCAAGAATATCAAGTTTCAGGTTTCTTTTGTCATTAGCCAATCAATTTAAACTGCTAATCCACCACATGGATGTAAAGACTGCCTTTCTAAATGGTGTATTAAAAGAGGATATTTACATGAAGGTGCCGGAAGGTATTAAATGTAAAAGTAGTCAAGTTTGTAAATTACATAAAGCGATTTATGGTTTAAAACAGTCAGCAAGATGCTGGTTTGAATTATTTGAAAAAGCATTATTAGAAAAAGGCTTTAAAAATTCTACAGTTGACCATTGTATATATATATTAAACAGAGGTAACGTGTATAAAAATATATATTTGTTGCTTAATGTGGATGACGTAGTAATCGTCACATTAGATATTAATACAATGAATAGTATTAAACACTATTTAATGAATAAATTCTGTATGGTAGATTTAAAAGATATCAAATATTTCTTAGGTATTAGAATAGAGAGAAATGATACTATAATTTCATTAGACCAGAGTGCATATTTAAAGACAGTATTAGAAAAGTTTAACATGCAAGATTGTAATGCTGTCAGCACACCACTTCCAAATAAGTTAAACTATGAGGCACTAAACACAGATGTGAAATACGATGCCCCTTGTCGTAATCTTGTCGGTTGTTTAATGTATGCCATGTTATGTACTAGACCGGATTTGTGTGTATCTATAAACATTCTAAGTAGATATGTAAACAAAAATAATAAAGAATTATGGCAATGTCTAAAAAGAATTTTAAGATATATCAAGGCTTCATTAGAAATGAAATTAATCTATAAGAGAAATAAATTTAATAATTTTTTATCTGGTTATGTAGATTCCGACTGGGGTGGTAATGATATAGATAGAAAAAGTACAACGGGATATTTATTTAAATTATATGATACTTGTGTAATTTGTTGGAATACAAAAAGACAAGCATCAGTAGCTGCATCATCTACTGAAGCTGAATATATGGCTCTTTTCGAGGCCGTGCGTGAAGCGCTTTGGTTAAAGTCCTTAGCAACCACTCTTAATTTTAACTTTACAGCACCAATAATAATTTGTATAGCAAATAATCCAACAAATCATAAGAAATCTAAACATATAGATATAAAATATCATTTTTCGAGAGAACAAGTTGAAAAGAAAGTAATAATGTTAAAACATATTCCAACAGGTGAGCAGCTGGCTGATATACTAACGAAACCATTGCCAGGAAGCAAATTTCTACAATTACGAAAAGGACTAGGTTTAGGTTGTAACGATACAGTCTGATTGGGTTTTTTTATTCTGGTTTTTTCCCCAATCCTTGCAGCAAATGCTGGACTATGTGACCTTATTTAGTTTACCCAGATATGGCCTGTCTTAATTATATATAAGTATATTTGTTTTTTTTTAAATTTTGTATAGGATGATTAGTTTTTGAGGGGGCGTGTTGGCAAACCCATATATTTATTGTTACAAAAACTAATATATTTTGAATAGAAGTACAGTCAATATTATTATATCAACATCGATAAGAAGTGTTTATGTTAACGTACTTCACTTGAACATGAGAATGCTGACAAATTAAGTTCTTTGTACTAGGGATTTTAATAGTTAGTTATACGTAGACATCTCGTCTGTAAAGACAGTGCCATTTAAAACTTTTCAAATAATTATTAATAAACTATCAAAGACTCACATTTGTTTTATTTCACAGTCTAGTATTCTAATACTGGCGAGACCAGAGTGTCACCACGCGGCCGAGAAATTAATTTTAAATATTTAATTTTTTTAAAACAGGCAAATGATAAACTTAATACTTTTATTTGTTAAAAGTTGTATAACAAATATAAAAAATTAAAATAAACGACTCACATAACAAATATAAAAAATTAAAATAAGCTTGACTCTTACAAAATCAATATAAATGATTCACTTGGTCGTTTTATGGACAACAAAAAAACACTGTAAACAAAAGTATTTCCCACAAGCTTCGCATTTATTATAGTCAGCACTCTCTGACATGTTAGAACATGAAGAATCCGTGGTGACACATTGGTCTTACATAGCATTTTAGGACAAATAGCCAAATTGGTGGCCGCGTGAGGCCAATGTAGCATCACAAAAAAATATTAAATTTTAGGTAGTTTAGATTATTTTTTCTTATCACAAACCACTGTTTGTGTGTTAGGGCTCTATTATCTAAGTGTTTTAGCAAAAAAAAACGATTGGCCTGTGGGATCCAACTTTTTTATTTTAAGGTGGCACTCAACCTGTTAAATGATAAGTTATAAATAAATCTCCCATTTAAATGCTAAATCTTAAATCTTAAATGATAAATGTTAAATGTGTCTGCATAAATCCACATTTAATCAATTGCAAATGAGTTCTACTAACCCACCTCAAAGGAATAAGCCGACTTACCAGTCACTCTGTTTACGTATTGTATAATAAAACGCAACTAGAATAAAAATGTAGATCTTGACTATGGATTGACTATACACATGCAAAAAATATCAAAAAGGAAAATAACTTGGGAAATCTATACACAACCTTAAACTTCAGATGAATACCTTTTCACCTACAATATAGTGACGTGTATATTCATTTCTTGTAAAGTGTAACGTAATTAAAATAACTTGCATGCAGTAAAACCAGAATTATTAAACTTACCTTCTAATATTGAAATTAAGGACTCCAATTCCCAACTTGCTAATATCTCTGCCATCGTAAACTCATTAATTTCTGTTTCACAGTTCATAATGTTAATATATTTCTTTTTCAAGTGTAACTTTACAAATATAAATTATTTCATAATAATCAACATCTATGAACAAAGTACAGTACACACAATTCGACGCGTAGTAGGTAAGGTATGTCGTCTTTGTTTGGCAAAGGCATAGCTTTCTACCTCCCACCACTACGCGATTCACTTGTTCCATCATTATTTTAGAGCACTTCACATTGAGATTAGTAAGTATTCAATCAAGGATAACAGTTATTAGATTGATAGTATGTATATTTCATCCAGCAAAGTTGTTTGTAGTTTTATCCCAAGAGTAGTATTGTTATGCCAAGAAAAACATTTAAATAAGAATTTACTTCAAATGTTCTTATACTTACTCTCACGGTTAACAGTACTCGAAGGAAGTGTACTATTAAGAGCATATTTAATACAAACTTATACTTCGAAGGAATCAAGCTTATATTGATTTAAAGACTTGTGCTAATGAAACTCAAAAATATATCTGTTCTTGGTTTACAATTGGTATATTATTGAAGCAATAATAATTTATTATGCCAAGTAATATTTTTCTAGTGACAAGTATAAAAATTCAAGAATAATCGAATAGTTTTCTTTCCGTGTATCAATCAAATAACTCGACACCGCTTCATTTATACATATTATCATTGTATTTAATAATAATAATAATAATCTTTATTTAGCACAAAAGCTATTACACGAAATGTATTACACATGATCAGTATACTGTACAGCATACAGTCAGTATAATATTTATCACTATTAATTTACAAATGGTATATTACAATCGAAACTTAAGTTTATATAATTGCTAATTTATGGTGGTATAATTTAATATCTAACAATAAGTCATACTAACATAATCAATAAAATTATTTATACATGAATTTATACAGGTATTTTTTAAACTGAAGGACATTCTTGGCTTGCTTTACAAAATTTGGTAGTTTGTTAAACTTAGCTACTCCCTTGTCGTATATCGAGGATTTTGTCTTCATCAAACTTGTCGAGTTAATATTTATGTGATCCCTTTGTCTCGTGTTATAATTATGTATATCCCCACGATGTTGTATATTTGCTGACAGATATATTGGCAGCAGATTATTGTAAAGTTTGTATAAAAATATCAGAGTTCTATACTTTATATTGTCTTTTACCGAAAACCAGTTCAGTGTACTTTGCACTAATTTTATACTGGTATATCTGTTGCATCTTAAAATGAATCGCATGCACCTATTTTGTAGGAGTTGCAGTTTGATTATGTTGGTATCATTACACATATATAATATACTTGAGCAATATTCAAAATGTGGTTTAATTATGGTATTGTAAATCGTTTTCCTGGTATATAAAGTTAAATGTTTATTAATACGATAGGCGAATCCAAGTTTTTTTTGATATTTTTTTACATGTATAATTTATGATTTATTGACACTATATACATATTTTGTCTATCCAGTACATTTATCCGTGGAAACAAAAAGAGAGATTTTTTGTGATTCCTATCCCCACCATACCCTGGGAGATAGGATGGACAATAGATAGTTATAATTTGACTCCCGCTGCGAGTACTTTGGATTTTCAATTAATAATCCTCATTAATTAATTTTGTTCAAAATTTCGTTTTGATACATATTTTCGTCCCGCTATTTATCCATTGTGATTGTGCTTTCTGTGTAAAAGAAGCTTGTGAATTCCTACCTGGAGAACATCATCAGAGAGCCTTAGGACCGGTTCAATAAGGCCTCTGCAGGCTATAAACATCAGTTAGACATCATCCAGCAGGATTAAAGAATAAGGTAGGAACCATTGAATCTCTTTTCCGCCGAACCGCCGACAGTCCATTTGCTTTTTTTCATGTTTGTGGATTTTTTTTATTAAATCATGGCCAGTTCGCATGTTATATCACCACCTTTCTTATAAATAATGATACTTGTCTACTATTTCAATAAAATTATTTTCTGTTCTATCTATTTTTTTCCTAAATCCAAAAATCGCACAAATAATAAAATTCTTATTATGCACCATTTTATTTCTTTTAAGTCTACAACATAAATCTGATAATCTGACATAAATTTAAGTGTTGATAGATTGAAATAGGCGTAATAATCTACACAAATTTCGTCGTAAAGCTAAATTATCCACCTTGTAATTAGCGCATTTGCCATTTCGTTGGAAACGATAATTCATCACTTTAATTTAAAATACTTAATCTAGAATTAAATGATACTCTCGTTGAATTGGTATCATATTGGAAAATATGGAGTAAACGTGGTGGATTTTGAATGCTCAATTTAACTAATCACAATTTTTCCATTTATTTATTTTGGCATTTTACATTGATTTCCCGCATTTTACTTATTATGCCACTCTTATAAATTATTTGAGGAACATTCTTAAATAAAAAAAATACATCGGTACATAGCGGTCCAAAAAACTGAATGTCTAAATTTATTTAGAACGTGCATGAAAAATAATAGAAAAAATATTGTCAAAGTTTCGGTACAAGTTATAATGTAAACATTTTACACATTAATAATGTTAAAATTTTAGCACCTAACATTGCATAAAGCAAATTGGTGTCCCTATTAGGCTGTGGTCAGAGTGGCACCGTTTTCGCCCGAATTTAATTTCGGGGAATTATGGCAGATATCTCCAAACTTTTAATTTCATGGCATTCTATTAACTTGGTCACAGTATGACAGATTCGGACCGATAAGTTAGGCCGAAACCATCGGGCGTCAGACCGATTCATTTTTATTTGTTTTTTTCGGTTATGTTTACGTAATTTTGAAAATATTGTAAATGTTGTTCCACTAACTGGGTAAAGAGAGGCAAAACTACATTAATCTAATTTTTAAAGCAATTAATTTTCGGTGGAAAACGGCGATATACCGACCACCTCCTTCGGCCGTAAACGCCCGAAAGTAAATTCGGCTGAAAACGGTGTCACTTTGACCACAACATTTAGGGAATACAATCACAGGATTTCGAGACTGAAAATGCCTCATAATCGGTTGGTATTGCCAGTATTGCTTCATAATCGGTTGGTATTGCTAATAATAGTAGTTAGTGTTGATAAAATCACGACGAATATTGTAGTGGGAACTCCCCATATATATTTTTTTGTTTTTGTTTTTTGTTTACTTCTATTTCATTCTTAAAGCACACTCAGGTTTTTTACTAGATTATTAAGCATATGGCTGGGTGGGTTGAAAAAACAGTAATTTCTGTTTCTTTTGCCAAATTTTTATTTTTCAACCGATTTTAACAAACTTAATGGCAATAGTTAGCTGATTAAATAGGCTAGAAAGAGTAGTCGAAATATTAAATTTCAAGATGGCGGACGCAATTGAAAATAGATCTTTTTTTGCGCTCGTTATTTGACAGATTTCAAAAAAAAAATGAACTTCTCTTTACATTTTAAGACTACGATGAGTTAAATCCATTCTTTAGTTTTCGAGATATGGCGATATCAAAAAAGACCTGCATGCTATTTTTAAAACCTGGATGGCGGAAGAAATTAAAAATTTGCCTTCCTTTGTGCTCATTCATTTTAACTGAAAGATGTCAAAATGACAAAACTAATAACATATTTCAAAAGAATTAGCTTTCCTTTACATTTTAAGACTACGAAGAGTTAAATCGGTTTATTCGTATCGGAGATATAGCGAATTCAAAAAAGGCCTACTTGCCATTTTTAAAATCTGAATCAAAGAAAATGTTTTACCTGGCATTTCTTTATTGCTCAACCGATTTTAATAAACTTGATCTTGTTACATAATAAATAGAATTGACTTTAAAAAATTGTGAACAAATTACCGAAATGTCAAATACAAGATGCATCTTTTAACAGCACTAGGTAAATAAAACGACGAAATGGTTGAGGACATTTCCTCAGAAATCTACAGTTAGGTGCTATGCACTAGTAAAATTTATTGTTGTTGTTGTTGTAAAACAAATATAATATTATTGCTATGTCAATTTCTCTTGAGGACTTACCAATGGCGAAATGACATAGAAACGATTTTATTTTCCGATGAAAAAATGTTCACATGTAATACCACTAGAAGGTAAATTATTTCCGAAAATTTTTTCGAGATCATGAATATTTTGAAAACTATCCCAAGCCGCATCCTTAACAGAGGAGAATAAATTTAAAATAAACTTTTAATTTTATGTTCTTGACATTACCCTTAACTCTCTGAATGAACGATTCTCCCTTCTGGAACCCCATGGCACTAACTTTCAGTTTTTATATGGCATGTTAAAACTAAGAAATATATATGACAAAACGTTAGAAAACTATTGTACGAATCTCCAGACAACAGTTTCTGTCGAAAATGATTCAGATTTAAATGCAATTGATCCTTCAAGGATAATTACAGTTTATTTCAAGCTTATTTGCAAAATAAAAAACGTCGGCTTCTTTGACGGCAGTAAAGGGATCGAATAAGTCGACGTTTTTTGTGTTGTAAATAAGTTTGAAATGAACTTTACATGATGTATCCCGATTACTACCATCATCTATGTAATATTTTGATATTTTAAATTATTTGTGGGTAAATAATTTAACTACTTTGTATCCGAATATAACTATAGCGTAGAAGATTTTATTAACACTTCCTGTCTCTGTAGCCAGTTGGGAAAGGAACTTTTCTAAATTAAAATTAGTAAAAAATTATACAGGCCGACAAAATTTAACCGACCTTCTAAACTAGAAACCAGACTATATCTTTCCGAGGGTTTTTTGCGTCCGATTCCGACCTCAGAATTGCTCCATCATGTCAGGTTTTCGAGAGATTATAACTTAGAAGTGGAAGAAACAGTTATTCGCTATATTTGAGGTTATGTTTTATCACTAGGTAGTTTTTCTCCACCAAACTCGTTACAGCATCTGAAAGTGCTACTGTTCGCCTTCAAAAACATTCAAATACCGCAGACACTACAACTCCATTGCATATAAAAAAATTATATCCAATACATATTGAACGTTATTAGTCAACCTGTGAATGAGAATAAGTAAAGCTTGATGATGAATATATTCTAATATTTATGAGTTTATTCTTACTATAAGGTGGAAATTTAGGTATTTGTAATTTGATTCCTCTGTCTTCTCAAGTCTTCACCAGATGCTACTCAATTTGCTAATACCCACTAATATGCCAAACTCATAAATTTCAACTAACGATTTCTCGGAGAGGAGAAAATATTGGAAAAATTCAAAATGGGTTTTGAAGGGGAAGAATAGTACCACAGTATAACCAGTAGCATATTTCTCCTTATTGCTAGGCCTCGCCTCCGAAAGCCTTTAAGAGCCGTTATTCTGACCCGTTATTCTGAAAAGCATCAGTGTAGTAGTGGCCGTCAGGGCAGCGTGTATGTTATCAACGAAATAAAAAATAACTCGTGGTGTAAGTGTTTTACGCGTTTTTGTGACAATTGTATGCATTTTATTTTATTTCAAAATGAAGAACCATAAGAAAAAAGGGGAAATGGTTTGCTCATATAAAGAGTGTAAAAATAAAAGATGCTGTAGTAAGGAAAAGCTTTATTCATTTCCTCGTGATGCCGAAAGGTATGTGGAAAACTGTTATATTATGCAAGCATAAAACATATAGGAGTTAGAGTATTGTTTTGCAAAAACAAGAACCATGTAATTTTAAGAGCATAAATTGAAAGTATAAATAAAATAGGAAATAGAATAAAAAAATAAAATCTTTAGTTTTGTATTTACAATTAGACGAATGCTCTTCTGCATCTATTTTGAATAATTTTTAAAGATATTACAGATCAAATTTTAAAATGTGTGTACGTTGTAGACTAATTACAAATTAGTCATTTTGTAAAAAGTTTAGTGCTTTCGTTTTGTAAATCCATTTTTTTTAAAATTCAATACTGATAATTTCAGCCAGGCGGCGCCGGCGACGGGTTATTAGATTTATGTAAAGCAATATACAGGCGATTATTTTTAACACGACGTATCTTGGGGTTCTATTATTTGCGGACCATTTACAAGGTGAAAGAGTTAAATAAAGTTAAAACATATACAGGGTGCCCCATAATTAAGTACCTTCTTTTAAGAGGGTAATAGGACTATCAAAATAAGTTGAGTTTTGTATACAAACATTTACCTTAAGTCAGTTCATAAGGGAGCTACAATCCCTTAAAAGGGATGGTTATTTGCCAATAAACTCGAAACGTCTTAAGTTGCAAAAATTAGATTTGGACCATGATTAATTTCATAATGTTACATATTTTCTTAAATTTGTATCTACTATCATGATTTGTTGGGGTAATTACAAAGGGGTGTGGGTGAATTTTCGCCACACCTTTTTGTTTTATTTTCTTTTACACATTTATAGCGGAAAGAAACGCTAGCATCAAAAACTGCATAAAAAAGGTCCTCTTACTAAATATCGATATAAGCTATCGCGTTGAACTTATTTGTACTTAAATATTACAATGCAGGATGGGTATACAATAATCGATAGGTAGCTACATACCTCTACAAAATTAATAACGCACATTTATTTATAAACTGATTTATGGCAAATGTTTATATAAAAAACTCAACTTATTTTTTTAGTTTTATTACCTTCTCCTTATTTACCTCTTGAATATAGACACTTAATTATGGGACAACCCGTATATAAATTGTTTGGAATCATTAAATTTATGTTGACCATCCGTTAAGTGGTTTACATAGGAAATACACTAAAATATTTTATAATAACCCTAGGGAGGGTATATCTTTTATATTATTTTAAAAAACCTTCCTTCATTTCAGAGCAAAATCTTGGCTCATAGCATGCAATAGACAGGATTTAATACAGAATTGAGAATATGAGATTTAAGAAAAAAATACGAACATATTTTACAGTCTTAAATTTATTAATAGGAATTTTAAAACTGGCAAACAAAACACAAAATTAATAATTTGGAAATATCAATTATTCTCTTGTTTTTATATCTAGCTATTTTATTTTGTAACCTAAGAAATGTTCAGCATTCATTATTCAATAATTATAAATAATAAAATATTATGCCTATTGTGTATTTTATTTCATTTATCTAGATAATCTACAGATTTTTTATTTAAACCTAAGGTCAGATTTGGATTCAGAGCGTCAAAAACCTTCGGAAATGTATAGTCTGGTTTCTGGCTTAAAATTTGGTCAGCCTGTGTTAAGAAATTCATTGAGCCAAACAAAACTTAAAAATTTATCATTATTATGAATTGAATCTACATAGGGTGCCACTTTAGATTACACATCCTTAATTGACGAATTTGATAAACTTAAAGTTAGAAGAGTAAAACTGGTGAGTTGCTAATACTAATTATTTTAAAATTATTATTATTTTCAAAAATAGAAGTACCTGGACATTTTATAATGTAGTTTTTAAATCACAATTACAGGTTACTTTCTTTTTAAATGTTCACATAAGGGGCGACATTTCGAAAACTCGCATCAAACTGAAATCTACCGCACGGCCTGCATATGCCGCTTTCCTTCGACTCTGATCATAGAACCATAACGCGTGTTGCAGTTTCATCTGTTCTAGCAACACATAGAAGAGGGCTGCAGGTTTCCTCCCTGGCAGCAGAGTAGATGCCTAATTGTATCTTATTTGGGAAGGACTGTATCGTGTTTTTCTACGGTTGGTTTGCGGATTGAATAAAGTATTAGCAGAGTGGGTTTCTAATATTTTTAATTGTAACAACACTTTTAACAAAACCTTTACAACTGTTCAGTCAAAAATCAACAACAGTTTTGCGCTACTTCACCCTACGTACGGTGTTTTTACTCACTTCACGTACACTTAAACAAAATTAACCAATCAGTTCACCATATAACTTACTAACAGTCTGATATGAGCAAAAATCTTATTACACTTTACAAGAATTAATTATTTAGAGAAAAGAGCGGACAAGAGGCATGTTCGTTAAACTTCAGTGGTTCTTTTTCTATTAGGATACAACAGAGAATTTGTATATAATATACTGAAATTTATAGTTGTTCAAATTTGACTCAATAACTGCGAATTTAGTATTTATTATTAGGTTTGCACAGCGTAGCGAAAATAAAAATAATAGAGCTCTTTAGCTCAGAGCTACAACATGTGTTTTTAAGTTCGTAATAAATACTGACGACACAGACTAAAAACTGTGACTTAAGGACTCTTGATTAGTTGAAATTTTCAGGTTCTTGGAAAGCAAAGGGTAGCACGCAGTGATTTATGTTGTCAAAGGAATGTACAGGCATAGCTGTAAGTGCATAAGTAGGTATAAGTAGAATAACAAGTTTTTAATAAAAATGAAATATATAAAATTAAACAATGAAGGTTTAGTGCCATATTCCCCAAAAAGAAACAATTATGCAGCTACGGACACGTGTTTCTGAGTTATTGCCCCTCATCAGCGTATCGTAGCTAAGGAATTGGATCTACGATGGGATAGATCAGGAACAAGAACTAAAATAAGGCTGGAAAGTACAGTACATAGTACTCAACTAGTGTCTTCATGTTCCCATGTGCCACATTTGGGGCCTCGATGAGCACAGTCAACACACAGAGCTCTATGTGTACTGCTCATTTCCACCTGGCACATACAAATAAAACAAGATAGATTTATTGGGGTTCAAAATAAAACAAAGAAGGTTTAGTGCCATATTCCCCAAAAAGAAACAATTATGCAGCCACGGACACGTGTTTCGGAGTTATTGCCCCTCATCAGCGTAGCGTAGCTAACTGTCCGTAGCTGCATAATTGTTTCTTTTTGGGGAATATGGCACTAAACCTTCTTTGTTTTATTTTGAACCCCAATAAATTTATCTTGTTATATAAAATTAATTTTTTTTTCCAAGTTGGAATACGAAACTTCAACAACGCGTTTTGATCCGAAAACAACCAATAGAAGTTGAATAATTAACATCACTTTATTGCTATTGGTGCTTTTTGGATCCCGATTTCTCAGGGCAAAAGAGAGCAGCTCTATTTTCAATTGCGTCCGCCATTTGAATTTTGATGTTTCGGCCATCTTGACATTGAACTATATGACCTATTCAATCAGCTAACTATTCACATCAAGTCCGTTGTATTTCCTAGTCCCTATATTCACCCCGTTAATACCAATTTAGTGTGAAATTTTACACCGTATTTTTAACTGTGTATAACCTTATATCTGCTGATCAGATTTCTTTTAGAGTTCCTTTGATAAAACTATATTACAAAAAAGATCTCTGCCAAAAAAATAGCCGAGAAAATAATTTAAATAGCTATTTTTTTATGAACATATTAAAACTATCTACGAAGTTCTAATACACGCATGAGGCCTGTATAATATTGAGAGAGTATCGTTTTAGGATACAACGTAGAAAGAACTTGAAACTTCGAACCCAAGGTTGGTTGGCATGAGAGTTACTTTATTATGTACATATCATAAATATGAATATTACATTTTTTCCTATAACCCGGCAGCAGTTCCTATATATAAAATGAAGAGCACTCATGTTACATAAACAATCCTAACGTTATTAATTAAACCAAAATTGTTCCGTATGCTTTTATGTAAACGAAAGTTATCTTCCACATGTCAAGATTTAGATGAATAATAACCGGTTTGAGTTTGTTCTGTGTAAGCCAGGAATGGCGACAATAAAATGCCATAAAATATAACTCCAATACATCATCCTTAATTAAAATATAATGACAACTATACAGACATCCCAACGTTTATTTTGTCACACATTTCAACAAACTGGCATGAAGTTGACGCAAAATTAAAGTTAAACAATAAAATTAAATTAAATCAAAACATGTTTGAATTACAAACGACGGAATATTTCTCTGTGATAGAACTGATAAAAATGAATTTCAAAAAGTTTATGTGCAACGAGTATGGAAGTTTTTATACGAGAAAATACCAACCTCACTCTAAAAACAAAAAATGTTATTGGAAAATTAGTAAATTTTAAAAAATCTGAAAAAAATCTATTTTTGCTTCGTATTTATGATTTTCTAATAGTGTATTTATTTATATACCTGTAACCAGTAACCTATGCAACCAGTGGAACCAGGATCGATGCAGAGAGTACTATCTGGGACTTTCCCATGTACAATTATATGAATTTTGACAATTTGTCCGCTAGTGACGGTGATGTCCCTAGTTTAGTAATAGCAACGTGAGATTGTGCGCACGCACGCAGGTGCGCATCGTCACATAAAGCGCTCTAACAATGGAGCCGTCATTACCGTTTGTGCGTTAACTACAAAAAATTTTCAAAAACTTCGATGACAACAAAAGTGATTTCTAAAAAAAAAAAAATAATAAAATAATTATTGGGTATTACATAAGCATCCTTTGAAACTTAACATGTAATAGAATTTTTTGATTTATTATCTACCTAAAACTTTAATACCAGCGCAATCAGATAAGAATGACAGTATAACATATAAAAAACTATATGTATTTATTATTGATATCATTTTAGGTTTGAAAGAATGCTTAATACCCAAGAATTATTTTATTATTTCTTCTAGACAGGCACAAATACGACGTAAATAAAATGTTATTATTTTTAAAACAACAGAGATAGTTCATATATTCTATGTAGTCCATGCAATCAACGTTACGTATTTGATACACGCCGTGATTGTGAAAGACATTTAAATTTGGCTATCCATCGACAAAATATTGTCGGTACAGTTACAAGAGCATTTTTTTATGATTTGTGTCATGTTCTGTGCATGTAGTTTTCCTTTACTTAGTATAATAGTCATACGTTGCGTAAAACATATCTACCAAGTGTATATACAAATTTTTTAGATTATAGAGGACGAACGAAATAAATTTTTGTGGGTGACAGTGGATGGAACGACTGTCTTTCAGTATAATAAGGTTGTTAATATTTTCAGTCTTCAAAAGACTTTGTCTCTATTAGACAGCAAAAGTCGGGCTATAAACAATAAAATAAAAAATGTTTTACACAGGAATCTGGGATACTAAAAAATGTGTAAAATTCCTGAAAATTATCTGCACGGTTTGTCAGTGCTTGCCCATGTAAACTAATTAGAATTTGTACTTTTAACCTTGGGATATATGTACAAACGTATGTACAGATCAAATCGCACGAATTTAACAGCCACGAATGCAGAACAAATATTAGTTGTGACGTAACCATGTATGCTAATGCAATGGCGAACTTCAGTCATATTGAATAATACATTGTATCAAGCGGTGTGTATTTTATTATTCATTTTATACTTTCGATTTTATTTGTCTACGTATGTCCTTCTGTCAACCATATGAGGCAATAGTAGCTACTGATCCTGGACTTTGGCGTAGTATCCTGACCCTATTCGGTACTTTTCATCGCCCATTCTCAATGAACAAATACCAAACTACAAGACTAGACAGCAGCAATAGATACACTGTAGAGGGCTGCCTGGTAGGAATTTCGGACGCATCCATGAGAGTTTCCGTTCTGGGCCGATTCTAGCTGTACTACTGTGCTTATTCGATTCCACTCTGGAATTTTTGCTGGCCAATGCAGGCCGTTTCCACTCAGCTAAATGTGCTTCATGCTTAAGCGCGTTCATTGCTTAATTTCGCTCCGAATCTTTTTAAAAGTTTCCGAGGTCTCTACCACCAAAAAATTTGCTCAACTAATAACCCTCTTACATGTGATTAGGAACAACTGAACTTTAAATTGGCTAATGGAATGTTTGGAAAAAAGATATGCGAAATAACGAAAAATTCAAAAGTGCAACGGGTAGCGCCCTTTTTTGGCACTTGACTAACCCATTGTTAAATTCGCATATGAAAAATTATACGGCTGTTGTGAGCAAATTAATCAACTTTCGTTTAAAATAGTATTTTTATAATACAAGTATAACTATTTGTGTTAAACTTGACGCGGAGTATCTTTCTTTTGGTAATACCACAAACAACGATTGAGAATTTCTTTGTTTACAAGCAAACATAAAATCTCTGCAGAAGATATTTGGGATTAATTTGTGAAAAATAATATTTTTTATCCAATAGCGGCCATTTCTCATAGGAAGAATTGCTATTTTGATGGGCGAAAATGTATTACATAATCAAGATTTAAAATTCTTGTGTGCAATATGTGACCAACAATGGGTTTACTGATTTCTATTGCAACTAAAAGTTTTGAAAAACAAATTTTTACAACTCATAAAAATTTGCCAACAGCCATTAGCCAATATAAGGCAAATATGGAAGTATCCCACACCATTTTGGATCAAACCCAAATTACCTTACCAAATGTTGTCAATCATTAAGCAACTCATTTAAACCACGTCCTGTCCTTTTTAATACAAAAACAAAATTGAAAATTTTCTCTTTTTGCTTCATTTCTGTTTGTTGCTTTGTCCAACTTTTTTTTCAAAATTCAGCAAAAATCAAAACTATGAATTACTCAAACATTTTCAGTAGGACCATTCCGCGCAATTCTAAATAAAGTGGTCTGACATAGTCGTTTTACTTGCTAACTGTATTAAGGAAATTTTTTCTTTGAGGATTTTCCCTTTCTGTGTAAACTACAACTAAACGTGTGACACTTTTAACTTTTAAGTTTCAAAGTCTTAACATAATCGTTCTAAATTATCAGTTCTGGAAATATTAATTCTAAGATCAAATAAACCGTTGCGCTCGATAGGATTTAAAACTTTTTAAATTTTCATGCCATCCTTGTTGCATATAGCATTCGGGTGTTTGACTGGTTCCTGGCGCGAGGAACTGGAGACGTAATTGTACTATTTTAATAAAATAATAATTTGTTTTGATTGCGAATTTCGAATGTGGAATAAATCCTTTTTTTGGTGATTTGATGCATCTACATATACAGAATGGTGCATAAGTGATGGGCCATAGGGTAACAGTAGAATCCTGATATTAAAATTTTGCGATTTAACTAAAATTACCTTAGTTCAAAACTTGATATTAACAGAGATACAGGGTGTCAAAGTTAATATTGCATTTTAAATTTTCTCATATTGACATGAAAATTGGTGAGTGGGTTTTTTGGGATGGGTAAATCAAACACGCCACCAATTTTAGTGTAGTTCCTAGAGGGCGCCACGTGCGCTCATTTCTTAAAAAAAGCCGCAACTTTCTGTGCTTAAGTCTATTGCACTTTCAATTAAAAAAACTAATCCCCAGATTTTCTAAATATGCAAAAATATATACTTTGTAAATATCGCTAAAAGTAATTTTTTTCAAGATTATTGCTATTTGACTTTTGGAACAACAAAGTATTTACAATAATTTTTGTATCATGTGGCATTGGCTGAAAAAGAAATAATAGTAAATTTAATTCTAAATAAAATAAATTTTATTTTTAAATTTGATAGACAATTGTTAAATATTATTAAATTAGAAATTCTAACGAAATTTTTGAAACTGTAGGTAGAACAAAATACACACGGTTTTTGATTTTGCAATTATAAATACTTAGTAGTAGAAATGATTATTTCTCGGCAACATGTGTTCGAAGTGCAAACCGTTAACTTCAATACACCTTGATGGTGTTTAATAAAAGTGCCTAATATTAAACAGGATTTATTCATTTCTAAATAACTCTGCAGCCTATACAATTTTTTGCCATAACTCGGAGCGGGTATTTATTGTCTCTTTGTAAACAACAATCCATAGGATTAAAATCAGGGTACTCGCTGGTCAATGCAATTGGCTGCCACGACCTATCTAACCATCGGGAATATTAGTGTTTTTTGAACTCGCACGGAGAAATGTGTTAGTACTCCACCTTGCATAAAATACATGTTTTCTCTTAAACCTAATGATACATCGTCCAAGAGATCAGTCAGTTCATAATGTAAAAAAATTGAGTAGGGTAGGCCATTTAGATTAGCCGGTAACTTATATGGACCCCAAGACATAATTTCCATTAATTCCACCCAAACGCTAATTTGAAATTCATGTTGAAAATGGCGCTCTCTTGTTGATCTTCCCATACATGTTTGTTTGTTGCTAAAGTTAAACACACCCCGACGAGTAAAAGTGGCCCCATCAGTGCATATTTTGTTTAAAAATATTGCATCAGCATTTTGTTGAGTACGGAAAAAACGAGCAAACTCTAATCTAGCTGGAAGATCGGCTGGTAGTAAATTCTGAATTGGTGCAAAATGGTACGGATATAACTTTTCTAAGAACTGATGATTTGCTGATTCCAGTACCTGCAGATATACGCCTTGAACTTATTTCCCGGTATTCTGCTACACGAACTAAAATCTCTTCTTGATTAGGCGTGATAATTTTTGGAGGGCCCAAATTATCTCATTTGGGATGAAATAAACCAATTTTGCCGAATCGGTCATAAAGATTTCTAAACGATTTATCTTCTCATATATGCAAACCATATCTTACTTGTATGACACGATGACATTAACAAATGTCTTTGACAAGGACCGAATTTTGTCAACAAACGTCTACTACGTAAAACGATACAAAAAAATATTGTGAATGCTTTGTTGCATCTAAACCTTAAATAGCAACTATCTCGAAAACAAGTCAACCTTAGCGACATTTACAAAGTATATATTTTTTATTTAGAGAAGCTGAGGTATTAGTTTAATTTTAATTAGAAATGCCATACACTTTGGTACAGAAAAGTTGCGGCCTTTTTAAGGTCAGCGCAGGTGGCGCCTTCTTGGAAGTGCACCAAAATTGGAAACATTTGTATTCCCAAAAAGCACCTAACTACTCACTAATTTTCACATCAATATTTAAAAAATATTAAAATGATGTGAGAAAATTGGAAATGCAATATTGACTTTGACACCCTGTATCTCTGTTAACATCAGCTTTTGGACTAAGGTACATTTAGTTCAATCACAAAATTTAATGTCAGGCAGGGACGGGTCCAGACCCTAAAAAATAGAGGGGCCCAGAAATTGAATCAAAATTTTTAAAAATTTTGTTAATCAACCTCGTTTATAAATATTTTCATTTTTTTTTATTTATTTTCTTTTCATAATAATTTTATTATTCTATGGACAGAGCTTAAGTTCACGACGAGCCACAATTTTTATTTGAATTAAATTTGTTGGTTCAAAAATTATTTTCTCAAACAATTTTACTATGCAACCTCACAATTATGATACATTTTTGTAAAATACTACCATTCAGAAAATATCAAAAACTAGAGCTATTGCCATTAAAAAAATAATGACCTTGACCTTAAACCATTTTTAGACAATAATGATACAAATTTGAAAATGATGTCATGATATGCACAATTATATTTAATTCATATCCACCAAATTTTGTTGTTTTTTTTTTAGCAATTTAATTTGGATTTCACTTACCGCATACTGTACATAAAATCATCGCGTCCGTTTATTCTTACTCCTGGCAATTTCTTGTTGCTAACGCTATTCACTTATTTAATTTATAAAATGCAAGTCAAGAAGTTGGGAGACCTAGGCCCCCCTCAGGAGCCCCGTAGAACCACCCTGATGTCAGGAATACTCTGTTTCATATTAGAAGGAATCAAAGACTTCTGAGGGTATAGGTATAATAATTTAATGTAACTGGACGGCAAGCGAATCTTTTCGGAGAAACCAACAAATATCTAATTTCTCATATATCATTTCGACTTCAATCATTTTACACATTATTTGTGAGTGAGATAAAACAAATATTTTCGTAACGGTAATGGACTGGCCAGTGTGACAGGAGATAGTAGAACCAGGGTCGATGGGAAAGGCGGGCATGTGCCTGCAGCTGTAGGATCCAGATTCGAAAGACTGTATTAAAACTGACAATAAAAACAAAAATTATTTGTTCAACTAAACGAATTATCGGGAATATTTTTTATTCCTGTTGATTTTCGGATACAAATATTATTCTGTCCTACAAACGCTTATTTTCTGAATAAACCAAGCTTTAAATTTTCATCGGGGATTTTCCAGAATTATTATATTTAGAGGGGACATTTTTTTTACTCTGGACCGGCACTGGTTATAGCATGCTCTGAGTGCAGATGCATGACAATATTAAATTAGTTAAATTCGAGCCTCAACATTAGTATCTCGTAGACTGTAAGAGATACAAACACGGCTAAGTTTTATGCAGAGTAATATGACGAAAAAAAAAAAATCGAAATATTTTGTTTCATTTCGAGATTTCTAAAAAAAACTGAAAATCTGAGATTTTGTTTTTCTTTGATAATTTGGTTATGAAGATACTAATGGAAAAAATAAAAGCACTTCTCCACAGCATATTTTTCTCCTTTATCCGTAGGTAAGCAGAAATTTTCTGTACGAAGTTTCGTTGCTTCAGAACTATCACCAATTTATTTATTTTTAATACGGACCTAGATATTTATTTTCATCTCCAAAACACAATGACATACGACCATTTTTGATTTTTTTACATTTTGTCTTTTAAAATCTATTTTTTTTTTTAATTTTTTTAAAATACGGACCTGAGTTTTATTTACTTTTTAATAAAATGCTTGTGTAATTTAATAAGAATAATTTTACGACCTTTCGTAAATCTTCAGTGATTGCATAAATTAGTAGCTTGCCCTGCTGGTTAATTGCTAGTACAAAATGACGATTAAAACTTGATTTTTTTTATGAAATGTATGTATTTAATAATAATAATTCACCGAAAATATAGAAAATAATTATAAAAAATATTCAAAAATGCCTCTTCGATGCATAAGTTAATGCGCCGATTAATATTATAAACTGACGACTAATGTCGCGCCGCTTTACAGATACCAGGATGTTCACAGAGTTCTTCTAATCTTTCTATAGGTTCTTTAAACATTAAATCAAAGCTTACCAATGCTATAATTTAGTAACAAGAAATAGATCCTTAGAGACGATAATCATTCGAAAACTGCTCCAGAAATAGTTATATACATACCGAGGTGGAAAGTGTTTCATTACTGTCGAGAAGATTAGGTAGTTCACCGAGACGTGAAGCTACGAGGTTAACTTTATTTCGAGACAGTAATGAAACTTTCCATGGAGGTTTGTATACTTTTATTTTATTTACAACCAGAATTTAAAGAAAATTCTGTTTTTTCTTGATAAAAATTGGGTAAAAAATGCATCACAAAAAAATAATATTTAGGTTGTCATATAAATACGCAATCTGTCATTTATGCCGCGTTAAGGTGTCACAAAAAAATGAAGTTAGGCGCCGGTAGCTAGAGAAAAAAACAAAGTTTGTTTAAATAAACAAACGTCAGTTAAGTAAGATTTTTTTGCGTTCGAGAGAGTAAAACCGTAAAAATCGTTTGAAAATGCTATTGGATGGTGAATCGATTGACTGTACCCTCGCGAAATAAAGGGGAAGGGGGCTCCCCTTCTGAGTGTAGGAAATGAGGATGGGAAATGAGGGCGGGAAGCACAGGTATGTAATGTGACAATAAAGTCAGTAATGTCAACAATAGTTGCAAATAAAGGATTTTAACAAACAAAAGAACTGCTGATTTTAATTTATTATATTTTTGTGATTTATCATAGTTAAATACATACATTTCATAAAATAAAATCAAGTTTTAGTCTTCATTCTGTAGCAATTTAGCACCAAGACAAGCTAGTAATTTAGGCAATCACTGAAGATATACGAAAGCTCAGAAACTTATTTCTTACTCAGTTACACTCGTTTTATTAAAAACAATTAAATGTCAGGTCCGTATTTTGAAAATTTTGAAATACAAAATGTGATAAAATCAAAAAATTTCATGTCATTATGTTTAGGCGGTAAGAAAACTGTTATACAAGAAAATTAAAAATCTAGGTCCGTATTTAAAAAAAAATAAGTTGTTGATGGTTCTCAAGCAACGAAACGTCGTACAGAAAATTTATCATCATATACGGATAACGGAAAAAATGTGATATGGAGAAGTGCCTTTACTTTTTCCATTCCCTTCGTAACCGAATTATCAAAGAAAAACACACGTTTAAATTTTCAGTTTTTTTTCAGAAATCTCGAAAACGAAACAAAATATCTCGGATTTTTTCGTCATATTACTCAGCATAAAATGCCTCACCTTTGCCCCAATTTAACATTGTTTGTATATTTTACAGTTTACGAGATCCCAATGATAAAGCTCGAATTTGACTAACCCTGTATAAGGCATGACTGAATATTGCTGCTCTGATATTTTATTTTCAATAAATATTGGGTTATACAGTTAGACAAATAAATTACAAATTGACACTATCTCCCATTTGTGAATTTGTTTTTGTCGTAAGCGTTTTTATAACATGATATTTACATTTCCAGCATACATGTGCTAAATTATAAGTAAAACGTGTACACATTTATCATTCAGTTCACAAGTAAGCCCCGCGGTTCTATAAATGTAACGGAACTGAAAGAGGGGTTCTGTTTGACGAGAAGAACCGAAATATTTACTCCATATTGATTCAAATAAGCTTGCGGGTCACAAGACCACATAAAAGAAATTTAACTAGTGAAGGGTGATCCAAACTCGGGACCACTGCTGAAAACGGAGATAAATATCTTTCAAATGCTTGTTATTTTAACAGCCCTAGGTGTCGTGACGCCCTCTGTATGTATGTATATATTGTTACTTTACATAGATTCGTGATTAATTTTAATTTCCCGTAAATATTGTAAGTATATACATATTTACTGGTGTAGCCTGGTAAAGTGATAAAGGATCGGTATAGTTATTTATGTACCAAGGCTTGTAAGTGTATTTTACTGGTCGAAACCACAGTTTGCAAACCAAAGCCCGTAGGGCTGAGGTTTGCAAGTGTTCAAGACCTGTAAATACACGATACAAGCCGATGTGCATACGACCTGTTCCATACTACTAGCAATATTACCATTTTTAGTGAAATTCATTCAAAATTATAAATTTATATTTTAAGATCTGATGAACTATTTATTAATTGGTCTAGATTGTGTTTGCTATGAACACTTTCTAGTTGCTATGGTTACTGCCCATATGGTTATTGGCAAATCATAAGTTAATAACATAGGCACAAAAAAAATTCTGTACCTTAAATCAAAACCATGTTTCCTTATGTATTTTTATGTGCTGAAACCGAATCGGGACATAAAAATTACGGTTATTGCCTCAGTTTTAGCTACGGGACATTTTTTTGCTACAGATAAAATTCACCTTTTTTTAAACAAAAAAAATTACAATTTTGTTAGACAATTTTTTTTGCATAGATCATCGTAATCTACGTTTCCATGGGTACTAAATAATTTTGACATCGAAATTGTAAAATTTCAAAATTTGTGAAAAAAAGCTTCTTCTATGTATAAAACTATATCACTACCAACGTTTTCGAAGATGCTAAATATGATTTTGACATCAAAATAGCCTTTTTGGCAGCTGCCAACTGTCAAACCGCAAATTGCAAAATTTCAAAAATTTGTAAGGAAAGTTTCTTCTATGTGTAAAACTACATCACTATCAACGTTTTCGAGGGTGCTAAATATGATTTTGACATCTAAATAGCCTTTTTGGCAGCTGTCAACTGTCAAACCGTAAATTGCAAAATTCCAAAATTTGTAAGAAAAGCTCCTTCTATGTGTAAAACTATATCATTACCAACGTTTTCGAGGGCGCTAAATATGATTTTGACATCAGAATAGCCTTTTGGCAGCTACCAACTGTCAAACCGTAAATTGTAAAATTCCAAAATTTGTAAGAAAAGCTCCTTCTATGTGTAAAACTATATCACTACCAACGCTTTCGAGGGTGCTAAATATGATTTTGACATCAAAATGGCCTTTTTGGCAGCTGCCAACTGTGAAATCGCAAATTATAAAATTCCAAAATTTGTAAGAAAAGCTTCTTCTATGTATAAAACTATATCACTACCAACGCTTTCGAGGGTGCTAAATATGATTTTGACATCAAAATAGCCTTTTTGGCAGCTGCCAACTGTGAAACCGCAAATTATAAAATTCCAAAATTTGTAAGAAAAGCTTCTTCTATGTTTAAAACTATATCATTACCAACGTTTTCGAGGGCGCTAAATATGATTTTGACATCAAAATAGCCCCTTTGGCAGCTGTCAACTGTCAAACTGCTAATTCTCACATTCGAAATTCTAGATAAATAGTTTGAGTGGCATGCAAAAAAAAACTTTCATTAATTTCTTTTTCGAAATCAGTAAATATGATTAGGTTATCGTAATTATATATCTATAGATTTCAGTAGGACTGACAATAACCGTCAAAGTCATGTTGAGAACCTTCAAAAACGTAGGTGGTGATAAAGTTTTACAAATTTTTTTTTTAATTTTTAACTTAGCAATTGGCTGCAATTAGCAGTTTCTCAGTTGACAGCTGTCAAAACTGCAATTTTGATGTCAAAATCATAATTAGCACCTTCAGAAATGTCGGTGGTGTTATATTTTTACACATGGAAGAAGCTTTTCTTGCAAATTTCGGAATTTTACAATTTGCAGTTTGACAGTTGGGAGCTGCCAGAGGCTATTTTGATGTCAAAATCATGTTTAGTACCCAGGGAAACGTAGATTTAGGCAAAAAAAATATTCTAACAAAATTGTAATTTTTTTGTTAAAAAAATGTGATTTTCACGATATCTGCAGCCAAAAATATAGCGTAGCTGAAAATTGACGTAATAGTCGTAATTTTTTATGGCCAGAATCGGTTGCAGCATATCAAAATATATAAGGAAATATGATTTTAATTTAAAGTACAGAAAATTTAATTTTGTGTGCCTGTGAGTAATTTCTGCCGTTCGAGTTATTTACGTGAGTTTTTGCAATAAAAATATGGATTATGATGAAAGTATAGACATTCATGAGGCAGCCAATAATGCTTGTGCTTCGTTCGTACCAGAAAAATCGAAAGAACGATATAATTTTTTATATTCAAAGTTCAAGGAAACTCAACAGTGTGACTGAAACAGTTCGTCTGACTTACTTTTTTGAACGATCTGAGCATTTAAATAACACTTCAAGTTTGTGGTGTGTATACTCCATGTTTAAATCGACCCTGTCGATAAATGATAATATCGACATCAAAATTTTTGAAGTTAAGAGCTTTCTTGAAGATGAAAAACGATGGGTACAAACCAAAGAAAGCAAATGTGTTTACAAGAATGGAAATTAACAAATTTTTAAACGAGGCACCTGAAGAGTATCCATTTTGTTTTTATCAATAATGATTTACAAGGGATCTACTTTTCAATTTTTTTTAGGTGGTTACAATTATTGGGGTCCTTGATTAACATTTATGACAAAAAAGATGTTATAATAATAAATATTCCTGACTCTAATAATAAAACACAATGGACATTTACTATCGTAGATGATCAGATGAAGGATATTCATTTTCTTGATATATTTATAAAATATAAGAATTAAAGATCCAAAATTGTTAACCTGGAACTATTTTCTTTTTGAGATATGAAAGAGAAAAATGTCTAAATCAAGTTGCACGTAAAAATACCTTACCAAAAGTGCTTTTTTTTAATTGTTCAATATTTAAAGTTGAAAAACCCTGAATGTTATACAGGGAACTCATTTCGACGAATCTCCGCAACATTGGTCGCTGACACAGATATTGACACATTAAGATTAAAAAGGCACGGAGGCTTGAAATTCAGCACCGTTGCCGAGAGCTACGTGTCTGATTCCTCTAACTAATAAAGTCGAAGCAGCTCGAGGAATCTTGTACAATAAAATAGATACAAATAAAAAATAGAAACTACAGCACCTTCTACAAGTTTTGTTGCCGATGCAAATAAATATGTTACAAATTTTGAAACTGCAATACCTTCCACAAGTTATGTTGCCAATGCAAATAAAAATGTTACAAATTTTGAAAGTTATAATGATACAAATTTGACATTTGCGCCGACGATATTTGTAACTACGGCGGCGAACTGCCAACAAAAACAACGCCCTCAGCGGCGCACCGCCGCGCCGCCTGCATATTATGGCAACAGCGGCGGAGCGCCACTTGAAATGTTATGTATAAATTGATTTTTCCAATTAATTAATCACATCCTTTTTTTGAATTTTGAAACACTGCATTCTTGAAATTTCTTAATCTAAATAAGAATTTATTAATCTACAAATAGTAATAATTGCTCAAAGTAATACCTAAATTCAAGGTAAAAAAACCCCAATCCTCTCACTTTATTTAACTGAAGATTCAATGAAGTTGCCCCACACACACACACACACACACACACTTCTTGATAATTTATAAATTTGAATCACATAAAGAAAAGTGATTAAACTTTCACCCGGAAAGTGTTTTTACTGTAAAGTAATGTATCACTTTCCGATCTTGTTATGTAAAAAGCTGTAAAAATACGCAATAGCTGCAAAAAACAGTATATATATATATATATATATATATATATATATATATATATATATATATATATATATATATATATATATATATATATATATATATATATATATATATATATATATATATATATATATATATATATATATATATATATATATATATATATATATTATATAATTCACACATTTTATAATTTTATATTACAAATTTTACATCACATATTTATTGTGATTAACGTTGGTTACAAAACGTTTCGCAGTATATTTACTTTAGTTTTTTTCTGTATATCCAAAACATCAATCAAAGCAGTATCAATAGAATACAGTACGCTGGAAAACATCTCATATCTATAAAAAAAAAGTTAGAGCGGAATACATTAAAACCATTCAATATCTAAAGGCACATAAAACAATATTAAAACTACCAAATCAATAAGCTAAATCGTGGGTGCAAGCGTGGAATAATAATAACTGGCAGAATGGAAAAATAATTGTAGAGGAGAATCCGATAAAAAAAGGAAATGTTGTGAAACGAATTTTACCTCTCGATAAGAATACTGAAACGTACACAATATCTCTAGATGAAAAATTAAATATTTTGTCAATCTATTTATAATAAATATTTAATAAATTATGCCACGAAGTTGTTATCGAGTTATTATCAAGTGTCAACACGAACTTTAAATACGAATTTTTAAAGTTTTTACTATAGTTTCTCAATTTCCCAAATTGGGGTGGTGGTGTAGCCGCATCTTGCATCCTCAACAATTTTAGAGAAGTAAACGGTAATGTTAGTTTGCTACCTAGATGGACTGAGTATAACCGTCATTCTCAAAAGCGAAGCAAGGAGAGGAAAAAAGAACGAGTGCTGGCTGGTAAAAAATTGTCCAGTCGACAAACATGAAATTTCTAAATAATTAAAAAGTGCTACAGAAGGGAACTGTATTGATACGAAGCATAATAAAACAACAGGTCACTCGATTCGGGCAACTGCCATATCGCACCTTACGAAAGTAAGTATCGTGAACATAGTAGTGTAAATTTAATTAAACCCTATCTAAGATTGAATTTGGACCATCATAGTCTCATAATTGAGGAGTTTTAATTCAAAAATGAAGGAACCGCCAGTATCAATTCATTTATTATTGAATTCGTGTCTTATTCAATCGACGTATCATTTGCAAGATGAACATAATCATAATAATAATACATATAACACAATCAATTATTATTATTTAGCCAATTAAGTAAAATAATGAAACAACTAATTATTTAACTTCACGAACGATAGTGTTGATGACCCTCAATTAATTACAGACAAAATTCTCCATCTACAATTTTCAAAAAACAATTGAAAATTTGATTCATTGGTACTTTCACACCTATCTCGTAAACGACTCCTAGATATATTGTACAGACAATGAGGTAGAACATTAAATTTTTTTGTGTCATATGTAGCTTTACAAATGGGTCAATTAGACAGGTGCTGAGGACTCCAAAAGTCATGTCCCGAGGAAGCGTGCTGAAATTCGACAATTTCTAAATTTTAACGTAAATAAAATGTACCCAAACCATATGCACCAAAGAATTTTTTTAATGGATTTTAAACATTGTTTGATTTCGACTTTTCTGGTAGCCACGTCAAAAAGATGTGTTTTTCATCTCCCATTTTTTATTTTTTTCCAGCACAGCCTCAAAATTTATTTGAACGCATGCCAACCCAACTAACCCGTTGAGAACAAGATTTTCTACAAAACAGGTGTAGACTTTCGGTCAACAGAGTAATATATTTCCCAAGTCGAGGGATTGAAAAATTAGCAAAAGAGTGGATTTATAACATATTATATAGAAATAGTTGATTGTTACTGATTTATATAAAAATGTATACATATCAAAGCGTTAAGCTTTCTTTGTATCTGTATAATTGACAAACAGAACCTCACAGAAATTGACACACTTTCAGTTTCATCGTGCATCTTGAAAAGTAATAGAGGTTGAAGTGGGATAAAGTAACACTTGAGTCTGAAAAGGAAGCCAAGTTTGTTTACAGCTGATGCCACAATTATTATTACAAAGAGACTACCATTAACGAATATCAATATTATTAAAAACTTTCAGGTTTTATTGAATTATCCGTTTCTAAAACTCGATTTGCCTTTAATGAAATTTTTGGAAAATAGGAAACATGTAGAAGAAACATTTTTCTTTAGACCCTGTTTGCATTAATACATTAACAACAATATGTTTGTTTTCATTTTCTACATTTTTATAAACAAACTTATTACACATAAATACAAAATACCTTTTTAAACAACTATATTTCCGGCGATTTCCCACGATGAATATTGATTTAGAAAATTTTTTGTCTGAATGCAAATTTTAATAAGTAAACACCTAATTTGTATCAAGTTAACATTAGCTTTTGTATGGAACTATTATTGTTAACTTGTTTTTCGTTTCATGACAAAAAAAAGTTGCCACCAAATTATTGAAACGTCTCATGAAAAATGTAGTTTTGAAAATACATCGAGAAACTGATTGTTGGGAATACTTTCTGATTTATATTATTTAGAGTTAAAGAACAAACAAATAAACGAATAGAGTTATTGTGGAATTGATTTATGTTTGAATGCAAACTACATGGATTCTGTTCCACAATCAACAAAAAAACTGCGTCGCAGTGGCTTTCACGATTTTCAACCAAGATCAACTTGAGACAAAAATAAGTGGAAGTGTTGATTAAAAATTAAAAGAAAAGTAGATAATTTCTATAACAGAAAATTTACATTTTCAAAAGAAACTTGATTTCGATTTTCAGTCATAAAAATAGAAGAAAGGGTTGTTTGCTTAAATAACAAATAATAATAAAATGTTGCAATAATATTATATATATTCAATAACAAGAAGTAGAGTTGTGGAACTGCAAATTTGTCCTCCATTAGACAAAATACCGGGTGTAACTGGATCATGGTACATCCCCCTATTTTCCTTTAGCTTTGAAGACAATTGATTGACATTTGGCATATCCTGTAAAAAGCGGCCCTTTTTGACATACAAGTGATTTTTTCTTCAGCTCTGGTTTCGCAGGAAGTGACACTAACTTTCGATTTTTAAATGGAACACCCTGTATATTATTGCATTTTTGAATTCTGCATAATTTTCTGCATCTAACGATAACAAATAAGTGACATTTCAAATGTCAATATTTTTTATAGTATAATTTTTAGTTTTCCGTTTAAGTGTGCCATGACAGTTCCGATTTAATCTAAATGACCCGTGTAATGCTAGAAAAATCGAAATCCCGTCAAAAATACTAAATTACGTGATTTATGAGTAAATAAAGTTCATCAAAATGGTTTTTGGGGAAAAACTCAATTTTTTCAAATGAAACCATATTGGTACCGTGGTACCATTTATTAGTACTATTAATAAGGAATTTATTCATATGTCGTATTAAAATGTGCGAAAAATACAAACAAAATTACAGCTAAAAGAAAATAAGAAATTACAATTTTGTTCTAATTACCTTGTTACACATAAGGTGGCTTTGGAATACAAAAAATGAACACAAAACATTACAACAGTTGTTCAAAATGCTGTCCATTAACGTCAATGCACTTCTGAACTCGCATAGCCGTTTCTCGAAGAACGTTCGCCAATTGCTGGGCCGTTATGCTATTAATTGCGCGTCTTACTCGTAGCTCCAGGTGTTCACGAGTTGTAACGGCGGTTGTGTAGACAACAAATTTTTAAATGACCCCAAACAAAGAAATCAAGAGGTGTTATATCAGATGACCTTAGAGGCCACCTCACAGGACCATTCGTCAAAATTACGTTTTCTCCGAATCTCCGTTGAAGGTAATGAATTACTATCCTTGAATTATGGGGAGGAGCGCCATCTTGTTGAAAATATATTCCCTGTCGTAAATGGAAAGGTAATTCAGCTAAACTGTCCTCAATTTCATTTTGCAGACATCCCAAGTATCTGACACCAGTCAGGGGTCCTTCAGATATTATTGAACCAATGATTCTACTAACGATTATTCCAAGCCCAAACATTGAAACCGAACCGCACTTGAAAGTTACCCTCCCGTAATAAATTTTGATTTTCTTGTGACCAATATTTTGTATTTTGTCATTCTCAAAATATCATTGTTTGGCTGCATGTTATTCTGCAAAATCCAATTGCAATATTCCATCCTACGTTCGTAATCATTTTCATACAAGTGCTGGTGCAGTATTTAAAAGATTTATAGTGGCATTTGTGGAAAATTCGGCTTACTGTTTGGTGACTGATTTTCAATTCAAGCCCAATTTGCCTTAAAGAAACAGTCATCAACTTCTACTCGCGCCAAAACATTAATTTCCGTTCCTTCGTCAAGAATGAAATTTTCTTCGGGATCATTGTTGGGCTCACCTCGGAATTGATTTTCAAGCCGATTAAAATAATTTCTCGCTGGACATTGTCTATCAGGATATCGTTCGGCATAAAGGTGTCTAGCTGCAAAGGCATTTTTTCTACATTCCCCATAAATAATTAACATGTCCAGTTTTTCATCTCTTGTATAAATTTGCGACATTTTGAACACAATTAACAAGAAATCTAAACAATTTTTAAAGACAATAAAAATACTGGTAAACCAACAAATGTTTGACAAGCTAAATATTTCATTGTTTTCAAAGTCACCTTAGTTAGGTACTTCTTAACATTTAATTAGAACAAAATTGGATTTTCTTATTTTCTTTTTGCTGTAATTTTGTTTGTATTTATCACACATTTTAATACGACATATGAATAAATTCCTTATTAATAGTACTAATAAATGGTATCAATATGGTTCCATTTGAAAAAATTGAGTTTTTTCCACAAAACCATTTTTATAAACTTTATTTGCTCATAAATCACGTAATTTTGTATTTTTGACGGGATTTCGATTTCTCTAGCATTACACGGGTCATTTAGAATAAATCGGTGCCGTCATGGTACATTTATATGGAAAAGTAAAAATTATATTATAAAAAATATTGACATTTGAAATGTCACTTATTTGGTATCGTTGTATTCAGAAAATTATGCAAAATTCAAAAATGCAATAATATATAGGGTGTTCCACTTAAAAATCGAAATTCAGTGTCACTTCCGGCAAAACCGGAAGTGAAAAAAAATCACTTGTATGTCAAAAAGTGCCGCTTATTATGTATACAGGATATCTCAAATTTCAATCAATTATCCTCAAAACTAAAGGAGAAAAGGGGGTGTACCATGATCCTGTTACACCCGGTATATGAAAAGTTTGTTATTTATCAACAATTTTCATGAATGTCATTTTTTTTTACTATAAAATAACAATAAATATTATTTTGAAATATTTGTGACAAAACTTGTTTATCGTGTTGTATAATCGTATTGCTGTATCATATATCCTGTAATAATTTAACTTGTTATTATTCCTGATGCGACAGTGAGCAACCAACCGATTGGCAGTATTGTACCAACTAGTTATGGTAGTCAAAACTGTTTCCATGTTCTCATGCAATTGCCTTTGGGACGTCTAAGAAGTTAAACAATATAATGTCTAACAAAGGAGTCCATTTGTATTTAGAAACGTTTATTTCAAATTCCAGAGCTGGTGGAAGTTCTATATTATGTTGTATTGTGGCTCTGATGACACATTTGACCAAGGCTCTTAATTTGTGTTGTTACAGTTGCATTAAATCGTATCTACTGAACAAGGTAATTTGTAACTATAAAACTATTTAGAATAAATTATACTTATAACTAAGTTTGAAAATAACAACAATTCACCGATCTTCTATCGTTTATAATGAAGAATAATTTATTTCTTCTTTATTAATTTAAACCCGGCTTGTGTTAAAAAATTGACTGGCGTCGTTGAGGGGTATAGTGTATTTACAAAGACTTATATCATGCCTATTAACAGTTGTTTATTAAAAATTAACGTTCTACAAAAATGTAATATTTATATACGCATAATATCGTTCTAAGTTAGTTGCACGTTCTTCACGTAGGCATTTTTTATTTTTTTTTATTTTTTTATTTATTTATTTCATTTCCAACAGGTAACAAATAACCCAATTACAGGAAATACTTATTTAAAATAAATACAAATGATAAAATTAACAGAAAAAAGTGCAATAAGAAAAACAGAAAACAATTACTCATATCTAAGAAATATTCTAAATTTAGAAAAACACAATATACCTAAATAGATAAATATGAACATATATATGTACTTTTTTAAATAAACAAAGAAAATTTGCTTTTAAATGTTTCAAAATTGTATTTTCACTCTACACGTGTTTCGGCTTTTTTAGGCCCTTTTCAAGAGTACAGATGAGAGGTACTAAATTATAATTTGTGTGTGTTCCTTGCTTAATATACTGAATGTTACATCTGGCAACTTATACTAATAAAAATGGTTTGAAAGATTTGGAATTATTTAGAAAAGTTAAATTACTTTATTTAAAATGTGGTGACCTGCGAATATTTGTTGTTCATTTGTAATCGTTTTTTTATTTTTGGAAGCTTTCTTAATTTCTAATATTTCTAGTAAGTCTAATTTTTTGCTTTTCTTTTCGGAATGAAGTAATTCTACATTATCCATATTTATAAAGTAGAAATGTAGAATTACTTCATTCCGAAAAGAAAAGCAAAAAAATTAGACTTACTAGAAATATTAGAAATTAAGAAAGCTTCCAAAAATAAAAAAACGATTACAAATGAACAACAAATATTCGCAGGTCACCACATTTTAGATAAAAGTAATTTAACTTTTCTAAATAATTCCAAATCTTTCAAACCATTTTTATTAGTATAAGTTGCCAGATGTAACATTCAGTATATAAGCAAGGAACACAAATTATAATTTAGTACCTCTCATCTGTACTCTTGAAAAGGGCCTAAAAAGCCGAAACACGTGTAGAGTGAAAATACAATTTTGAAACATTTAAAAGCAAATTTTCTTTGTTTATTTAAAATATTTAATAATGTTTCACAAGGAGCCAACCGCAGAATCAGTACAATGTATATATATGTACGTATATAATTGGTACCTGCTTAAAAGTTTTGTATTAACATAAGAAATAAACGCATGACTATAAACAGGCTAACCATATACACACACATGAACACAAACACACCCATATACACATATCTATAAATGTAAAGTGCACTCAAAAATGTACTGTAAGTAATACCACAGGGAAGCTATATATCAAATTCATTTTAATAATCTAACACAATCATAATTTCATAACATAGAATTAGCGCAATTAATATGTTTGATATTATCCACATAAATATCACAAATTGATGAAATCTTGTTAACATTAGTACACATAACATGTATTGGTGATTTACACATTATATTAGTACGAATTGGATTAGGATAAAAAACCAAAGTCGAGCGCGATTCTATTCTTGGAACGTAAAAATTAAGCATATTAAGTAACAAAGGTGAATCAATTTTATTGTGTATAAGATTGTAAACAAATTTTATAGATATTATAAAACGCCTATTTTCTAGAGAATGAACATCATATCTGTCTAAAAGAATTGAATTTTCTATGCCCCTATTGGAATATGCCCAATCTTCTTTAAAGATTAAGAATTTTAAGAACCTTCTTTGTACTTATTCTATACTATTTATGTGATTTTGGTATAGCGGATAATAAATAAGTTGGCTTATAATTTTTCCATAGCGTCTATTACAAGGTGTATTCTTTTCAGATCTTTAAATGAGTTTACTCGGTCATATTCTTTTATTCTTGGTATTGTATATTTTTAACTTTAAATATATTATTACTGGAAAATAAGTATTACTTAACTTATGACGGTCATGACGTTCATGCGATACATGAAACCTTATGATCTAAGTTGAGACATACGTACCTAAGTCAAGAACCTAATAATTAATTCGAGTTTGTGTGTTATTAGTAATAAATTGCATAATTTCGGTTATAATTATGAATTAAACGTTGTCTGTCGAATTTTTATAAAGTTCTGTCGTAAAATAAGATATTTTGTAGTTAGCCATTTAACGTCCGGTAAGTAAAGCTTGACGTCACATTTTGAACTTTGCTGTTTTCTTCTTATTTTACTGCAATAAATTTTATATTTATTTAATGCAAATTGAGCCGATAAACTTAAAATTTTTGTTTTCCATCGTGAAGTATTTTCCATAAGTAGGTTTTTCTGGATGTAAGAATTTTCCGAGAAAGTGAAATTAGTATTTTGGTAAAAGTAGAGTGACATCTGGGTGAAGGTATGAGAATGTGTCTATGAAAGAGTTTTTGTGGAATTTTCAAAAAAAAAAAAAAAAAGGGAATTCGTGGTTGGGTTCATTCGGATATTGGCGTTTGACGGTGTACAAAGGAAAATTGATTTACAATCATCCGTTTCGGGACTAGTCCTTTCACCGTTATAAAAGTGATTTTCTGTTTGAAATTGGAATTTGTAGTGTTGTTGATATTTTTTGAGAAAATCGCTCCATTTTGGGATTATTGGCTGTATCGTAAGTACCACACGTGCTGTCTCATTATATTCACATTTCCATTAGTTTTCTTTTTATTTAGTGAAAAAAAATACCACCACTTATTGTGCCAGACTGGGTGTTCTAGGAAATTTGTCAATTTTTTTGGAATACATTTGAGAAAAATATCCTTTTTTGAAAAAAAGGTAATATATGTTTTTTTATATATACAACCAGAGTCCTATCGTTGTGTAAAGATTTTGTAGATAATAATTTAAATGTTGTGTTGTCCATTTTAATTAGTCAGTTTGGGAAAATTGAGTGATTTTTGGTATTTATTTAGGGTTTTTCTGGTGGGCTAAAATGTCCACATCAACGGCTTGTGCACACATTTTGCCGAAATTTAGCATATCTAGGATCCTGTCTTCTCCATCTAGAAGAAATTTTCATTGGATTGATTTCCTGCCTGTTGATTTTTTTTTGGGATATGGCACTAAACCGTTGTTTTATTTTGAACCCCAATAAATCTATCTTGTTTTGTTTGTACGTGCCAGGTGGAAACGAGCAGTACACATAGAGCTGTGTCGACTGTGGTCATCGAGGCCCCATATGGGAACATGAAGGCACTAATTGAGTACTGTGTACTGTACCTTCCAGCGTTACTTTGGTTCTTGTTCTTGATCTATCCCATCCTAGATCTAATTTCTTAGCTACGCTTCGCTGATGAGAGGCAATAACTCCGAAACACGTGTTCGTAGCTGCATAACTGTTTTGTTTTTATTTTGGGGATATGGCACTAAACCTTCTTTGCTTTATTTTGAACCCCAATAAATCTATCTTGTTTTGTTGGTAAATCTTGACGTGTGTGATGCTAAATTGCTCCTGACTTGCCTTTGTCGAAATGTTCATGAATAAAAAGCCGCTTGCGTCTATGATCCCCATCTCGTTATTACAGGCTGTGGTGTTAGAGAATTTGTGGACATACTTTGTGAAATTCCTAATGTGTTTTTGTCGACTATACAATTTTTTTTTGTATTTGCGATTAACTTGCCAACGCGACATTGGAATAGCTACATCAAGTTTTTTCTACTACGTTATGGAAAGCGTGAAGTAAACAGGTTATATGCTATAAATATGGACACTTTTTTTTAGTGATGCACCTACTTTACGCATATACACCGTGTCTCAAGAGATCTTGCAATATACATTTTGTACATAGGCGCACATTCCTCCGCATCCCAACCTACCAGCTTTATCAGTGAGTCAGGCGGGCACGTGAATAACACACTAACTAGCTTCGGCCCCCTTCGAGTTTCCCAGTCTGCTGTAAGGACTGAAATTTTAAAATTATTACAACACATGACACGCCTTACACCAAAGTATAAATTATATATTTAATGATTGATATATTTAATATTACTTTTGAGCAGTTGAAAAAATTTTGTAAATATGATTTGTAGTTCTAGATTTGTATTTACTAACTTTTTTAATACAAAAATTCCTTCAATTAAAATACTATACTTTAGCGTATTTAGTTTTAATATAATTTCATTAAGGTTAATTAATATAACAATTTATATCAATTTTGCACTATTTGGGTTTGTAACCTGTTATGTATTAAGTATGTAAATAAATAAATAATGCAAAACGAAATTTGTACTAAATTTAATTATCGATATTTTGTTTTTATATGAAAAATATTAATATATTTTCAACGATTTTTTTTATTTTAATCTATTTTACTTCCACACCACGTCAAATGAGGGGAAGCATTGTACCGAAATTTTTTTTAAAATATAGAGAAAAAGTGCTTTAAGATAAAAAATACGAATGCTTTACATTCTTATATGTATTAACAGAAATTTTAAAACTGGCCAACAAAACACAAAATTATTAATTTGGAAACATCAATAAATCATTTGTTTTTTTATTTTGTAACCTAAATAACACAATTTTCATTTAATACTGGAATTTATGAACAGGCACCGACAAGAAAATGGATTTTCTTAGAAAATTAGAACAATGTTGGGTGTTTGCTACTTATTAAGTGAAATTTTGAAGGTAAAGAAATTAACTATAAATACCTAATTAAATTTTTAAAAATATATAACAAGATATTTTATTCCTTTGAACAGGTGTAACGTATTTGATAGAAACTGAAATTTATCTAATTCCATTTATGAGTAAAACCAAACTAACTTACAAACAACTCTAGTACTAACTTGATTCGGTTCCAATTAAACTTCCATACAGGTAAAGTTAGTAAGTTGGTACATGTAGTTAATACCTTAACTTGGTATAAATTTATGTAATATTCTGCAGTATGTTTTAAAAGCTGATATACATGTTACGGTAAAGTTCTATCACGTTTTCATTGAATTGTAAAGCATTATATTTTGTTATACCATAAATTATAATTTGTCTCTAGCTCTAGGGAAATTACGAAATGGTTTGGAACACCAAATAGAATAGACGTAAAAATACAATTTATCAGATAAAAAACTGGCAAATATACTCGAGTTGAAAAATTAAATCGAATATTATAATCGAACTGAAATTTTCTAAAACCAGGAATTCTCCCACACCAGTTTCCTGAAACTTTCGTCTATTTTTTGTATATAGAAAATTATATACCTAATTAATTATCTGCTAATACTTAGATATAGAAAAACTGGGACTACAATTATCTCATTAATAGTTTGTTTGAAATTTCTATTTATAAACGAGAAAATCTATGATAAAAATTGTAAGAATGAAATTTCATACGCTAAAATTTAGCATGTATGTATATTTGATTTCTTGTTTGTAAGAAAATGAACTGTACAGAGTAGAAACTTGACTAGTTTTGTGAAAAAAATTCGGAGTATTGTGACGATCTATTAAGTAGAGCGTCCACTAGGTCGGTGAGACGGAGCGGCGCGGCGTGACGCAAATCCGCTCCCAAATATAATATATGTAAATGAATAGAGATGCGTTCATTAGGGCCGTAGTACGGAGTGAAGCGGGTCAGAGCGGTTACGTATGTATAGTGGACATATAAGCTCTCGAAAACTGCACTCTTTGTTGCGCCGCTACGTCGACCTAGTGGACGCTCACCTTTAGAGAAACCACAAACCATAGTACGAAGAAAACTTTTAACACATTATACAGAATTAGTCAGCCACACACGAAGACTTCGAAATGCAGGATTGATGTGTGCCGTTCAAAAGTCGCGCGATTAGTGGAATGTCACGACCACAAGGTTTGGAGCGGTTAGTAATCGGTGCGCTGACACACGTATAACGTCTGTTATCCTGTCAATAAAACAGATTAAATGTTAATACCAAATAAATCAAATCAACTTACAACTAGATAAAATAAGAACAAAGTCAGACAAGGCAATCGCCGATACAAATGGTACAAAAACGTAAAACCAACTCATTTATTTAATAACGTAGGTAGGTTAATCCCATATGAGTAATTATTCATGATGACAGACAAACAGAAAAATTCTCATAAAATTCTTTTATTGGTGTACACCAATAAAGGAATTTTATGAGAATTTTTCTGTTTGTCTGTCACCATCATTTATTTAATATTTGGGCGCCACCATTTTTAATGTTTAAAATATAATGTTTTTCCTTAACTTAAAAACAACGGGCTACCATTATTAGATGGAAAAAAATGTGTAGCTATTTAAATAGTCAATGATAATAAAGCACAAATAAACGAAAAGTATACATTAAATGAATTTAGTTTAAAGGTACGGGGCTGATTTGCAAATCTCATAAAAATTCATGACGCGAGGTACTCAAAGTCTGACCACATATCAATGGCTGGTAGTGCCTAGGTACCTAGGGTGTTCGAACGTAAACTTTTCTGCATTTACATATTTTTCTTCGAGAAGACAATATAGTTACGCAGTCTTACTTGTTGCTCCTGTGCCGTATATACGGCCTGGGCTTTAAGGACCTCCAACAAGTTCAGCTACTTCCACAAGTAGCATCGCCTTTCCGACAAACGCTACCAAGCTCAAACTCTCTATCATGTCTCGAGCCTGGCCAGAGCCTGGCCAGAGCCTGGCTAGAGCCTGCCTGCCCGTGTTTCGTTTCTTTAGCTGAAAGCACCAATAAATTTGTTATTGTGTGCGCGCAACGGCACCGCTTCGTAAATAAATTTTTCTCCCGCACAGTGGCGGCGCACTAAATACCTAATACAATAAGGTTTGGTAATACTGTTCTATTCGAATTTGGAATTTAACTGATAATTAACATCATCTCCATATATAATTTTTTCGACTTTTACTTTTTTGATATGGGTGAAGTAGGTACAAGAAATAATTTTGTAATGTACTAAGTAGCTTATTAGCAACTAGAATATAAAGCAGGCGTAAGAGGAAATCTTATGAATGCAAGGGAAAACGGTTGGTTTTACGTAGGATCGATTTTTTTTAAGCTAAGTAGTTTTGAAACGTCTACAAACGGCTTAAACTCTAAAACAGCTACCTAACTCCATTTTTGCATATAAACTTGATATTTAGGGATTTCTTTAAATTGACCTGTAATATGGGTACATAAAACAGCTATAGTTCGGGAATACATAATAATATCTATGTAACTTTAGCATTTTTATGTGCGTTCCATGAGTATATCTGAGATACTGTGATTTGCTCGACTGGATTCTGTTTATCTCTTATAAGGCTGGTTTTTCCGGAGTGTTCATATTTCTAAAATGCCGCACGCTATTCCAAACCTGCCCTATATGGTATACTTCTAGCACACTAACAAACACTGTTCAACGTTAAGACTAAAAACTGCCGTCTAAAACTTTCCCGGAAGTCTTGGCCGTTTGTGGGGGAGAGACACTCCTGGTGCGTGTCGATACAGTCAAAAGCTTCATACGCCCCGGCTTTACAGACGCTCCAAAGTTGCCGACAATATTTATCCACACACGGAGGAAAAAATCACATTTGATGGTGGTTTACAGCTACGAAACCTTTAGCAACATAAAAGTTTAATACATCCATGAAGTCTGAAGTTAAAATGCTACAAAAAATTCAATAAAAAAATACAGGTCCGCATTTAAAATAACGTACTTGATATGGTCGCGAAAAGATGAAACGTCTTATAAAAAAATGTTAACGCTACATTGCAAAAGGATAAAAAACGCCAATGAAAGCGTTTTTTTTTGTTTCTCAATATCTCTTCAAATAATACCAGGAAAAAAATAAGAGCAAAAAATCAAAATCTTACTTTTTTTTTAAATCTCAAGAATAGCAATATTTCGATTTCTCAACGGCATGTTCCTGATCGCCAAATTCTGCAACTTTGCCCCAATTTAACCATTTCAGAGATTACCTTAGTGAGAAGCGAATTTGTTACAGACTGTATAGTATATAAATATGAAATAATAATAACTCGTGATTACAATTTTATCA
The DNA here is from genome assembly GCA_029963845.1 of Rhamnusium bicolor. Classification (NCBI taxonomy): domain Eukaryota; kingdom Metazoa; phylum Arthropoda; class Insecta; order Coleoptera; family Cerambycidae; genus Rhamnusium; species Rhamnusium bicolor. The sequence goes on from JANEYF010001990.1 coordinate 44,162, forward strand.
CAATAAAATACACTATAAAATAATCAAGTGATAAATTATTATTGTAAACGATACATATTTTTAAAAAATTACACTTACTTTATTGAATTTATTCATAAAATCGATTTTCTCTCTCTTATTAGCATTTTCATATTAAAACAGTATTTTAAATAAAATTTAAAAATATAAACTTTGCAAATAACTATAACTCCAGTCAATTAAACAAGCACCACATCGGTCATTACCACCTCTACTCCGCAAAAAGGTGGAGCTAGGCTGTATCCGTTCTCTCTTGAATTTTTAGCCTCTGCTACTGCTAGGTATGTCGAAGTCAGGTCATCAGCATAAATTATAGTAACAATGTAATCACAGAGACCGCATCTCAAGTGGTTATTTCACGAATATCAGTGGCGGTTTAAACTCGTATGCGAACATATCAATATTTTCATGTCAAAAATGATATACGATACAATATAGACAATATCTTACCTTATACTTTTGACAGGTGGTTTTTGTAATGTTCAAAATTAGATGAACGCTGAACATTTAGCAAAAACACTAGGTACCGTACTATAACAATTATTTTTTGACATTAGAATAAAAGTATATTGTTAACTGTTCTAAATGATTTGTACTTAGATTCCGACGCCTGCCGTTAAAAATCCATATATAGTCTGAAAACGATCGTTCCACGTCTGCAGATATATTTAAAATACTGAAAGTTTTAAAATGTTCGATTTTCTTGTACACAAGTTAACTTTGTTATAGCATTTGTAATAAAGTTCTGTACCATCAAACTCTAGTTTCGAGTTGTATTGTATCCACCGGTTCACGGCATTTCGTAAAGGGACCCACTGAGATATTTTTTCACAATAACACAATAAAACGCCTAAGACTCTATCTATCGAAAAGCAATTACATATTGCTGATCATCGGGGTAGCAGCAAGCTCACACGTCACATGTCACACGCGTCTTCAATTGCAATGTATGTAGGTGGTTGGGTTCCGCTTACAAGTATGACTGTTTATTTATTTGCACTGCGACATATAGATGTTATTTATAACTCAATTTAATTATAACCTATTACGATCGTATAAAACCTACATTTAATTTAGTGCTTTGTTATTTAGTTTTAGGTAATTCATATGGGTTTAATTAAAGAAAATTTATTTTACTCTTTTTTTTATCACCTTATTTACATTAACGTCCTGGTGGAGTTTAGCACATTGCTAAACCAGGACAGTACTTTTTCTGTAATTATGTACTAATCTTCTACCTTTAAAAGATGACAATACAGATTATATTTGTAACATGTCGGAGCACCCATATTTAAAACATAGTTTTTTGTTTTTCCACTTTTCAATTAATTACGTGAGTACATAAATGATGTGGTAGTTGGCATGGAATTAGTAATAGAGAATAAAATAACATGAGAGAATGTTATTAATTAATGCAACAAAAAAAATCGTGTACCACTGCAATTCACAATATTTATTCTCATTTCATTAGTTGTACGTAAACTCGTCGTAACTGGATTACACTGTTTTTTAGTTATCTAATTTTCACTTTAATTTATTAGTTTTAAAACAAATTTCATCCTATTCGGACATTATCTAGTAACTAAAGTAAGTACATAGAATTTTTGTTAGATATAAATTGAAGAGTACATAACTTAATGATTTACATGATGTGTATATACGTTATGTCTTGAGGGCACTGACGGTTTGATAGATAACTAAACAGTAATTAATAAGTCTACTGAACTACATTTAGTAACTGAGAATTGTTTAAATCTATTTGGCCATTCAATAATGTTATAGTGGTTACAGTTTTCATTTTTATTTAATAATAATATCTATACTTTTTTCATAATTATGTAATATTTTTAGCAGATAGTTATTATTAGTTATGATTAAGTCTGGCCAAGCGATGGTAGATTCAGGGTCGGGCGGAATACCAATACCATCACGCGCTTGTTTACGATGACGATGACATGACACACTTCAGTTGTTATCTGTCGGTCGATGCATAGAGTACTAATAAACAATAAATAATGTTGAGCGTAAAGAGTAGAAAACGACCGTACGCTGATAAAGTGAATAAATTTATCGGTGAAATTCCCGATTTATTCTATGATGGATGTAAAATAATTTGTAAAGTTTGTGACCAAGACTTAATGTGCTGAAATAAATACGGCTGCAAAATTCATGTCAACAGTAACCGGCATAAAAAATAAAAAAATGGCGTGTCTTCTTTGGAACCTCAGTTTATGTTTGATTTACTGTTAATGCTGATTGCCTGTGATGTTCCCCTGCGCATATTGGATAAACCAGCATTTCGGGAGTTCTAGAATAAATACAATCCCCAGGTGAATTTACCAAGTCGTTCATCGTTACGTAGATATGTACTAAGTGTTCGTGAAGACATTGTAAATAGGATTAAATGTGCATTAAAAAATACACGGCTGTGGTTATGTGTTGACGAGACGACAGATTGTAAAAAAAATTCTATTTTAAATGTTATAGTACGTGTACTCGACCCTGTTAAACCAACATTTCCACTTTTACTAGCTAGCAAAAGACTAACTGCGTGTACTGGCGAAACAATTACGCGGGTGGTGTTGGAGACTTTCGAAAAAATTTGAACTGTCAACAAGTCAAGTGTTGATGTTTGTGACCGACTGTGCTGCGACAATGCGTTCGGTGGGCCGTTTTCTTCAAAGAGACGATTGTAGGTTTTTACATGTTACGTGTAAAGTGCATGCGTTCCATTTTGTAGCAGAAACGATTAGAAAATGTTTTGCAGAGGTAGATGCATTAATAGCAAATACAAAAAAATTATTTCTCAAATCTCCTAAATGGCTTTGAACATTTCACACAGTGTCCAGGTATTCCGGAACCACCAGAGCCGATTCTTACACGTTGGGAAACGTGGTTGAAGGCAGCTTTTTATTAGGCTGAATATTTTCAACAAATAAAAGCTGTGATACTACAGTTCAACCCTAACGAGGCTCAAGCTATCAAGGAAAGCCAGACAAGCTTTCAAGATGTTTTCCTTGAAACAAAATAAGCCCGTTATTGAAAAATTCGAGAGTGTATTACGGAAAGATCCTGATTTTACCAAATTAAGATAAATTTGTGATGGTGCATCTACAGCTGCGTTAAGTGAGTTCACAGAGTGTTTTACTTATGCCTGTATTACTTCCATAGATGTCGAACGGTCTTTTTCAAAATACAAACATATTTTTTCACCACAGCGAACATCGCTTACTGAGACAACTGTAGAAACATATCTGATGTTACACAGTTATTATAGAAGTGCTCCAGTTTGTGATAACGACAACCAAGCTACTTCATAAATCTGCTTAAGAAGGTGAGTTTTGTACATATTTTAATAAAGTGTACCAGTATTAATAAAATTTATTTCCATTTATTTTATTTATTTATTTATTTATTATTAGTTATCACTTAGATATACAATGTACATGTATGAACGTCATTGAACAGTTTAATAATAATGTGCAGCACTAAGCTTACAAAATATAAGGAAATACATAAAAAAAGAATTTAAAGCGAACGAAATAGTACAAAAACATCCATCACAATATATAAAATATTTTTGTTTTTATTATTATACTTATTCAAGTATTATGATATGATGCATACCCAGTACGTCTCTGTAGGATTAATGACCTTGGCCAGGCTTAGTTATGATATGGCCTGGTATGGTATAGTAAATGTTTATAAAAGTTAAAGTGTTGTTTTTATGTGTGAATAATATGTTCTCTGTATCTTAAAACGATCTGTGTGCTGCATTACATTCTGGGTAATCTAACAGATATACGAGGGGTATTATATTGGTTAGATACTTTCAAATGTCACTTTTTTGGATTGAACAAAAGTGGTTTTTATTAGAACTAAATGATATTTATATATTAAATTTTGAAAAGGCATTGCTGATCGAGAGGATTAGAGAGTGGCCTTCATAGGATATTGAAATACATATCTTATATTTTTCCACGTTATTAATAGGGTATATCTCATTTCAGAAGATAATCTTTTGCTGTTTGTAAATTAATTAATTTATTATATTTTGAGGGTACCTGTTATATTTTGAAGGTACTGTTATGTGCTATTAGTCAAGTTGTATTTTTAAATCTGTTTCGGATGAAGGGATGCTAAACTCACTATGTATCATAGCGTTATATACGGCCAATAACTGAGAAAGAGAGATGACATCTATTTAAAATGTGCAAAGGAATAATAAAGCATTCCTCTTAATTTTATTTGACGTTACTGTCTAGTTTCTAAGTTAATTATTGCGGAAGTATTTGGCAAATATTAAATTCACGATGAAAATGTTTAACTTCTGATATAGGACAAAAAGAAAACTTATGGACATTACCGATACACCCTTAATGTTACAAATTTGTTCTGATTTCAGAGTTATAATTAAAAAGTACTTTAAATAATCGAGGTACACCAGTTCTTAAATAAAATCCAATAATCATAGTATATAAAATAAATAGTAGTTATAGAACACATTTTATGAAAGCACAGCATTATCGCATAAAATTTTATATCTTTATATTCAGGTACATCTTTGTTCGTATTTTACAAAAAAATGCATAATAACCTGTATATAAAAGCAGAGTTTCTCTCGAGTATTAATATGTAAAAGTCAGAGTTTACGCTTAATTAGTAAAATACAAAACTAGTGAATTTAAAGCAAAATATTACAGAGGCCAGTTTAGCAAAAATATGAACATGGAAGAATATTTTATTAAATTCTTTTATAGCTCGGTTTATATTTTAGTATAGCTATCCAATGATTGCGATGTAAACACTTAAATTCAATTGGTATCGAGGTTGATATCTTATTTTCTTGGACAGTAACAAGATTTAATTCACAATGTCATTTTATATAAGATTTTTTTAAACATTTAAGATACAGTTTGAGAAGCTATGACAGTAGCACAGAGCGCGCTATTTGAGCTCGACTAGATGTTTATCGGCTCCTGCGTTCGATTCTCAGCTCCGGCAGACAGACATCTCGAAGGGATGAGTTGAATGTCCACATAATTTTCAGTGTAACTCTCTCCTCGAGAGCTTCTACTTTAGAATTTGGGGGTGTATAATTAATGTGAGAATCGGAGCTGCGCTCTTGTCCAGCAACGCAAAAATGTTTACTAAAAATAGAAATAAAAGAAGCCGGCTAGGATTTACTTTGCTTTTGAATTAGGAGCCCATAGACGGAGAGATTTTTTGAGGAATCGGTTACGCCGCCGACCAGGCCCGTCGTTGCAGCACGTGTGTTAGTGGTATACTACGGACCTGGTCGGCGAAATATCTAATATGCGAAACAACAGGTCGTTGCAGGCTTTTTCTTTAATTAATTAAACACCACAGATAGTACAATCCTTTGTATCCCAGAAGATACTTCGAGATACCTTGTGTGGGAGAGGGCTACACATTTAGAGACAATGGACTGTGTGCCCATTGTCCAATGTCCGAGTATGCCAGGATTAATTTCTGGTTTAGAAAAAAATCCTAGCTTCTCACCCGGGGATCAAACCCGGGACTCCAGGGTCAGAGGCAAGTGTCATTACCACTCGTCTACGAAGTCACACAAATGTACATAAACGTAATGATTCGTACACGAACATAAACGTAAAGATTCATTTGTTCCTATTTCTTTTTTATTTTGTGGGCCGTGGGATATTTCTGTTAGAGTATGGAGTGGACAAATAAAATTTTAACTAAATTTAATAAAATGTATGAAGGCCATATTTATGGAAAATTAAAGATGTCTAAGTTCCAGCCCAGTGAGAACACATTGTTGTTTAAACACATTGTTATTTAAACGTTTATATAACGTTAATTAACGTTATATGAACGTTTAAACAACAATGTGTTCCCATTGGGTGAACCAAACATTTGTCCATATTTCTCCTTTTTTAAAATATCTTTTTTACTCATTTATTTATTTTTGTTTTTATTTGGTTTTTTTTGAACAATGTGCAAAAGGCACAAGCCTATGACGGCAATACTTGTTTAGCCTATTCATGTGTGAAGTATTTTAAACAGATTTAAAATACCAGGTCGCACATCCAGATCTGTCCAAATTCGAAAAAAATTTAGCCATTAACTAAAAGTCCATGTTCCTGAACGATTTGATAATAAGACTTAGTATTTGCGTTTATGGAAAGCAAACTACCTGTTTATATGTGGTCTTGGATATCGGCATGTGGTCCCGGTATATTGTAGTATATCAAGGATGAAGTGAAATGTATATTAGGATTATCGATATTACGCTCTCCTCTCACAATTATTTTCGAATAACGAATTTATTTTAATAACTGTCTCATAGTGTCCCATCTATAAATCTCGAAAAATAACTAGCTGGTTTCAAGAAAACAACATTAATGTTCTTAACTGTCCTAGCCGTAGTCCAGACCTAACACCTTAAGAAATGTATGGGGACTACGCTTGAAAAATATCCAGAAAAGAATTGCCAAACCTCAGAATGCACAAGATTTATTTAAAATAGTAAATAATACACGGGAAATTGACATTTACTGCAGTTTAATTAATTTTATGACAGACTAACACAGTTGTAAATCGTTGTGATGCAATAACCAAGTATTAATAATGACGGTTGAATGATTTTAAGTTTAAATTATTAAATTTGTTTTGACTGAATAAACTACCATCACTAGCTAATCCATTATTATTTGTACATATAAATTAATTATTAAATTTGTAATGATTTAAATGAACTGCCATCACTAACTTATTCGTTTTAAAATAGAAGATAAAACACTATGTATTCAACTACATAGACAGCAAAATAGTTGTCCTATTTTTTAATGTCCATACACAATTTACAGTGCATTGTATATCGCATAATTGGGTATTTCATAATTTTTTTGATAATTTGGACTTTAGAATAATCTAGTATTAAAAACATTAGGAATGCGTTTTAGATATGTCACTTTTTTTACTTGTGAAAATAAATAACAATTTTCATACAAAGTTATTAGTTGCTGTGGCATGCAGATCCTATCTTGCTTTATTCTTCAAATTTTCTATTATTTGCAATATTCTACAAAGAAGATGGGTGATTTTCTGTCCGTTACTAGTGACCAAATCACGCCACAAATAAAATATTTTCTACAAAAAATATCAGAACTAGTATTGCTAAGGATTCTTTAGAATGGCCTCCTCAGTCACCAAATTTAAACGCTCTTGATTTATTTTTAAGAGGAAACGGAAAGAAAACATTTCAAATAAGTATACATTTTCTCTACAAATACTTCAGAGGACTTTCCAAATGTTATATAAAGCATAGGTTAACATTTAAAAAAAATATGTATTATTATATGTCTGTGTTACGTAAGAATTACGGAAAATTGAGATGTGCCTGTTTTCCTTCAAATGTTTACATTATATTATATTTAAGGAAATATTTATTTTAACATTAACCGAAAAATTATTAACCAAAATCTGTTTTAATGTGAAAAAGCAGGTGAATATGTACTTAGAATAAAATTTCTTAAATTTGATATTTTAAAAATAAGTAAACATAAGCATCTACGTAAAACAACATTTTTTTTTTTCGACGACCTGAAACAGAAAATTATAGTCAGTTTTGCATTTATATAAACAATGCTGCTCCTGATATATTTTTCTTAAAAATATAAAATCATCACGGCATATTAACGACTTGACGGTCAGCTTTTGTCGGATAGCAAAATATCTGTAGCGCATTTGTGGTCGGTCGATGGCTGAACATAGTTAAAAACTCGTGATATTGGTTTCACAAGGGTTATTTTTTGTGGTGTCAGTGATTACTGATTAGCATAATTTCAGTTGAATGCATGGGTGATTTTTTAAATTTTGAACTCATTAGATATGTTGTTATCTCACTCTCGGCAGAAAAATATCTAAAAGACAACAAATGCATGCGTCATGAATCATCGATGAATTTAAAAACTTGTCCTTATGTCATTGTCTCGTGCTCACGACGAAATTTGATAACGTGGGTTTCATCACTGAAATGTAGCTCGATTTTAAACTCTCCTGAATTGGCCTAGACATTTATAAATAATACTGAAATCCAAAATGGCCAACATTACTAAAAATGCTGTTGTTTAATGATTTTTAAAAAGTATACTTTTGTTCACTATAACTATGACTGAAAAAATAATTCAAATGTTTTTCAAATAAACGATCCTTAGGTTATAATCGATTATTCGATTATAAACAATTATTTGAATGTCTTTTACGTAAATTAATCATACTTGAACTTAATATCAGGAAAGCAACTAACAGATTGATGAAGAATGGAATGTAGATTATGACACACCCAACGAAAATGATGGGTTAAATCGACCAAAAAGACCATATGATATCGCGCCTATCTTGTTTCATAGTTAAACCAACCAGAAAATAAAAGTCAAAACAATTTTATCACCATACAATTTTTATTGTTATTTTGAACAATAAATTTAGTTGGTTAAGTAAATCACCATTTTCTAGTCCTACAACAACTTTATTTGTTTACATAGGCAAATAGTAGTTTAGTAATCATAACATGTTGTAGAACAAATTAAACTGTATTTGACCATTTTTTCTTGTCATTAACCATTTTCTGTTTGATATTATCTATGATGCTTCCAGAATTTAGACGCATACGGTGGTGTTCATTAAAATATTGTGCATGCAGCCATGTACTTACTTTAGTTTACAATAAAACTTGTAGCAGTGTATTTAGCATGTTATAAATGGCGAGCTAGGGTTCTCTTGGACTATAAGGAAGTCACTGGAAATGTACAATTAAGTATTGCCGTATTGCCACAAAAGTAGAGATAGGCGATATTTCACAGTTGGTGATTTTTTAACTGTGATTGAGCAATCACAGTCAGTCACTGTGACTCCACTGCTACCAAAACAGTGACTGTGATTTTACACTTTCTAGATGCAGTATCCGTATAGTACACAATACTGTACACAATCTTTGCCGCAGCCAGTAAGCCAATCGCAGTGCAGGTCGCAGATCGCACTGGGACACTGTCACGGTAATATTCAGTTGCAATAATTACGGATCAAGCTTTGACAGACTCGGAAATAATTTGCTATACGCTGCTACTGGTACTACTCCGCTGCGATTGCTCCGAACTCCGAAGCTGTTATGACAGTCACAGGTTACAACCACTGTGTGGTTGTAACAGTAGCATTTCACAGTGTGATTCAAAAATCACCATTTAGCCCATCACTACACAAAAGACCGATTTACCAATATTCGTTGAAGTTCTTGTGGATTAAGACCACGGGTGATACAACGGGCCATCTCTTGATTGTAAAGACATACACATTATGAACGGTCATAATTAATTCACAAAGTGGATTGCAGAACGATGTTTTGTTTATCTAAACAGAACCGCGGGTTAATTCTACAATAATATTGGTTTATCTACTAACTATACCAGTACAGCGAACTACTACTACTGGGTTAGAATTACAATTTGATAATAGGTAAAAATAAAATGGACTACTTTGATTTGACAAAATTCAACAAATTAGTAGTTAGATGAAATTTTTTATTAGTTGTAACAACAATGACTTTTTGTTTACAAATACCATTAATATAGTCCAATTTAACAAAATTAACGATACTGTTAGTTAAACATATTTTTTGGTTGAATTAACCCATATTATTTCCTTGGGTGCAGGTCAAGGGCTAGGGCACACAAAGGCTCTAGCTTTACCGGTTGAAGACCAGGTCGTTAGCCAGTCAGACGGTCACCAGTGCCTTCCAATGTACCATTTTACTATTCCATAGAGTTGTGTTCTCTAATTGAGATCATTGATTATTTTCTGCAAAACTCTCATTTAGTCTTAATAATTATGCCACTATTTATGGGTTGGGTACCATGCTCCAATACTAAGATATAGCATGACCTAAATTTCACCAGTAGCCACTGGCTATAATAAGTGAAAGTATCTCGGTCATTCCAGTTACGGACTTCCATACAACTCTCGTACAACTAATAAAATAAGAATAAACATTGTGAAATGCCATAATGGCACACGAAAATTCTAGAACTAAACCTCTTTAATTAAACCCATAAGAATTACCTAAATAAAAAAAGTACTAAATGAAATGCAAGTTTTGTACGAGTATAAAAGGTCCGTTATAAATTAAAAACGCCTATAATATGACGCAGTCTAAATAAATGAACAAGCAGATATACGCGTAAAACAGACCCCCCTCCACCACCACCTATATACATGGCAATTGAAGATACGTGCGAGCTTGTGACCCCGACACTCAGCAGTTTGCAATTGCATTTCGATAGTCTTAGGCGTCTTATTGCGTTATTGTGAAAATAATGTCTCGACGGGTTTCTTCGCGAAATAACGTGGACCGATGATAAAAAAGAACCCTAGAGTTTAATGGCACAAAACTTTATTGCATATGCTGTAAAAAAAATATCTTGTGCACAAGAAAATCGAATATTTTAACATTTTCAATATTTTAAATACGTTGCAATTACGTCTGTAGACGTGGAACGGTAGTTTTCAAACTGCAAGTGGATTTTTAATAACAGGCTCCGGTATCTATCAAATCATTTAGAACCATTTATTAATACCATATTGTTTTTCTAGTGCCAAAAAATAATTGCTGTTGTGCAATAGTGTTTTTTGCTAAATGTTTGGCGTTCATCTAATTTTGGTCATTACAAAATCACCCGTCGAACGTATAAGGTAAGATACTGTCTATTTTATATTTTGAAATGACTACCTGAGATGCGATCTTTGCTAATAACTATTGAAATTTCTTGGTGAAATTCTTGATATATTTTTTTATTAGTCAATCGATTTCTGTTAAATGTCGATTGTGAATATTAAATAGTTTATTATCTTTAGGTCCATTTATTACTTTTTATTGTTTCGGATTAAATGAGGCCTAAGATTTATTAGTCTTGCGTAAAGCGGGTGGTGAGTAATCTTCTTCCAGAAGACAGCATCTTGAAGACACACCAATAACACAATATGAAAAAACCCAAAAAACCATCGGCTGTTATGAAAACATTAAAAACAAAATTGAATATCACTTGGCACGGAGTCCAAATTAATATGTATTGAAACTTAACGTAAAAAAAAAATACTATACGTTGCACTGTAACGGTCCGTTTTTTTGGGATAAACAATTCGGACCACAATCGTTGTAAATTAAATAAAATGGTTCGAGTTATACCTTAAATTCTAGATTTGATTACAATAATTTAATTCGACACTGTTGTATTACCCTTGTAGGGTGGCGCTACCGTGACAATTGTATTGTGCAAGACGTTTTTTTAACTGGTGCGCGCGGATCGAACGATGTTTTCGGACAGTGCCCAAATGCGGGGACAGACGCGCGGTAGCCACGGTCCGGTGTGGTCAGGATTAAGTACGTTCTCTTACCTTCGCCTTTCGTATGTATATCTTGGAGACAATGATAAGCCACGGGCGAGAGAAGATATGTGACCTGGATCTTTGCAGTTGTTCGTTAGTCTGAGTATATCGTTGAGATTTTTATTTGAACCGAAGATAGGATTGCTTGGCGTGGCAACCAGCCACGAAGGTGACGCCCAAGTGTGCTAGTAGCTATGTGAGTACGAAACAAAAATATATTGGAGCTGTGCACAAGCACTGGTAAGGTTAGCTTTCATAAAATTGTACAACTAGGTACCCAGCAACGCTGCGACGTTCACCAGTGTCAGCAGGAAGTGGTCTCTAGTGTGCAACTACTAATTTGTCGTTAATGATTTGCAAATCTGCCTGCTTTTCGAACTTTAATTATAGACTATATTTGACTTTTCTTTGAAATTAATAGTTAACATAATGAGAGACTGTGTAGTTACAAGTTTTTCCACTTTTTAACGGTAACAGTGAGTTATGATTAGCCAGAATTCTGGTAAAAACACATTTAAAAGAAGGTGGCCCTAACAAAGTTTATTAAGTAAATTGGACAATTTTTAGTGGTAAAATTGGCACTTGCGGACTGTTTCTGATTTTGTTTAGCTTTAAGTATAATTCAGAAATTTTTCTAGTGCATCGCTTGCTTCCCCGCTCGGAGAAGAGTCTCAATTTGTTTTTGCTTTAATGGAATAAGTATATTTGTATACTAAATTTCGTTTTTTTTTTAGTATCTTGGTCTTACTATTTTAAAAATGACATGGCAATAAGCCGGTCGTTTTAACAGTGACTAAAATATCAAATTTTCATTTTCTATGCAGAATTATTCAATTGTTTTATCTTCAAGTGCCACTTGAGCAAGTACACCTTGTGTGTAACACCAAGCAACAAATAATTCAAATCGATTCTTCGAAAGTGGCAAATCAGAACAAAAGACCAAGGACGACCCAGCAATAAGTTTCTCCTTAAAGGCTATTAAAGACCAAACAGTCCAATCTGACTTGTGTGAATCGAGGAGAGAAAGAACGCTTCAATGAGTTTCTATTGCTATTACCGGTCCAGGCGACAGTTTGGTTTAATAGAAATTCCAGCCTTATAGTTCACGCCGTATGACAGTTTCCAAACTCTTCTCATATATGACGAGTTCGAGGATGTTTTGTGAAATATTCCGCTTGATTAAAGACAAATAATTACCAGTACTGTTAACTGAATTGTTTAAAAGCAGCTCTGAAATTATTGCATTCCTTAATTAGCAATTAGTTTCTACACAATATATTATTCAAAGTAACTTTCATATTCAGCAATTAGCAAGATAATATTAAATTTATTAATGATCAAATAATAATCAGTTTATGAGCGAATTCAGATATATGCGATATTTGCAGCAGCTACACTAAAGCGACAAATCTGTAAGTTTCTAAATATGTCGTCGCGAGAACCGCCTCCGCTACTTACAATCCAACTTACGTCGGTTCACATTTATGCAACATTATAATGTTGGTAACTTATTTTTTGTCAATATAAGGCAGGTAAGTGTAGTAGTGGCTACTCTGATTTTAATGTGTGTAACTAACTTCATTTCACTGTCAGACATTCCTTTACAGATTAACTACAGTGTAAAATTATAAAAGTTGTGACCACAGACATGAACATATAATAATTGTATTGCCACTGGTTGTAACGAGAAAGGCAAATATTTTATAAGTTAAATAAATTACAATTATTTAAAAATACTAAGTTCGTAAATGAAAATACTAAATGTTACTAAAAAGTAACTAGAAACGCACGAAAATTAGAACATGTTCTATTTGATGCAACACCACATGCGCTAGTAGTTTTTATGTCGCTGTGATATATCATACGAAACTGCGTATACAGGGTGGGGCAATAGTTCGTGGACCTTGATATCTCGAGTTCTACGATAGCTAGAACCATTTTCGTTTTATTGAGCAATAATTACAACATTCAAAAATAAACTTAAAAAAAAGAGGCTTCTTCAAATAACTCAGTAGAAAAAATTATAATAAATGTTCCACATGTTGGCCATTTTGATTGACACACATCTCTATGCGCTTTTGAAATAAGGTTCCCACTGTTCCTAAAACTGCCGGTGTGATAGATCTAAAGGTAGTTATTATTCTTTCCTTCATATTTTGTACTGTTGTTGGTGTGTCTCTATAAACAATTTCCTTCACGTATGCCCATAAAAAGAAATCCATTTTTGTAAGATCTGGGGATCTAGCAGGCCATTTAGTGGGTCCACTTCTTCCAATCCATTGATGAGGGTAGGTATTATTTAAGTGCTGCTTTTAAATAATGTGGTGGAGCACCATCTTGCTGAAACCACATCCTATTTCGAATTCTTCCAGGGAGATTTACCAATAATTGTGGCAGATAGTTTTCCAAAAAATGAAGATAAATAGCTCCAGTCAATGTACCATCAAAGAAATGTGGCCCTATTACATGTTCTCCAATAATTCCTCCCCAAACGTTTATGGACTATCTGTGTTGGTTATCAACTTGCATAAAAAAAGTGAGGATTTTCCGAAGCATAATAATGGAAATTGTGCCTATTAACAAATCCATTTTTATGAAAAGTTGCTTCATCAGTGAATAAAACATTATTGAAGAAGTTGACATCAACTGGCATTTTACCTCTGGCCCAATTACAAAATTGTAGGCACTTTTGAAAATCGTCATCAGATAATTCCTGGTGCATTTGAATATGATATGCATGCAACTTATGTATTTGTTTTTAAGATTCGATCCACAGACCGTCTACTTATTCCTACTAATGATGTCACTTCTCTTTGACTAACATGGGGATTCTCAACCGTTGCCGGCACCACAGAAACCTCATTTTCTTCGTTCACAACACGTTTTATTCTTTCACTTTTTTTATATTCGACATTTCCAGTTTCCAGAAATCTATCGAGAAGGTTTTGGAAGCTGCTAACATCAGGAAGCCTTCTTTCAGGATAACGTTGGTGATAAATTCTATTGGCAAGTAAACAATTTCTGTCTGACTCACCCAAAACAAAAAGTCATGTCTACAAGTTCCGCTTTATTAAAATTCATATTGTAAAATTCCAAATATTTTAAATTCAATACAAATTGTAACTAACGAACGATAAGTGTGATAAATGCTCCTTTGTACACGACAATTTATACCAAACTGAGGTTGTATTACTTGTCGAATAACGAAAACAGCAAAAAAAATGTGTAAAGGACTGGTTAAATACAATTTACTCATTTCAATGGAAATAGCCCCACTAAATGGCCTCATTTCAAAATTGCATAAAGACGTGTGTCAATCAAAATGGGCAACAAGTCGAACACCTATGATAAATTTTTCTAATGAATTATTTGAGGGAACCTCTTTTTTTATTTAATATGATTTGAAGGAAACAACTACTCAGCGGGCAAATACCCCCACCTGCATTGGATTATACCTTCACACCATGATAGATCGATGGCCAATATCATTTGTCAATTCCTAACCAGACATAGACCGGTTTCGAACTTATTTGTTCTCCTCAGTATGCCATAGGTTATGGAACAGACAAATGATAGTGGCCAATCTGCTAGTCATATACTAACTAAGGTAAATTGAATAGTGGTGAGAGGTATGAAACTTCTCGTATGGTCTAAATGCTACTATCCGACCGACATCATAGATGTTTCTGTTTCGGATAGCGACTTGTGCAGCAAGTACCGAGAGCGGCGACCTCTAGCCCAGGTGGACTAAACTACTGTTATTTAATATGATTTGAAGGAAACAACTACTCAGCGGGCAAATACCCCGACCTGTATTGGATTATACCTTCAAACCATGATAGATCGATAGCCAATATCATTTGTCAATTCCTGACCAGATATAGACCGGTTTCGAACTTATTTGTTCTCCTCAATATGCCATAGGTTATGGAACAGACAAATGATAGTGGCCAATCTGCTAGTCATATATTAACTAAGGTAAATTGAATAGTGGTGAGAGGTATGAAACTTCTCGTATGATCTATCATGGTTTGAAGGTATAATCCAATGCAGGTCGGGGTATTTGCCCGCTGAGTAGTTGTTTACTTCAAATCATATTAAATAACAGTAGTTTAGTCCACCTGGGCTAGAGGTCGCCGCTCTCGGCACTTGCTGCACAAGTCGCTATCCGAAACAGAGACATCTATGATGTCGGTCGGATAGTAGCATTTAGGCCATACGAGAAGTTTCATACCTCTCACCACTACTCTTTTTTTAAGTTTATTCTTGAATTTGACATTTATCTATTTATAAAACGAAAATGGTTGCAATTGGCCATAGGGAAGAACTTACAAAAAATGTTCGTTTTTCATTTCTACATCACATCGTCGAAAAATATGCAGGGTGTTTTATTTGAAAAAATTGAGAAAATTCAATTTAAAAAGTTCTTAATTGAAAAATAAACGCTTATTTATTTATAAAACGAAAATGGTTGCAATTAGCCATAGGGAAGTACTTACAAAAAATGTTCGTTTTTCATTTTTACATCACATCGTTGAAAAATATACAGGGCGTTTCATTTGAAAAAAATTGAGAAAATTCAATTTAAAAAGTTCTTAATTGAATACTAATTTTTGGCCACCCTGTACATTTTTAGGAACTGAAAATGATTCAAAAACATTAATTAGATGTCTCGTAACTGGTATTCACATAAGTTTTTCTTAAAACCCATAATTGTGACTGTGGTGATTTTTTTAATATCCATCTGCAGATGGCATTATTTCAACAAAAAAATTCATTATATCAAAGTGGTTGGGAGATAGCCAATAATAACATAGGAATGAATAGAGCCTAGAAAGAGGATTCAAAAAATGTACTGATATATATAGCATTCCATTTAAAAAAAAGGCACTTGGTCCTGTAATTTCGTCTTGGCTTGCCCTGTATGTTCGAAAATAATTTCCAGTTATAGACTTTTTTATCTAGTTTACTTGAAATTTTTTTAAAAAATTTCTAGCTATCGTAGAACTCGAGATATCGAGGTCCGACGCACTATTGCCCCACCCTGTATATGAACTCAATAATAGCTACAAAATTTGTCGCTTAAGTGCCGCCACTGCAAATATCGCATAAAAATTCACATATATCTGAATTCGCTTTAAACACAACTTTATGAATTCATTTAGAGAAAATATTTGGGGTTGCTGGCACATATAATTCACGTAAGGGCCAATAAATTAATGTTCTTCTTTCATATGAAACACAGACTTTTTCATACTACTTTAAAATAGATTGTCTAGTTCAATGCAAAAAGTAGTTTTTTCTGAATGATGTGTGGAAAAATGACATAAGCTTGGTCTATTTCCACTAATCATAAACTTAATTAAAATTTTTGACAAACCAAACCACCATGATGTACTTATAATTAAAAAAATCTATGAACCTATCTAAAATGATATTAGGTATTAAATTTTTGTTCATAAGCCATTAAAAACAGAAATTACTTATACTGTAATTAAAATACATAAAAATAGTATAAAACCGTATTCAATTTAATTTTTTAAATTTAACCTCAAAGCCTCTTTTGGTGTTGAGAATAAATGGTTATCATCAGATTATAAAATTACAAACTAGATCATGTTCTCTCGTACACAGAATTCTGTAGAAATTAATGTGATAATAAGAACTTTGTTTTGTCAAGTTAAAATGAAACTTATTGCCTGCGGTAGAGCAGAACTAAACTTTCAAATTACAATCTAAAAAGCGTTAGAAACCAATTTAGAAATTCAAGAGAATAATGTTATTTAAGGCGAGGTATTAATAATGTCACCTCTTCTATCCATTTGCGCATACAAGGGCTTAAATTGAACCCAGGTAGAACGATATTTACTTTGAATTTCATTAATTTCTTTATTTTATCGTCCTCTTTCTTTACCAGAATAAAAAAGAGTCTGGATTGTCTGTTTTAACGAAACTGTTGCGTTAAAACAGACAATCCAATAACATGCAACAAAATTTAAAACAAATACCTAATAATTAATAGTTTCTCTGATGATGGTGTAATAAACCGAAACGTTAGAAAAAAATAACAAAATTAGTTATACCTGACCGAAATCCCCCCAAAAAAGGGGGATATTACCAGGAACTATCTGATGATGATTTTCAAAGGCGTCTATAAACGTTTGGGGAGGAATTATTGGAGAACATGTAATAGGGCTACATTTCATTGATGGTACATTGACTGGAGCTATTTATGCTCATTATCTGGAAAACAATCTTCCACAATTATTGGTGAATCATCCTGAAAAAATTCAAAATATGGATGTGGTTTCAACAAGACGGTGATGCACCACATTATTTAAATGCAGTTAGATACTGCAGATATTATTTGATATTAACGGTCAAGAAAAGAAAAATATATATATAGATAGTTTCTGGTGCATTTGAATATGATATGCATGAAACTTATTTGTTTTTAAGATTCCTACTAATGATCTCACTTCTCTCTGACTAATATGGGGATTCTCAACCGTTGCCGGCACCACAGAAAACTCATTTTCTTTGTTCACCACAAGTTTTATTCTTTCACTTTTTTTTATATTCAACGTATCCAATTTCCACAAATTTATCGAGAAGGTTTTGGAAGCTGTTAACATCAGGAATCCTTCTTTCAGAATAACTTTGCTTATTGATTTCTATTGGCAAACAAATTCTGTCTACCTCGTCCAAAACAAAAGTCATGTCTACAAGTTCCGCTTTATTAAAATTCATTTTGTAAAACTCGAAATATTTTAAATTTAATACATGATAATGATAACTGGCTACCGATAAGTGCATTAAATGTATGTTTGTACAAGATAATTTATATTAAACTGAGATTTTATTGCTTGTCGAATAACGAAAACAGCAAAAAAAATTACAAAAAAAAACTATTACAGTAAGGGACCAGTTAAATACTATTTACCCACTCCAATGGATTGGAAGAAATGGTCCCAATAAATGGCCTCATTTCAAAAGCGCATAGATACATGTGTCAATCAAAATGGGCAACATGTGGAGCACTTATTATAATTTTTTCTAATGAATTATTTGAAGAAACCTCTATTTTTAAGTTTATTCTTGAATTTTGTACTTATTGCTCAATAAAACGAAAATGGTTGCAATTAGCCATAGGGAATTTTTAGGAAGTAAAAATTATTCAAAAACATTAATTAGATGTCTCGTAACTAGTATTCACATAAGTTTTTCTTATAACCTATAATTGTGACTTTGGTGATTTTTTCAATATGCATCTGCATATGGCATTATTTCAACAAAAAAATTCATTACATCCAAGTGATTGGGAGATAGTCAATAATAGTATAGGAATGAATAGAATCTAGAGAGAGGCTTCAAAAATGTATATGTACTAATATACATTGCATTCCATTAAGAAAAGGCACTTGATCCTGTAATTTCGTCTAGTCTCGCCCTGGTATATTCGAAAATAATTTCCGATTATTTATCTAGTTTATTTGTATTTTTTTTTAATTTCTAGCTATCGCAGAACTCGAGATATCGAAGTCTGTCGCATTATTGCCCCACCCTGTACATCCTTTGATGTCATGATTTTAATTTTTGTTCTACCTGCAAACTTCAAAAACAGATTTGACATTTTCTAGATTGGTGCTTCCCAAATCAATACCTAAAATATCCATAAGAGTGCTAGTTTCTAAAACTAAAACGAACAATATTAAATTAGTCAGATTCTCTCTATGCACTAACGTCATGCTTAGAATCTCTGTTTACAATGGTATAACACCATCCAAACTCCCACCAGGACACTGCCCACTGTCAATTATTATACAGCACTTTTTCTGTTTCGAAGAGCTAACATTATGCTCTTAATATTTACATCCCGGCATAGAAGTTTAGCAGATGATACTATAGAAGGTTTACTAATGATGCAGATGTACGCTAACAACCATAAACAACTGTTAATGGACATGATATAAGAGGTATGTAAGTAAGTCTTTGTAAGTTACACCATGCTCCTCATTGACGATAATCTATTTCTTACAACGCAACGGTTCGTCTTTAATAATAACATAAGAGGATACATCATAGGCCTATGATATGTATATATTACTGTGAAAGTAAGAAATCACTGATTGCCAGCGGTCACTAGTAGAATTATTTACCAATTATATCTGTTCCCACTTAGCAAAAGTTGATTAAAACGAAGTTAAACTAGTGGTTGCTCGCATTCACTGCTCCGAAATGGTCTTTAAATTAAACTAATAAACTCTAAGGGAGTAGTTCAAGGGTTAAACTTTCAGTCACTTCATTAGAAATTAACATCAAGCTCTTTATGGTTACCCCCTTTTTTTAACATTATCAGAAATCAATTCGTTCTGAAGTTGCCATTAGTGAAGAAACTGAAACAATGATTTTCTACGTTCAGTATTTATTTAAAGTATACGGGTGAGTTGCCATTAGTGAAGAAACTTAAACAATGCTTTTCTACATTCAGTATTTATTTAAAAATATATACGGGTAAGTTGCCATTAGTGAAGAAACTGAAACAATGATTTTCTATGTTTGGTATTTATTTAAAAATGTATACGGGTGAGTTGCCATTAGTGGAGAAACTGAAACAATGATTTTCTACGTCAGTATTTATTTAAAGTATACGGGTGAGTTGCCATTAGTGAAGAAACTTAAACAATGATTTTCTACGTTTGGTATTTATTTAAAAATGTATACGGGTGAGTTGCCATTAGTGGAGAAACTGAAACAATGATTTTCTACGTCAATATTTATTTAAAAAATGCATACGGGTAATTCAGGTCGAGTGATTCAACCTTCACCAGGTGACAGATCCTCAAAAGATAAGTGGAATAATATATCTGATAAACTACTGTCTATAGGCGTTGTGTAAGGGAGTTATAGTGCATTAATCGAGATCATAAATTAAAGTTTATGCGGTATAACCTCGGAACGAAATATGATAGTAAGATGGTGGTACGTACAACAGGGTCATCCAACGATAAGGCGTCACTCCTAAATTTTGCTTATTTTTCGAGTTAGAAAAAATATTTTCAAATAAAAGATGTAGTGAATCAAATGAACTCTACATTTTTTTAAATGGAAAACCCTATATTTTTGATATCTGTGTTCTTTTGTGATTTCAGATATGTTGTATCTTATCTCTTACTGGTTTTCTTAATTCATTGCAAATTTTATACTATCAGTATCTGCCAGGTTATCAGGTTAGCCATGCATGATAAACACTTAATTTGACTTTAAAACAAATTAGGTACCCTTCTTCTTGATAAAAGTTCTATTAAAATACGAAATAACATAAAAATATAATAAAGCTAAAATTTTTTTTGCTAATTATTATTTTCTAACTTTTACCAAACATCACAGATAAGTATAACATATGTATTTTTAAACAATTATTTTCTTGGCTATTTGCCAAAACGCTGGAACTTGGATTATAATAAAAAATACATAAACATTTTTTTTAAAAACTTGCTTTTCCTAGTCGTACTAAAAAGTAAAAGAACAATTTCTTTGCAAAAAAAAGCAAGGCGTGCGCACTTTGTATGGTTGTACGCAGATTGTACAAAATGCGCACGCCTTGCTTTTCTTGGCTTTTTTTGGCAAAGAAATTGTTTTTTACTTTTTAGTACGACTAAGAAAACCTTTTGAATTTTTTCTTTATTTTTTCTTATTCTCTACTTTTTAGTCATACTTTAATTATTAAATTATTATCATACATTAAATTATTTTTATTATCATACTTTTGCAGAATTTTCAATTTTCACCCTCGCATCCCCTACGTGGGGATATTCGCAAAATTAACGGTGGAATATTGTATTGTCATACTGTAATTATTAAATTATTATCATACATTAAATTATTTTTTATTATCATACTTTTGCAGATTTTTCAATTTTCACCCCCGCGCCGGGGATATTTACCAAAGTAACGCTGGAATATTGTATTGTCATCCGACCTTAGTAACTGTGCAAAATTTCATCATTTTGTTTTGTCAGGGAGTGTGTTATATGAAGGATGCAAGATTTGAACACAAACATTCTGGAAAAAACAAAATAAAAATTTTTTTGTAAAAACTTGATTTGAGAAAAACATTCAAGACTTTACGGGCTTCTCAGACTTTAGAACGTCGAGCGAGACTGTGTATCCAAGAAAATGGAAATTTGTTTGAACACCTGTTACAATAAAACTATGTAAAATTCAAATTTAATTTTGTTGATATAAAAAGATTACTGGATGATTTTTGTTCATATTGAGTATGATAGTTGCGCCTGAGTTATTCATAAAAAAATATTTTTTACCTATTTTCCAAGCAACAAATTAAAAACATTAGTATGTACTTTATATGTACATGAAATAATAGACAAAACTCATCTGGTACAATGTATTTTGCTCCATATGTTATAAAATTTAAAAACAAAGAAAATTAGTTAAATTTTAAAAAATTTCAAGTCGATATTATTCAAAAACGGTGCATTTTATCGATGTTCATCAAGAGTACCTTTCCTACGTATAAAACTCTAATATATCATATTATACCGTCAAAAATTGAAAAAAAGTTACATATAAAAAAGTTGGGGTTATTTTAACCCCACAACCATCCAGTTTGGGATAGCCCTGGATAAAATTTTCGAATTATTTCCATTTCATCTTATTACACATAAGAATAGTAGCGCCTGTGTAAATTTTCAATATTTGACTTTGAGTGGTTTTGGAGATATTCGATAGAAACCTTTCTCAGGGGCACACCTTTTTGGGGGCCTGTAGCCCCCATAGGAAGCATTTTTCGACCAATGTTTATATGAACTTTTTTTCCTATTTCTGGCCATAGAAGCAGCTGGTAAAATATTGCATACTGATTTCGGGACACCCTGTATAATAATATGTATGTAATATGGCCCACATCCACGTTTTATGAACATTGGCCTTTTTAGTGAAGAATCAATAATTTTGGATGGGTTCTGTTTTACTGTGGCCATTTTAATTCTAAACTACTTTAGAGATAAGCCCTACACTGGCAATGATATATCAGAAAGCATTAACACTAAGAGATTGGCCTTTTTTGTATCGATATTATTTAACTGGGGCATTTTAGTGATGGTTATATATCAAATCAAAAGCGACAAAAATGGAGATTGGCCGATTTAAGATCCAGAACTTATTATCATACTATTACAGATTTTTCAATTATCACCCCCGCGCCTCCTACGTGGGGATATTTCCAAAAATAACGGTGAAATATTGTATTGTCATCCGACCTTAGTATCTGTGCAAAATTTCATCAATTGGTTATGTCAGGAAGTGTGTTAAATGTACGATACAAGATTTAAAGACAAACATTCTGAAAAAAAACTACATTGTGAGTTAAAGAAAAGCAAGTAAAAAAGGTTATATGCACATTATGTTTAGTACGACTGACTCAATAGTGTTAAGTTAGAATTAAAATAACATTTTTGAGTCAGTTGTACTGAATATAATGTGCATATTATCTTTTTTATGATCCATATACAGGGTGTCCACCTAGTGCGTATTTGTTCCATAACTTTGTAACTATTACAGAGAAAAAAAAATTAAAACAAAAGTTGGTCAGTATTCACCATTGCATACTCTAAATATATTTTTAGTCATACAGGATATCGTTTTGGCTGGGTAGTAGTCCACTTTGTTAAGTTAAATGAAACATCCTGTATATTATTGCATATTTAGTTAGTGAACGTCTAGAGTTTTTCAATGAACTACCATAATATGGACATTCTTTGAGCAGTTCAGTAGTTATTTGAAATTATATAGAAATTTTGACGCATGTACACCTTTACAAGAAACTTTGTATGTTTTAATTTCAAATGCTTTCAAATGTTTCGATGCGGTAGAGAATTACCATAGAAAAGGGCTTTCAAACTATGTATCCGGTTTTAGAATTTTTTCTACACAATGTCTATAATTTTATGTCAAATTGAATTATTTTGTAAGGTATACGTATCAAATTAATGGTAGTATAAAATTTGCAATAAATAAAAGACACTAAAAGATAAGACACAACATATCTATATATTTGAAATCACAAAAAAAAACAAATTTCAAAAATGTAAAAAATATAGGTTGTTCCATTTAAAAAAAAATACTTTGGTTTTCCCGCTTTTATGATACCACCTGTATATTCTTTGCAGGGATTCTAAAAAGAGTTCATTTGATTCACTACCACTTTTATTTAAAATATGTTTTTCTAACTCGAATAATAAACTATAGGGGTGGGTCTTTTCGTTGGATAACCCTGTACAATAAGGTATATGTATGATTTTTAAATTAAATGTAATTTTGTAAATTAACTTATTAAATTAAATCACAATAACAAAAAACGGCAGAATTATAATACGCTGTTCAAATAAAATGAACAAAGTATGATTATTTTATATTACCGCAAAAACAACGTTCACATCATGCCGTGGTATTGTCATGCTATCAACAAATAGAATGACGTCACGGTGAGATACGTCAGTCTTCACCAGTGCTAGGTAAGTGATCGGAAATCCAGAAAAAATTTAAATTACATAACTATAGCGTGCATTGATTTAAAGTTTTACTGAAATTTAACTTTTTAGAGAATTAACTACCTTCTATAATCAATTTTACTTACAAATCTCACAAATGTGTATACCCTATTAACAGAAATGAATGTAGTTATTAAACACCTACCTACATTGTTAAATATGTAACTTTTCTACCGCAAAAACAACGTTTACATCATGCCGTGGTATTGTGGTGCTATCAACAAATAGAGTGACGTCACGATGAGATTCGTCAGTCTTTGTTAGCGCTCGGTAAGTGATAGGAAATCCGAAAATAATTTAAATTACATAACTATAGGGTGCACTTGTTCCGTTCAAAAACGTCACTGTCCGGAATATAATGATAAATAAACACTAACCTCCAAATATCTATCTGGTTCCCAATTGTTTATAATAGAGTATTTTTAGTAGGTGAAGAATTTCTGTTTAACCTTTGGTAGATCTCATATTTATTAAGGTATTATTATGTTTACCATCTAAGTTAAAATTATCTTGTACATATTTACGTATCCAATATTGTTGTTTATTATTTAAGTACTTTTGTTGTAATAACAGTCCCCAAAGTTAACGCTTTCACACTGAAAGAGAATATTATTAGAAATATGTGTCACATAAAATATGCAATCATTTATTACCTTATTAGATAAATAGTCAATATTTACGTCGATATTAATTAAAGTTGGGAACAGCTGTTTATAGTTTTCCTGTTAGAAGGGTTGCGACTGCCTTTGGTTGGTTTGACCGTCAGCTACTATTGTTAAAGTTTTCTGTCTCATAAACTACCCCGCTGTCTACCATTAGGGAGACAACTTATACCGCACATAGATGGCGTCACGATCTACTTTAGGGGAATAATTAATTTAAATCTCATTGTGTAATACATATGTTATGTAGTACTATTAGACTATTCTTATAGTGGATTTTAATCATTAAATATTATTTGTGATATATTATGAATTTATTTTAGTTACTTTCATATCTTATTTTATAAAGTTTGATTTTTTATATCAAACTAGTTTACCTCCTTGATAGAGACAGGAAGATAAGCCATTTTAATAATCCACTTTGTACCGGCAACACCTCTTGGCAGACAATCGATAACATCAATCAACTTTTGAAATGTTATCTTAATTTACTAGTGTTGTGAACAACCATCAGGTAATACTAATAGTTTTAAATGATTTATTTTTCTTGCAAGTTCTCTTCAAGATGTATATTTTTAAGGAAAAGTTAATAATTAATTTTTCTAATTTTTTTTGTGAAGGTGTGACACATGTTCTAATAATATGTTTCTATTTATTCTTTCTTAAATACATAGTCTGAAGCCGGCTAATTAAATGCTAATAAATTCAGCATTAAGGCTAATATTATTGATCGCTAATATTAATCTATTAAAAATCTGATATAATTAAATGCTAATATTAATCTATTAAAACTAATATAACTCATCGCTAAAATTTTGAATAAAATTCCTAAATTATTCATCGTTAATAAAATTCATCTGGAATTTTAGTATTAATCAGGAACTTTAATATTCATCATTAATGGTAAATTCATCAGGAATTTCTTTTGTGAATTTATATTTCACACTCTTCCAATTTCATTTGGACACTAATATTTGCACATTGGCAAATTAAAAAGTCACGATTCTTGGATCCAGAGGATTAGTTCCGTGGATGTTTTATTTGGATGACCAGAATTCATCTGTAACTGCAACATGATATGAGCTCCACAATTTTGAGTAACGTTTCATTTCATATAGACTATGTATTAAGAAACTAGGTGTCCATACCAGACGAGAAAACGTTAACGTCAGGACTCACGCCACCACTTCCATCACAGGTCAGCCTTCGCTGGAGTATGGCAAGTTATTTTCTTTTGATTGTGTTCGGTGAACGAGTTTCACCCACTCTTAATAAATTTTTGTATATACATTTGTCGGTAATTCTAAATTACCATTTTGTGTTGCTGTTGATTTAATAAACACTTAATTTTATTAATTATTAATTTTTTTATTCTGTCTCTACCTTAGACAGAAATTCTGTAGATTCTGAGTTGGGGGGATGAAAAAGTAATCACTGATAAAACTGCAGATGGCGCCCTTAATATAAACATATATTTTTTTATATTACTTATTCATCCTCGCCTACTACTCGTTGGTAGAATTATTTGAAGTGAATAATAGTGAACCAAGGTCTCAAGGAAACAAGAAACGCACGGCCCTTGCCTCCCAAAAAAATCAGCTAGCCGCAGGCACGGGAAATTTCTTCGCTTTCCTTGTCAATAAGAATAGTTCTTATTGACAGGTAAAGTGAAGGCTTTTCTATAAATACCTGATTTGGTCTCCTCTTGTATTAAGAGTCATCCTAATACAGGGCGAAACTAAAATCACGGTACCACGGGGGGTTCCCCGATTACATTTGACGACCAACGTAACCAGATGTAATATTTGGCTACCAGGTGGTTAGATGTTACACACTGATTTAAAGTTTTACTAAAATTCAACTTTTTATAGTGTTAACCACCTTTTATAATCAATTTTACCTAAAAATATCACAAATCGTATACCCTATTAACAGAGATGAACGTAGTCTTTAAACACGTACCTACATCGTTAAATGTGTAATTTTTCTGCTGTCATCTGAACTCAAATTTTTTCTTGAAAACAGTGCCTCCTATCAAATTAAACTCTACAAACAGCGACAAAATGAACAAAACCATTATACATGATAAAGCAAACAGAAAAATTCTCATAAAATTCCATTATATTTATTATATCTCAAAACATAACCTCACGTCGCTTTGTCTAGCAGTTGCTTAATTATTATCGCAAAAGCAAATTTGTCACAGTCCTAGTTTGGGACCCAGTATCTTGAAAACGGAGCAACGGAGACCAACATTATATTAAGAAAATGTTCATATTTTCATGAGAGTAATCTGCAGTTAAGCTGTATCTCATTCGTTTCAGGAAACCCTGAATATTATATAATTGTCTATTCTAGCTTTCAGATTATCGAGACGAACTTTACGGCAAGTTTTCTATTTTATGAATATTCTACGATGGATAAATGACTTTAGGCCTGTATTTGTAGAAGTTGTAAAATTAGAACTCCATTTCCATGTTTACATATTTTCTGCCCGAGCAATGACTTTTTCACATGAGTGGAATATCAACAATGTATGCAGTTTGTACTTGAGAGAATCCTGAAATAACCCGGTCGTACTCTCCCAGCTGGAGATTAGTCGACGATATGTTTCACAACAACCTGCCTATTCTATTGCTATCCTTGTATTATATGAAAAAATGGATAAAGTTTTTTCCCCTTTTTCTACATGAATAATATAGAAACAGTGTAAGCACAAATTGAAAATAAAGTATGAAAGACTGAATAAATAACAAAACATAAATTGACTAAGAGTAGTAATTTTTTTCTTGATAAGGAAATTATTGTCCTTAGTAGGCTTGGATATTGGGGGTATGTATGCCTGTTCATTAAATGTGTATCCCAATTTCTCACATGATCTCTTCAAGGACCCATAGGGTTATATTAGCTGTGGCTTTAATTTAAATTTTAAATAATGATATGTATGCAGGATATTTCATTTAAAACTTCCAAAGCCGATTACTCGAAATCAAAAAGAGATAATTAAATTCTGCAAAATATGGATAATTGCTGAAGATAAAACAAGAAAAACTCGACATGGCGTTGGATTTGGTGAGTGTAGAAAAATATGTTGAAAGCAAAATTCTCTTTTGGTCCATTTGAAAAACCAAAGCGAGAACGAGCAAGAACCACAAGAACTGATTTTAACATAGTTGTAGTCCTCCAGCAGGTTAATGATAATCCGAAGACATCTTCAAGATAAATTAAAAAAAAATATCGGTATTTAAATATATTCCAGAAGAGTCCTTAAAGAAAATAAATACTACCTTTACAAAATGAAGCTTGTACATACACTATTGGAGAAAATAGACGGAGAGCTGGCTACATAAAAAAGCAAGGTATAAGGTACATGAAATGTGAATAGCTAGAGAGGTTCCATTAGCGCTCCCGAACACCGAGTGGCCAGTCTGCCAGCGCGATTAGGGAGATTAAGGCGGGGGCGGACGGTCAAAGATGACAAATTTTACAATGAAAAAAATGATAATGCTCATGGATAAAAATTATTGGGAAGTGAAGTATTTGTTGTTACGAAACGAGGAAAATTATTGGCAGACGATTTCGTGGAAGATAAATGGCCGGCAGACTTCAACAAAGCGGCGTTATATTTAGTGAGAAAAAAATGATAAGCCTCATGATTAAAAATTTTTGGGAATGATTGTTAAACTGTTGAGGAAGCTATGTTGTCAATGGCAGACGAAAAAATGGAAGACAACATCGGGGCAGACTGTATTGAAGAGCGCGGTCTCGATCGCGCATAACGAGTTAGTTCCGTACGATACAATTCCTATATTATACAAGTGCTAAAAGATATGTTTACCATTAAAATAATTTTGTTATTAACAAATATTACAAATAAATTGTAGACTTATTCTATTTCGCTGTTTGTGTCGGATTCATCATACTGAATATCTTCTTCGCTTTCGCAATCGATGTCAACCTCAGACTGGATTTCGTTAACATCTGTTGAGAAACAAAAATAAAAATTAAAAATAGCTATTAACAAATATAAGAACGAAAGCGCGTGGAAATATTTGTACCTTCAGGCTCTTCTTGATCGATAATAACGTCTTTAACGCTAGATGGTATCTGAGGTCCATCGAACTATTAGAATTGGTATTTGGAGTCGACTATTACCCATCCGCAGTCTTCTGGCACCAAATAAGTCGGAATTTTCTTGTGATCGTGGCTCCACAATCTGGCGATATCATCAAAATTTTGTAGGTTTTTTTTAAATGGTTCGTTGACGTTATTGTCTTTGCAATTAAAAAAAAAAACGCAAAACGAGCATTATCTACGGAAGCAAGTGATTTCATCGTATAAAGTGAACAAACAAGAGCTTCTAGCGTGTAGATATCATTTATCGAAAATAACAGTGTCCTTGTGAACTTTATATTCGTAACACTTATCGAAGTTCAGTAATACTTTTTTATTTTCAAAAAAATGGTATTATTTCACTACTCTGCCAATGTACAAATAAAAAACGCACAAGAGCTTCCTTGAAATTGCTATTTCTAAGCTCTTTGACAAAATCTGCGGGTCTTGTTTGATCAGGTTCAGAAATCACGTACATACGCTCATCACAGTTACCGCCTCGTAGAGATCTTTCGTAATCTTTAATGGACGGTGTATTTATTTTCGATAAATGATATCTACACGCTAGAAGCTCATGAAGAAGCTGATACGAAAATAGTTTTTCACGCGTACAATATTCCGGAGGAAGCTAACATTATAATAAAATGTTCCGACACGGACATACTTATTATAATGCTAACCAACATGGATAAGCTAAACAAGAATAGTAAAGTTTGGATTCAAACGGGTATTTTAAGCAAACAGCGTATAATTGACTTGTCAGCACTTTATGATAGACATGGAGAATTATTTTGTAAATCTTTATCAGGGTTTCATGCATTCACTAGATGTGATATCAATCCAGCTTTTTTTAGAAAAGGAAAACAGCGTCCTTTAAAATTATTACTGTTAAGCGAACAATTTCAACGCGCATTTGCTGAATTAAGCAATGAAGATTGTGATATACTTACTGTATTTCGAAATACTGAAAAATTTGTTTGTTCACTTTATACGATGAAATCACTTGATTCCGTAAATAATGCTCGTTTTGCGCTTTTTTAAAAAAATTACAAAGTCAATAACGTCAACGAACCATTTAAAAAAAAAAACCTACAAAATTGTGATGCTTCATCGATATCTCCTTGTGCAGCTGAATTAAGACCACAATTCTTAAGATCCATGTACATCGCCAGATTGTGGAGCCACGCTCACAAGAAAATTCCGACTAATTTGGTGCCAGAAGACTGCGGATGGGTAATAGTCGACTCCAAATACCAGTTCTAATGGTTCGATGGACCTCAGATACCATCTAGCGTTAAAGACGTTATTATCGATCAAGAACAGCCTGAAGGTACAAATATTTCCACACGCTTTCGTTCTTATATTTGTTAATAGCCATTTTGTTTTTCAACAGATGTTAACGAAATCCAATCTAAGGATGACATCGATTGCGAAAGCGAAGAAGATATGCAGTATGATGAATCCGACACAAACAGCGAAATAGAATAAGTCTACAATTTATTTGTATTATTTGTTAATAAAAATATTATTTTAATGGTAAACATATCTTTTAGCACTTGTATAATATAGGAATTGTTAACTTATTGTCCTCATAATATAAATAATAAAATAATAAATCGTTATAATGCATCGTACGGAAGTAACTCGTTAAGCGCGATCGAGACCACGCTCTTCAACATAGTCTGCCCCGATGTTATCTTCCATTTTTTCGTCTGCCATTGACAACATAGCTTCCTCAACAGTTTAACAATCATTCTCAAAAATTTTTAATCATGAGGCTTATCATTTTTTTCTCACTAAAGATAACGCCGCTTTGTTGAAGTCTGCCGGCCATTTCTTTTCCACGAAATCGTCTGCCAATAATTTTCCGCGATTCGTAGCAACAAATACTTCACTTCCCAATAATCTTTATCCATGAGCATTATCATTTTTTTCATTGTAAAATTTGTCATCTTTGACCGTCCGCCCCTGCCTTAATCTTCCTAATCGCGCTGGCAGACTGGCCACTCGGTGTTCGGGAGCGCTAATGGAACCTCTCTAACTATTCACATGTACCTTATACCTTATACCTTGCTTTTTTATGTAGCCAGCTCTTAGACTAAAAGTAAAGCAACTCTTATGACAAAATCAAATTTTTAAATATCTAAAATAAAATTGGCAACAGCGGAATTTAAAAACCATTTAGTTTAAAGGTTCATAGTAGGCTGCTGTCACAGGTGAATTGAGATTGTTTTCGAATGTCAAATAAGTAAGTACGTAATAATTTATTTAAACAGTGCACGTTATTAGCGCGACAGAAGTAATGCAACTTTTCCGAAAATCATTTTCTATTTCTTTTAAAAACACAAAAAACAACAAATATAATATAATAACCTAATAATTAATAGGATATCCATTGTTGGCTATAACTTTTTGGCAACAACGCGGTATTGATGTAATTAAAATTTCGATAGTAATAATGGGCATATTCGTCCAAACTTCGTTAATTTTGTCAATTAAAGGTTGTTGGTTTGGGAATCTTGTGGTCTGAATCCGACGTTCAATCTCTTCCCACAGGTTGTCAATGGGGTTGAGGTTGGGTGATTGTGCTGGCCACTGCACGGCCACTTCACGGCTTATAAGGTTTTGAAACACCTCTAAAACCGTGAGTTTCATGTATCTGCGATGTAGACACGTAACCCCTCGACAAAATAAGGGTTCAACAAAATTTCCAATTAGAAGTGTTAGTGCTTACGCATGCACGGATGTGATTGATTATCTTCTTGTTAGCGGAAATATGACGTGGTTAAATTAATAATAAAACAAGAATCTTAAGATTCTAACAGTAAATATCCACAGATAGTTACTTTTTATGTAAATACTCCAAAATATTGACACCAAAATTTGTATATCGGCACGAGCAACGCCTGTTTAGATTACTGTTAATTTTGAAATAGTAAATCCCTACAACTATGTCTGTATGTACTCATATATTCTAATATCTATATTTAGCATACCAGTATGCTAATAAATTAGATTTATCAGTTTCACACTACATTACAGTCCATATAGCTAATCCGTAAATTGCTGACCTTTCATTTATTCCAATTTTACCCTTTGGATTATCTAAAAGTTTTAATTTATTTCCTGATGGATAAATGACTGTCATACCTATGTCTTTGAAAATCCCACCGGGATAAACCGGGTTTCATGAAAGTTATGTAACAATTTTCAATGTGTAGGCAATTTCAGTAAATGATCTATTCTTTTACCAACTCCGTTGATACATCTTTTATATAACCATGTGCTGTCAACTACAAAATTTTATTTATATGTTCAATGCTTGCGTTACTCACAACCAAAAACATTTATGACCGTTCTTTATACAATCCTCTCTAATTCGCGATTGCCAGCGGCGGTGAGCAAATGTGGTCTATAAAATATTAGTCGAAACATGCATTTAATTATCATTTTAATGAAGTGTACATTAATGATGCCCCAATGATAATGTGAACACTGAACATAGAAATTGAATGAGCCGCTGTGCTCATTAAGAGGAACCATGGATAATTTAACGTGATGTCGGACATGGCATGTACCCGAGGGATGCCGTGGCGAGTAACTGTAACTATTACGTAGTTTCAGGCGATAAAGCTCAATGAGGTTTAGGGCCAGTTTGCAACTAGACCACAGCCTAATCATGCAGACTATGCAATTACGCTTCGCAGGCATCTCTGCCGACCGTTTCCTTTAAAGCAGTAGCCACCTAGATTTTCAAGTGGAATGTTGCTTAAAGAGGGACATTTTAACAAATGAGATTTAAATACAGGACGGTATGAAATTCGAGCTAACCTGATGGGACGTAAAACGAGATGCGTTTGAAAGTATAGAGACTTTATTTGTGTTTATTTATGCTGGGGTAAAGGAACTCCAAATTTCACTCCAGCTGAGATGTGAAGATGAAGAAACAAACTTAGTTTGTATAGTTTATTACAGAAATACTGTGTACATAAAACACTCAAAGACTAACGACCCAGCTACCGACATTTGAAGGTAGAGTGGGACATGCTTTATTTTTTTTACACCATGTTAAATAATAATAAATATTGTGATATAACACTTAATACATAAGACATCATTATTAGTATGTAAAAGATGTTCTCACATGATTAAAATATGAAATAAATAGAAACATACTTGTTTTAATTAAGACTCCTAAGCCTTCTAATAATAGTGCGCGATTCGCTCTTATAAACAACACGATTATCCTCGAAGTCTCTTTGTTCCTTCTCTCCCGTGATCTTTTGGATACAGGGTAAAATTTCGAATTCATCAATTTCGCGAAGTGTACCAGTACTAATTTTAGTAGATGGCATTTTCGAGTGTATTTTATATTGGTTTGAAGAATTAGATCAGCAATTTTCGTCGGTGTTGCTATAAGAATGTTTTATACAGTTGGAATAATTTAGCAGATTGTGACAACTAAAGTGTTTAACAGATATGTAGGTGAAATTGTCCTTTGTGTTTAAGCGTATTTTACACACTTTGGTTTTTATAAATATTTTGGCAAGCGATGACTATGCGGATGTTTCCTGTTTACAAGTGGATCTGATAAAATAATATTGGAAAAATATCAGGCCTTGGTAAGATCTCCAATCATCCACAAGCAAAGAATGCCAGGAAGACGTGGTGGATAGTAATGTTTCACAAATTACACAGAACGTTTCATAATAATATGTCAGCAGTCACAAAAAATAGTTTTAAATGTTTACAGAAATATGAAAGAAAGCTTAAAAGAAACAGTAGCCGTGGAAAACAGAAGTTTCAGAACGAACTATTTATAAATTAACTCAAGAATGGCAATATGAACGAAATGCCACACAACAATAATAATTTAATATGTTAAATTATTATTGGCGAAATTGAGCAACAAGTGAATTACTTGCTAATTTCAGTTTAGAGTTTGATTTCAAGTTAGTGTAAACAGAGTAAGATTTTTTAATTTAACAGAAGCGGTATCAAATATCTATTTATCCGAGACACTACTATTAAATCTATTATATTATTTTGTTCACTGTAATAAAGAAACTTGAAGTATGGCTATGTATGCCTGTAAATAAGTCTTGTTGGCTGTGGAGTTTTTATGGCAGTTTTTGGTAGCCTTTTTCATTTCTGTAATAAACTGTACCATCACGAACATAATAAAAAGTATGTTACATAAATATTAAATGCGGAGTTAAAATGTTGGTTTTAGTAACATCATTGGGAAAAGAAAAATAATAACACACATTAGCAGCTTAAAGCTACACATTCCCACTGGCGGACTGGCTACATTTTTTCAGGGTGGCAATTTACCAAGAATTTTTTATTTTTTCTTTGCATCAGGCGTAACATTAATCTAAAATATTACTATTTATCTGATTTATCACTAAAATCACAAAAATATAAATATTTTGGATTAATGTTAAATGTTACCCCTGATGATGGCTTATTGCTGAAAATAGTTGATATTTATATATATATATATATATATATATATATATATATATATATATATATATATATATATATATATATATATATATATATTTTTTTTCAAATAATAACTAGCAAGTTGGCCACTACATTTATATATCATAACTATGGCTCTGATCGATTTATGTCTGGTTGGGAATTGACAGGTGATATTGGCTATCGATCTATCATGATTTGAAGGTATAATTCAATGCAGGTCGGGGTATTTGCCCGCTGAGTAGTTGTTTCCTTCAAATCATATTTAATAACAATATATATATATATATATATATATATATATATATATATATATATATATATATATATATATATATATATATATATATATATATATATATATATATATATATATATATATATATATATGTACAAGTTTAAAAATAAAAATGACTATAACATATTTGTTCGTTCAAGACATTTTTTTAAGTTTTTAAGCTAAATAAATATAAATTTATTAGAAGACATGCATCAAGATTTTCATTTACAGCGAAACTTTGCCCCTTGGTACGCTGACTCATATTTCAATTCTTCACTAGAAATATCCTAATCATGCACCGACTTAGTATAAAAAATTCATTTCATGGCCCAATAGAAAGTAATTCAGCTCCTCCTTTTTCTGACTCTTTCCATAACATGACTTATTTTTATTCATTTTTATTATTTTGTTAACCTACAAGGAGATACCAAAAATTATTTTTGTGTTTAGGTGTACCAGATTTTAGAGCGACAAATTTTAACATGGGATGGAACATCTATGTATATTTAATCTATGGGTGTACTGAAATGAAGGTGGGGGCTCAAACCACAGATTCACCTTATTTCATTATAAACATCTATATTTGAGGGTTAGAATACACTAAACTAGTGAATTGCCAATACACCGCTCGGTATTGCAACCATTTACATACCAGAATATAATATTTGTTTCTGTAAGGTATGTGTACCATATCTAGCTAATTATTCACCTACCAAAATTTCGTTTTGTAAAAGCCGTTAATTTGATGCTCAAGGGTTCAAGAACTCGTGGCAGATGAGGGTCCGGGTAGCGATTGCCACTCCGCCACTCGGACAAGTCCCACACAATCCTTCGCTATACCCCATATTCCTTAGCACTACTCCACACCATAGTATATAGTTATAATCCTTATACAATAATTTTGTGTATTGAATAACTATCAATAAAGATGGTTTTTTTTTTTTGTAAAACCGATGCCCGTGAATTCCGACACCTCATGGAGGTAGCGCCGCCGGCAAATTAACTACATCCACTCCCCATATCCCGCAGGGTTAGTGGCTGTAGATTCCAGAATCATGTATCCTAAGCTGACGAAGAGAACTCAGAATGACCGCCTTCTGCATTCTGCAACCGAGTGGCTGGCAGGCCACCAGCCTCTCGGTTGATCTGACAGGCCGGTATGGTCATCAATTCTGAGAGCAATGTACGATTATTAGAACGACCATCTTGACCGAGTAGCTTGGGTACAGCACTTGGGGCTCATACCGGAAATTGCGATATTTGGTTCGCTTTTCCTCCTAATTTAAGGTGATATTTTTCTGAGCATGTGCCGAGAACTCGATGACATACATCACTTTGATTTGATGGCCGAAGAGGACTATGTCAGGCTTGTTGGCTTGGATTATCTTGACTATTAGCAACGAATAATTCAAGTAAATTCGGCATTTCTCATTGTTTTCGACAACGGCTGAATATCTCCAGGGTAGTAAGGCAGCACTGGTGTCCGGTATACAACGTACGAGTGCTTTAGATGGTAATGTGGCAATCATAACGCCCCGTTATGTCGGTGGATGTAGGGCGAAGTCGCATATGTGGAACATGCTGAAAGTAAGTGCATGTGCTATTCCGGTGCCTCACGGCAGGTCCTGCAGTTGATGTCAGGAAGTTCTACACACCACACGCGGCTACGGTAGACCAAGGTGTTGATAACACCATCCTGGCAGGCCATAATGAATCCCTCGATCTCCGACTTAAGTTTGGCCAACTTTAAGAAAGCGAATGTCAGACTGGTCGATAAATCCAGCGTTTCTATGTTTTTCTGCTGGCGTTTACCGACAATGTTTATATTAATAATATTATTATTATCATGAACAGATTATTGATGGCAAACAATTTTGGAATCAGAATTGGTAAAATTAGAACTAAGTTCTTTTTTTATTACAGTTCTTATTATTATTTCGATTTTGTGTCCACCCTGTTATCTGTTTGAACGTAAATCTTTTCTAAGAGCACTCCGATTTTTATCACATTCCTTTAAGCCTCTCATTAAACTTGCTGAAGAAATGTCTGATGTACCTAAAATATCTCGTTAGAGGTGATAGAAACTTTTTTTATTAAGTAGTTAAATTTGTGGAACGTTCAGCATACTTAGAAATATTTATATTTCGCCTCTCAGTCTTTTTTTTTAGTATTACGGCAAAAAAATCCATTTAAACTTTGTAAAAAAAGAAATTTGTTATTTTAAGAATTTCATGACATTTCTCTGCAATTTGAACAACTTTGTTTTATTTTATTATTTCTTGTAAAACTGTAAAAAGTACTGCTAAAATGAGCATACCCTACTTGAAATAAGCGAATGAAGTAAACCATAGTAATATGAAAACCATAGATTAGAACAGAATATAATTTATTAACCATAAAATCTGTTACATGAACAATAT
Source organism: Rhamnusium bicolor (assembly GCA_029963845.1). Taxonomy (NCBI): domain Eukaryota; kingdom Metazoa; phylum Arthropoda; class Insecta; order Coleoptera; family Cerambycidae; genus Rhamnusium; species Rhamnusium bicolor. Next base: position 81,141 of record JANEYF010001990.1, read on the forward strand.
CGGTTTTATCACAGTAGAAGGCTACAGTGTGTTCCACTTTGAGAAGACACACCCCTGAATGAATTTTTCTTTTATGTTGTGTATCCTCGACCTGCTATAATTAAAATAAAATACTAAAAATCACGAAGCGCTATTAGGGATTTTTTTTAACGAAATGGTTTTAAGGAAATATGAATTAGGCATGCTTAGAAAGCTTACATACCGAATTTCATATTATTAGCTCCTACTACGACTAAATAAAAATTATCGGAATGTTTTTTTGCAGTTTAAACGGTAAAGAGTATTTCATTTCATCTAATCAATATGAAATAATACTACGGTTTATACAGGGTAATCAAAAAGTACACTCTGGTACCAATGGTACCAAAATAAAGTTATCATTAATTCCTCCTGATAATTCTGCGTACAGAGAGTACTCTCTGATCACCCTATATAAACCGTAGTTTTACTGCATATTGATTAGATTAAATGAACCCTTCATCCATGTTTAAACTGAAAAAAAAAAACGAATCGATTTTTTTTATCTTTTTTCTTTCACAAAAATTTATAAATAGTGAACACTCTAAGAGCTATCAATTTGAAATTCGATATTTAGGCTTTTTAAGCATGTTCGATTCAAAAACATTTCGTTAAAAAAATCCCTAATAGCGTTTTTAGCATTTTATTTTAATTACAGAAGGCCGTGGATACACAATAAAAAAAATGTCATTCAGCAAGGTAGATCTCATCGAGTACTTACTGCAATTTGAAGAAATGAATTTTTCTATTCGCCCAAATACAACCGAAATACAGGGGTGTGTCTGCTCAAAGCAGAACACACTATATAAAACAATGCAAAATGAAAAAAAAAAACATTAGTAGAAGAAACTCGACCGTTTTCGCTTATTTATTTATTTTTTTCAAATAACTTGGACTTTTCGTCGAGATTTTTTATACACTGATTCTCCAGACATTGAAACCTATTTGTTCTAAAAAAATTATATTTATAAATTGCTGCGTTTAAGATATACACTGATGCCACAAAACATTTTTCAAATTTTTCTGTTTTTATTTTTTTTTAAATTTCAATTTTTAAATTTTAATTAGTGTGAAAATATACATATGTCCAAATTTCGTTCGATATCTTAATAATTCATGATGCCACAAAACTGATGCCACAAAACATTTTTCAAATTTTTCTGTTTTTATTTTTTTTTAAATTTCAATTTTTAAATTTTAATTAGTGTGAAAATATACATATGTCCAAATTTCGTTCGATATCTTAATAATTCATGAAGTTATACGTAATTAAACATTAATCAAAATCAAATCAAATTAGAATTTATTGACCACGTTTACATTGGTGCATAGTTTCATAAACATTTATAATACTTTATAAATACAACTGGATAACAAGTATATCTGTGTGTGTATAACAAATATTTACAATATTCAATTAGTTTAGTAATTCACAATAATCATTAGTCTTAAAATATATGTACTACGTATAATAATTAAATAAAGGTGATTCCTGGAACTGTACAATCATATCAAATTAGATTCTTAAAAATAATATATAACAGAAATTCAAAAATTTAAACCCTATTTATTTGATAACAAATTTGAAAAAAACAGTCTTATTTGATTTAATAAATTTAGTGACTTTTTTCTTAAACAGATTTGTGTTGTTTATTTGTTTTATTTTATAGGGTAAATAGTAAGGCTGGGAATCGAATACGAATAATTCGAGTATTCGAATATTCGAGTATTCGAATACGAATTATTCTAATGGGAAATTATTCGAATATTCGAATTGGCACTCGAATATTCGAATATATTCGAGTATTCGAATATTCGATTATATCTGAGTAAATTTGAATAATAAAACATATTATTAAATTATGTACGAATAGGTATGCAGTTTGCATCCAAGCAAAGTAGGTAGATAGTAGGTACAGGTAGGTACCTATTCTAAAATCCAAATATATAAATAGACCACATTAGTGGCACGTTTTCCTCCCAGTCAAACTATTCCATCTCTTTCTCGCCTCAACCTTATTCTTACTGTACTAAGGCACGGGTTAAAATTAAATTTTAAATTTTAGAAAACCTGTAAATATTTAACTATTAACTTTTCATGTATTTGTTTTACCTTCACAATCTGCGTCTTTTTTAAAAACATTCTAATTTTAGAGCACTTTTTATTTTCTTCGAAAAGGAAAAATAGTTATGACACAGAAGTATAACAAACTAGCTCTATTTTTGTTTTATTTAAGCTTCAATAGTTAAATGTGAACAATAGCGCCTCAATCCTAAAATAAAATACTAACTGAATAATTCTGACCCTTAAAGCACATGTACAGGAGACATACCCTATTGTGCGTATGGAAAGCAAATCAAATTGCCTGCTTAGTGGTTTACGTCACGACTATTATTGTGGTCTATCCAACCAAATACTCAAATAGAGTATTCACTATTCACTAGTATTCAGTGCTATACCTATTAATAATGAATATTCGAGGATCCGGATTATTCGGATACCTATTCGAATAATTCGGATTATTCGAGTATTCGAATATTCGAATAGGTATTCGAATAAATCGAATTATTCGAATAGTTCGAATATTCGATTATTTTTTCGAACGAATATTCGAATACTAAAATCTGGAAAGTTCCCAGCCTTAGTAAATAGTTGTAAAATTTAGGCGCAAAATAGTTTATAAACCTTTGTGTTTGTGTTCTGTTACTTACAGGGATGTTCGTATTTAAATTAGCTTTACCTCGAGTGTCATAGGTGTGACAGATTTGGTTAATTAAAATCAATTCATGTTTATAAAAAAACATGAGAACTGATTTCGCATACAATAGCTCTAAGTTGAACACGTCAAATTCATTAAAAAGAAGATCTGTAGAATACTGCTTATTTTTTGTAAATATTACTTTGAATAAATATTTTTGGGTAATTCTTAAAACCTCAAGATTTGTTAAATACGTACTACCCCAAATTATTATTCCATAGCGCAGTATTGATTCAGCCAAGGCATGGTACAGTGTTTTTAATATATAATTTGGTAATATATCTCTGATGATAAAATTTCAAAATTAACAATCGAAGTTTCTTGTTTAGATTGTTGATATGCTCTATCCATTTGAGGTTCTGATCTATAGTTAATCCAAGGTATTTTATGTTAGTTACAGCTATTATCTCTTGCGTCCATGAGCAATTATCGGAAAGTTTATTGAGAATACAATTATTATAGTTGTGCAAATGGATTTTGTTTTATATTTGGAAGATATTTGTCATAGATACTAAAACACATAAATTTTGTTTTTTCCATATTGATTGTTAAGAGATTTGTGTCCAGAGATCGCGTAAAATGGGTACATTTTTAGATATAATAATGGAAAACTTGTTAAGTTTAAAAATAAAATGTTAAAACTATTACAGAATATTAACATATTATGTCCAAGCAATAAAATCTAATTTTTCCAAAAATTTTCGACCGTTAGTTTTTTTGTAATTCGCACTCCAAGTGAAGGCTCAATACATTTGAATCGCATTAGTAGTTGCAAGTTAAATATTAAATAAATAATTTGAACTCCGCGTTGTGTACCAATTTTCTCAATGTACACCTTATTTAAAGTATTTTAAATGATATCGAAAGAAGCCCGAGTCTACAATTGACTGGAATATGATAGGCCAAATGATTTGCATCCGTAGGAATACAATGAATGTCAGCTACTTGTGGTACGATATCTTAGTTGGTTTAATTATGTTGCACAGCTAGGGAGGGCTTCGGAAGCGAAAGCAGCCGTACAATTGGAAAGGAGGTAAAGTTAAAAAATATAATATTTAATCATTTTTCTGGAGACAAAGTTAAAGAATATAATATTTAAACATTTTTCGAAAGCATGACTTGCTACGATATATTTCAACGTGATATTTCATTTAAAATTTGTGGTTTGATAATTGGAGAGTGGGAATTCAAAAGGGTCTAAATGTCAAAATTCCAAAATTTTACTTTCCAACAATTTTGAGGTCTAGGTATCATGGTCAAAAATAATCAAAGGGTCTATGTGCTTTAGTTTCATCAATGAAGCAACATAATAACTATGTATTAGTTGCAGGAGGTCCAAGTGTCTACACGCGTAAAAGATAAGACGGGCCTATGTGCTTAATTGAATTACAGTATACAAAATGGATGAGTACGCAATGAACAGCACATTACACCATTAAAAAGAATGAAAGAAGGTAGTGTAACTATGAGAAATGAAAGGAAAAGGCGAAATATACTTCATGTTCAATAAGATTATGTTAATTTTCTCAGTCTGCTAATGTCGGCACTTGGACCTTTTTGAATTAACACTCTTCAATTTAAAAGTAAGCGGTCATACGATAAAATATATCGAGTATAATAGCGAGCTAGAGCTAGAGCGAGCTATGTGACAAGCTCGACTAGCCACTGTCTATCAACTCCTGAGATTGAATCTGACAAGGGGAGGGTCAGACGTTTTAGTCTCCGATTCGAACGAAACTTTGTGAGCTTGCAGTCCTCAATACAAACAGCTCTTTGTATAAATATTAAGGCGCACCTCTCAAGCATTTCCGAGAAACAGGCCTCTGATCATTCAGCGTTCAGCTTATTACGCTTTGGAATACTGAGCCTGTCACAAGCCGCACAAGAATAACCTCCAATACAATATCTGCTTTAGGATTTGAGGTTTATTAAATTTATGTGGTGTATTTTTTATATGCCTGGAAAATTATCATTATGAAGTTTCCAAAGATTTACCTCGAAAAAATGATGGTAGGTAATAAAATACGCACCCGTGTTTGGTTTTTCTTTTTTTAATTAATAGTTATTCCATAATTAAATAAACTGAGAAGGTAAAGAGGATACACTAGCTGTACAGTGACGTGAGAAAATTTGTCTGCGCCACCTATTAATTTTAAATAGATGATGGTTAAGTAGATGATAGTTGTATGGAAGAGCAACTCTGTTGAATACCGCCATTTCGTTCATGCATAATTATTGTAAATTGATATTTTTCGTGAAAATAAAGACACTATTATTATTAATATTATTAACTATGATCTGAATATATAAATTAGATTTATCAAGATTTTCATTTTGTTCCTCTGTAGTATATTTTCGAATAACTTTGTTTTAACTAAATAATCTTTATTTCAAGATAATTACTTTTAAATATTTGACCACAAAATATTAAGTTCTCAACTATTACGAATTAATTTTTAACCAATCGCAGTGTGTAAAACAGTTATATGGAAATAATAGACTATTCGGCGTTTCCTAGTAATATAATCCTCATTAAATTAAGCAATATTTTTCTGAGTGCACTTGCTAGTATGAATGTTTTTCATATTGCTGCTCAATATTATATATGGCTGTTAAGACATTTATACTGAAAATTAAAATAGAAGACCTTTATTATTTCGACAGATGACTATTTATTGTTGACCTTTGATATCAGCAAATTTTCATTGTTCATGTTTTTGGTTATGACGTTTATTATTTCAGCGGATAAAGGAAAAAGGGAATAAATATGCAAATATCTCATTTAAATATGACTGCTTTTGTATGTTATTAGAATTCCTGGAGGGAAAATCGTGACGCTCCTACGTAGAATGGTACAGGCACGTATTGAAATGAGAAGGTCGTTCGGTGAAGCAAACAAATTGTCCTCTGGAAATGTACATATTCACTGAAATATGGAACAACACATGCACAAGCTCAATTGAAATGTTCCTTTTTTATGCATTTTTCTAGAATACGTAAGAACATCAAAGATACTGAGAGTCATTATAAAGTATTCAGTAATTGAAATTCTTCTTTACGCCACGCGACGGTTCGTCTCTATTCGAAAACATGTATTTTTTTCTAAGTAATTAGTATACAGAGATGTCAGTGCCGTGATGAGTAGGCACGTTTTATTCATTTTGCTTTATTTTTATGCTCACATGCACATCAATTCAATAATCTGAGCCAAACGGACTGTTTTGTTACTCTAAGAATTAATTATTGTTAATAGTAATTTTTTAAGATTAGATTAACCGGTCTTTTATTTTATCGATATTTAGAACAATTACTGGTTTAGTGACAAATATAATGTTTGGCGTAATTCCAATTCAGTCAATAGAATACTAGCAATTGACGTCACCACATTCTGCATCAACTGATCAGTGGGCAACTAATGTCTATTCGCATAGGCTTAGCAGCGTTAGCCAGGATAAGGAACAAAATGCGCGTTGATGATTAGTGCAAACGGCAGGTAGTGCAAAGTTCCGATTGTGATTAATTCAATTTTCATTGTTTATTTTATTTCATAGGCATCGGTAGTAGTTGGACGTTTGTTTGTTATATAATTTTACTTTTACAATAATTTAACTTATTAAATTAGGATGTTCTTATTTCGGCGTAACCAGTCATTTTAGTTTCTTATTCAAAACTTTAAAGAAAATATGTCAATTTTATTTTTGTTATTTTGTTTCTTCCCATTGCTAACCAATAAAAGGCATTTCTTGTTATTGTAAATAAATTACGTATGTACACTATGTTGAAATATTTTTCCAGTGATTCAATAAACCTAAAAGGCATTTATCTTAATTCTAATGCCTTGAAATATTTTTTACGCCTGGTAATAAATAACACACAATGATATATTTATTACGCCTGGAAATAAGCAATTTACAATACACTCGCTACTTTGCCCATTGTAAATCGGGCTCACTAATTCCAACCTACAACTCCAAAGTTTAAGTGAATAGACATTAGATGAGTTTCCCATAAGGCGCTGTTCTCATCAAAAGCAACTAGAAACGCGATCGCAACCCAACTGCACCGCAACGCTGCGCTAACGTTTAAATCTGTCTATTTCCATTGAGGGTAACGCGACTCAACACTCTGCAGTTAGATTGCGATCCTCTTGCCGTTGCTAGTTGCAACTCGACTCAGCTGTCATGTTGCCCTCAGGGGAAAAAGACATATTTAAAAATTAGCCGCAGCATCGCTTTGCAGTTGGGTTGCGATCGCTTAGCAGTTGAATTGCGATCGCATTGCCGTTGCTAGTGGCTTTCCGTGAGCACAGTGCCTTAGAATATATATTACCTTGTGGTCAATTTAAAAAAATAACAGACTGTGTTTGTGTAGTTCTGTCTGCCAATATTTTCATAACATCTGAATCTAGTGGAAAATTCCCTAAATATTTTATTACTACTGTTTTTACAATTTGAAGAGCTAATGGTTGACAGTGTTTCCACAAAGTAATGACTCTTATTGTAGATTGTAATAAAGCTCAGACTTCGCGGCGGTCCGCGGCTTTCAAACAAGGTATTAACACAAAATTTTTTATATAAAAGGAATATCCTATTAAAAAAATTTTACTTGTTGAGATAAGCCCGATGCAGTGAAAACATTCGTTTTATTTGTCCAGATGAACCAAAATAAGACAAAAGTCAAGTATATTAAAATTTCAAAAAAAATTGCACTAATCCAAACAAACATTTTATCTTAACTGTGTTGCTCAAAACAATAAAATTATAAATTCAAAATTTAGGTAGACAAATGCTCAAAAAAGTCGTCATTTTGTTCTATGCATGCACTTATGCAATCAGCGAATAAAGATATTATCTGAGTTAGAGATATCCTCAGAAATTTCTTGTAATGCTCCATAAATGCTTACAATAACATCTTTGATATAATAATAATAATTTTAGGCATAATTATGTATTTATGTTATGTTATGCAAGTAAATAAGCCTTATGTACCTTTCATTATTTTTTATTTGTAGTTAAAAATTGCACGAAATTCCGAAACAGCGCTTGTTATCTGGGTCCTACATGTAAGTTGCATGCGATTTCACCCCACCATTTTACAAAGTTTGATGGTTAGGAGGAACACAAGTGCACTTGGATGCGAATATTATCTCACTTTTCGTACACGGGATGATATTTGCTGAAGAGGGTACTTGCATTCAAACCGTAAATTTACCAAATGTGTATAAGAGTATGGAGATGCCTCGATGCTGATGGTGAAGATCGCGATCGAGGTCGCTACATCGATGTTACCTCTATGTAAAACAAACCTGCTCCTTTAAATGTGATTGCACATACTGTTGATGCTAGCGGCCTGTCATCCTCGCCGTTTACACCGAGGTCTAGCACAAAGTCGGGGTCGACCTAACAATTTTTTCCATTGCTGTAAAAAGGAAGGCATCGTAGTATCTTGTACTTGATTGGTTCAAACAGATCACTTGATATCCTTCCAGTCACACACTTCGTCGTACACTACACAACACAACCAGCACGGAACACAAGGATAAACTTCTCTGGTACGTCTACTCATGATCGACATTCATCTCGACCGAGACCGCGACTACACCGCGAGCAGTGATACATCTTGGCATGGTCATACCCTAAGTTAACACAATAAAATACAGTGTAAACCTAGGACTTTCAAATTCTAAAAGTAACACTGTTTACACGAAACATAGTTGGTTAATATTAGGGCACTTTCTGGATGATACTCAAATGAAATCCACCGTACATTCCATATTGAGGAATTTTAGTTTTTAAAGACATCAATAGATGACACATACCAGAAACCTCTAGTTGACTTATATTTGGTATAAACACTAATACAATGTATTTTGAGAATTTTCCACTGAACTCAATATTTAAGAAAACATTGATATACACACCTAGGTATATAAAAGTGATTTTAAAAATTCCATGTATTATTTTTATTTACTCGACCACAAATTAACATGTACTCTTACGAGGAAACTGTTCTGATGGCCATCTTGCGACATCACTGCTACTACTTTTGTTCGAAGAGGGTATCATCCATCACATTTTAATGGTCGGTTTTTCAATGCTCAGTTAACTCTAACTAGATGATAGATCAAATTCAAATTAGCTTATTTATTCAAATCAATAGAACACAATTAATAGCATACATTTTTGCTTTACATAGGAATTTTGGGGGACATTACGTAAATAACAGATGCGTACTTGCGGCATGCAGATTTTCCTTCACAAAATTTTCCATTTATAATGAAACAATACCTTGTAAATGAGCTTGTAAACTTCTTTTGTGGTCTGTTTGAGGATGATTGAAGGGTGTTGAAAGGTGTAGATATATAATAAGTTCATGTTGCTTGAAGAGGGCTGAAAGTTTGGTGGGTGTAACATTAATACGTTTTAGTGTTTTTTTAAATGCACAAATTACAAACATGTGTGTGTACTAGGCAAGTTATATGAAAATAGTTGAATGTCTATTGAAGCATTCGCCCAGCCGGCTTCATGTATGCTGCGGCGTCTGCAATAAATAATAAAAAACTGCCAATTGTTTTCATTACTGTCCTCCACTTTAATAATAATTTTAAACTGTCCATAACACTAGAAACACTATCTGCATGCGGTTTAAAACCTTGGAGGTTAACAAATGTCCTTTTGTGGCATATAGATCCTTCAACACCTGAACCAATACATTGCCAACTTTCGACCCATATGCGTTGCTTGCCAAATGTACTTGCCCTCAACTTGGCAAATAATATGATCAGCTACTTGGGGAATATACTTTACTCAGTGTAGATGAGGTAGGAAGTTGCACTCCCGCATGCCGTCTCCCAACACAGTTTTCTATAAATTCTCGAAAGTGGGTTTTCCAACTGCGTCTACGGAAAGTTACACACCACCATAAACTTCACCAAGTCCATATTTAAATGTCTCTGTTTATCTCCCCCAATTAAGATATGATGTATTTTCGACGCCACATGTTTACTTACGCGCATAGGAAAGACCTATATCGCACACTTTACAAGTTAGATCCACATCATCAAACACCAAATCGGGGTAATCGCGTATCCATGCAAACCCTTTGCACTGTTTCTGCAGACGTGAGTTACCTCACCATTATTAGAAGTCCATTACCAAATTGTATTCAACAAAAACTACGTAATAAAAATAAGTAATAAAAGAAATTAAAAAAACCGTAACTGTTTGCAGAATATAGACTAACAAAATGAGCATGTAGACAAATATAAGGTTCAGGTACTTGCTGACGCCAGTTACAGAAATTACCATTTATTTTATTATATCGCGTTTTTCGGAATATAGTATTAGGTAATAAATCCGTCTCTGGCATGTCGCCCAATATTCCTATATACAATAATTGCTATTAAATACAGGAAAATACACAAGGTAACAACTGTTATGGCAATTATTTCTTTGGATCTTTTAGTTATGGTTAACTAAACATTGAAAAACCGGCCCTATATGTTCTACTAACGGGAATATTTTATAAATGTATTTTTTTTGGAAATTTTACTTAGATTTTTTCTGGGATTGCACGTAGCCGAGACGCGGCACTTTGTTCTTTACAACAATTGCAGTGATTGATAAACCTTTTAATTAGAATTTAATTATAAATTACCTTATGCCAGTTAGTTACATATATATTTATGATAACGACGACTGCAATAACCGACCATGCACTGAAAATTAGTTTTGAATAAAAATTTTTCTGCGCCATTTCCGGTCTTATATTTTTTGACCAAGCTGTATAAGTTATTCGAATTTAGAAATATAATCTTTGAATGGTAATATGATAAATCTACCAATAAGGTTCAAATGTCTGAGGTAAGTCTCGTCGTAAGAGTGGAAGGAGTTCATATATCTCTCATTTCGATTGGTAGCAGGGAAGGGTTTTAATTATTTCTGAGTTTTGTTACAAACTCTAATTTTAACCATTGTTGTGCAACTTATTGTTGATGACGAAGAGGAAAACAACTTTTTGTACAAAAAAAAGTAGTTCTCACAGCACCTCGAAAGTTACAAAGTGAATTACATCATGGCTCTGTAAGTACAAACTATCAAGTGAAATAAACTGTATAAGAGAAATGCAATTTTGTGTTTTTAGCGATTTAATCATGTACCCGGAATATAAAATCTTTTACGGCAAATGTACACTCACTTTTTTCAGTCTCAGCTGAAGTCGCTAACGATACAAAATACTGAAGTTTTTATTGTATGAATTATTCTAAGCATGTAAATAATTATGTAACATATATCAAGGAGACAAGCTCGGTTCACAATGATTTTCAAAAATATTTTCTTTGACGAAGGGAGGTCAATGTCTGGAAATTCCTCGAATAGTCTTTCTATTATCCATTCATTTGCAATTTATACTTACATTCAATTCACAATATAGAAAAGATTAGCTTGATTTGATGAGTCATTTTAGTTGTCTTATAAGAACATCTTTTTTAAAATCTTAGTACCCGTTTCTCTAGTTGTTGCCTTATCGAAATATTGCTTTTTCACCTTTAATGGATAATTTAAGTCATATCATGAATATATTATTACGCCAATGGACTGGTTCCGGCGTAGGCCCAGAGATGGCGTTACCAGTATTAAAACTTAAATTATATAGCCAGGTTAATAATCTAGATTTATAAAGACGGAACTAGAATTCTAAGAGAAGACTGGGAATATTAAAGAAAGTTGTAGACCATAAAAAAGTTAATTACCACAGGACGGTGATGCAAATTTTTGAAGTTAGGATTTTTTAGTGGGACACCCCTGGAAATTGTGATGTTAGATGAAAAACACTCCGTATTTTTTATTGTTATAAATTATTTATAAGAAAATTATTATTGATAAATAAAACTGTTTAATATAAGTAATTTTAATAAAAAACTCAGTTATATATCGTAAAACATATGTATTTGATTATTAAAAAAAAAAAATATATCACGTTACGGCACTAACAACAAGAGCTGCCAGCCCATCCGATAAACGAATTTGCATGCTCTAATCATTTTAGGAATACATTATTACATCTAGTGACTCCTATGATCGAATAGATTAATATTCAGCACGCTATAACTCTACCTGACCTATTAGGCATCAGCAGTAAACTGTTGGGTTATGTGTTTGTATCACTATAATAATAATAATAATCAAACCTCATAAAACTGATTAAATAGGTGAAATGTAAGTACTTATATGAATTTTTACATATTTAAAAATCAATCCAAGACTTCTTGTAGATATTAGCTATTTTTTTAATATGGCAAGCCTAAGTAGACCGCGTACTAGAAGAATTACCGAAATATGGCTGGTTGATCAAATGCGAAACCAACTTCCTAGAAATAAATTACCATCTAAAAGAGAAGTATTATCTCTGTTCTATTATTATTACATCGCACAGAAAAAAACAATTCGTTTAAGTGCTTCTATTGTGGCAAATGAGGTTCTAGACATTTGAAATCGAGCTGGAATTTCTACGCAAATTAAGAAACATATAATTGTAAAAGTTGAAAGGTTATTTGAGGAATGGAGGAAACTTAAAACAAATAAAGAAAATTAGAAGAAAAGGTCGGGCAATATTGTCGCAAAAGAGAAGCTATTTAGTAAAAAATTAAACAGCATATTTAATATTGCTTAGGCTATGCTTTATAAACTATTAAAATCGAATAAGATAAGTTGTTTCTTATAGATCAAAGAAATCATGGGCAATTAAGAATGGGATCAGTAGATACTGCTTTGGCTAAAAAAAATAAATGTAGAATACGTCAAGAAAGTTTCAAACAATTAATAGCTAAGAAAGATCAGCGTAAAGATTGTGTAAATAAAAATAGTGGAACCGGTGGATAGCGAAATATCAGACAATGATAATGATAAAGTTGAAGTTATTGTTACTTCAAGACCATCACCATCAAATACTAGTAATTCTTCTATTCAACCGACTCGGAACAAGATGAAAGACATTGTAGGCGAAGAATTGGCTGCAACTGTGAATTGCACGAAAGTGAGTGATAGGAAGGCGACTCTACTGCTTTCAACTATAGCAATGGCGAAAATTTGCCAAAAATATGCACAAAAAATTAAAGAATTATTTCAGTCTGCATATCCACTAACTGTCCACTGGGATGGAAAGTTACTTCCAGATATAACTAGAAATGACAAGGTGGAACGTGTTGCCATTCTTGTATCTGAAAGAGGGCAACGGCAGCTTTTGGATGTACCAAAACTAACATCGGAAACTGGAATAACGATAGCAAATGTAGTAAATGAGATAATATGCTCTTGAAATATTGAACAGAAAATTACGGCTATGTGCTTTGACATCACGTCCTCAAACAGTGGAAATAAAAATGCTACTTACATTACTCTTGGGATGAAATTGGGAAAACCGCTCCTACATCTACACCTTTTCCAGTTGTATTTCAAAAAATATCAATTTAATTTCAGAAAGCATCAACTCTATTTCAGATTAGTTAATTGTATTTCAGAAATCATCAGTTGTATTTCAGATTAATCAATTTAATTTCATAAATGTTCAGTTGTAATTCAGATTAGTGAATTGTATTTGAGAAAGTGTCTTTGTAGACAAATCAGTTTAGAGGGCTGTAGCGAATTTGCACATGAGCCGGGTTTTATCAAATTAGATCTCACTTTTGTACGCCCAAAAAATACCTAGACTATTTTTTTCAATTTTTATGAAGAAAGAGGGAGTTTGCTTTTGAACTTTTCTAATATCATAAGTAGTTTTCAAGAAAAACGACATCCTTCGTGGCTGCCCGAATCTATGCAATATAATGACCAATATTTCATGCTGCTCTGCCAAAGAAACACAATTATTGGTTATTTGTGGATAATTATTATTATTATAAAGAAAAACCTGGTCCACCAAAACTGCAAAATTCCGCATAATCTTTGAAATGATTCTTCAGAAAATCATCTTGATAAACTTAAAAATGTATATTTTTAAAAAAATACCTTGTATGTTCCATTCGTTTAGTAGTAGGATGCTCATGATGCTTACCTGAAAATAATACATATAATTAATAAATGTTCAAATGAGTAAAACATTATGTGACAAATTTTATTTTACACATTAATTTAAAATAGGAATGCATCTGAAATAATCACGAACATATACCAGAATATTGTTCATGAGCCTCAAAAAAGGTTTTATAAGAAGCATGACTCAGAATGTTCAATCGATTAAACTAATTCAACTAATCAATTAATTTCACTTCGACTGACTCTTTTGATTTTGGAACTGGGTCGTAAATGGTCTACTAAATAATTTTAACCGCTCGACTAATTTTAGTTGGTCGAGTAATATTAATCTCATGCGTAAATTAGTCGATTAAAACAATATTTGAATCAATTACCTATAATTAACATTAGGAAAGACGGAAAGACTTTATTAATTTATATTTTATATATCATATATTATTGGCTGCTATTACACTACATACCATTTAATAATATTAATATTAACATGATCAATTATGTATTTGTAATATTTCCATAATAAATGAAGGATAGTTAATTTTATATTTTCAGACTTTTAATGACATTGAACTATATTTTGATTTAAGCCGGCATTTCCATTAGGTGGTCGTAGGAAATCAGCCATAAGTGTGAAAGGCGGTGAGTTCGACAGAGACGGCATTCAATGGACGTACCACAAGACGTTACATAACAAACTCTCGACTACAGTTCTTTCATTGTTATACACTGTAAACAATTTTCTATAAGGTGTCTTAAATAAGTAGTTGTTTTTAAACCCTATTTAAACCTTGATTTACATTTTATTAACAGAGTAAAACATTTCGGTCATTTGTAACTAGGAAGCCTGACTTTTATTTTGGTATAAAAATAGTAATTGGGCGATTTAAAGTAGAATGGGAATGACACGGAAATGCGTCCTACTAATCCAGATATCTTGTCCTTGACCTACCTATTACCTACGCGTATCAGTCTAATTGTGATATTTTACGAGTACATGTTGCAATCAAGGGTGTTAAACCGGTAATTATAATTTTCCATTTTGTGATTAATTTTGCGAATCGTGTCTACTTGTTGGTAACTATTTAGTTACTGAGTTGTGTAGAAATAGCTAATTAATCAAACATTGAAAAAGTGTTACATTGGAGGATTTATGTGTCCGTGTTGAAAAGTTGAAAATGCAGTAGACACAATTCGACAACATCCAAAAGTGTTTCACCGAGTAGACGAAAATTGTAAAAGAATGGCACAGGCTTGCATAGCAAATATAGAACGCAAATTAATATTAACAAAACTATTAATTAGTATCCTTTTCAAGCCATTTGTTAGTTTTTACTTTATGTATATTTTATTTATTAATATTGACAATTCTTGACACGTTCTTATGTTTGAATCTGATCTGAAAATGAGACTAATATAAGTCCTGAAACTGGTCATGTTCTTTTTGAGAATAATAAACTGAGAAAATACCTGTTTCATTAATATACCTATAAAATGATCTCATACTTGAGATATCGATTCAATAGTTTTTCCTTTTTTTTTTTTTTTAATTAAACAGTTGTAATCAATTATTGTAATCGGCGAAATATGTTGAAAGATAAAATATAATCACGCATTTAAAACTCACCTTGTATGATTTCATCGGCATGTAGTGCTTGTAAATATAAGTTTCACGAAAACTACCTGTTTGTTTCTGTAAATATAAGTAAAGATGTACGATACAAGAGTACAACTGATAATATAATGGGGATGTCTCACTATATTAAAAGTTGTATTTCTTTATATTGTATTATGATTCTACACTATTTATGTAATCAGTATCCATAAGTGGTTGGATTTTTTTAAAATAATTTAACTACAAAAAAAAAATTATAAAAGCTTGGATTCATTTAAAATTGCCGCCAGTTAATTAACCAATGAAATAATGCACCCTGTGATATGGCCGAACCTGTATTACCACATTTTCTTTATACAGGGTAGGGCAATAGTGCGTCCAACTTCGATATGTTGAGTTCTATGATAGCTAGAAACTTGACTTAAAAACAAATAAACTAGACAAAAAAGTCTATAACCGGAAATTATTCTTAAATATACAGGGTGGGCCAAGACGATTCTACAGGGTCAACCAACATTTTTTAAAATTAAATGCCATGTATATCAGAACATTTTTTGAAACCTCTTTGTGGCTTCCTTCCACTCCTGTATTATTATTGACTATCTCCCAATCATTTGGATGTAATGATTTTTTTTTGTTGAATTATTCCATTTGCACGTGTATATTAAAAAAATCACTACAGCCAGAATTATCAATTTTAAGAAATAATATGTTAGTACCAGTTATGAGACATCTGTGTGATAACACTCTGCCATTGTCACTTCCTAAAAGTATACAGGGTGGCCAAAAATAATGTTCAAATTTACAACTATTTGAATTGAATTTGCTCAATTTTTTCAAATAGAACACCCTGTATATTTTTAGATAGTGCGATGTAGAATTGAAAAACGAATATTTTTTGTACGTACATCCCTATGGCTATTTGTAACCATTTTCGATTAATTGAACAATAACTGCAAAATTCAGCAATAAAAATTATTCTTTTTTTTGTAATTCAGAAGAAGATATTATAAAAAGTGGTGGTTCGTGGGTCAAGAGATAGGGAGGTCAATTAGAAAAGTTTACTGTATTACCTACCTTTTAAAGTGATTTTAATTCCAAGTCGATCCTCCGGTATTTTTGAGATGCAAAGTGGTCAATTACTTTTTCATTAAAGTCTTTTATCTTCTTTATTAATGCCCTTTCTATGGTAAGCATAGCTAAAGAAGATAACCTTTCCTGACCCATGGTATTTCATAAAAATGTCTTTATTCTTTTTAAGGTGGAAAAACAACGTTCACTTTCGACGGTAGTCATAGGGAGAGTACACAAGATTTTTAACAGTTTGACACTTTCAGAAAAAGTATTGCACAAATTATTGTTAATAAAAAGCTGTAACAAAGCAACTGCACCTTCACTATTGGAAAAATCTTCTCGGCTATATAATACTTCTAATTCAGTTTTAAGTTTCAAATGATTTATGACTGGATACTCCGTTTTAACTAATTTAAACATATCTTGAGGAAAGCTTTTTTATAATCTTTAAATCGATCTGCGTGAAATAACTGAGACACTACTAAATGATTACTGAAGCCAAACCTGTTTTTGATCTCAGATGTAATTATATCACAAACTTCTAATGAAATTCTCCTTTTTGATTCTTCCGTTTTACATCTCTAGGCAGACTGCATGGATGTATGTCTCCTCCAAATAGTTATTCAAAATTTTATTTCTGATGTCTTCAATTTTACTATTAAAAACGCCAATACACTTATTTACTGTAATGACATCGATATTACATTTTTGTAATTGATTGAACAATATATCACAATGAGGCATAACTAAATGAAAAAAATTTAATCAGTAAAGAAAATGTTCATTTTGTAAGTAGTTTTTTAAACCAATAGCTTGGTTTAGAGTGTTGTTTTCTGATTCATTATCATGATTTTTTCTAAACAATCTAATAATTCTGTTCGATAGATATAAACAGTCTATATGCACTTTGTATTAAAATTCCATCGTGTTGGAGCCGCTTTAGGTAATCTCACCTTAACAACATTATCTAACACGGCTGTTCTTTTTGGCGATTTTCCAAAGAATGAAGAAAAGCTATGTAAATTAGCAAAAAAAAATTTTATGCTTTTATCCTGACTTGATGCTTTTTGTAAAATTAAATTTAGTTGATGAGTGTAACAATGAATAAAATTTGCTGAAGGATAACTTTTTTTTAATTTTAGCTTGTACACCTCCAAAATCACCACTCATTACTGATTATCCATCGTAACTTTGTGCTATCAATTTTTCAGGACTCATTAATTTTCAGACATTCTAACTCTTTTAAAATTACATCTGTCAAATGCTATGATGTCGTTCCTTGAGGCTGAATAAATTTCCAAAATCTCTCACATACAACACTGTTTAAAACGTATCTAAACACAAAAACTACTTGTACTTTATTGGAACTATCTGTGGTTTCATCCACTTGAACTGTAATGAGGTCAGATTGATTATTTTCAGATTTTATTTCTTCGTGAATAATCGCCAGTATCGAATCTAAAAGTTCATTTTGTATTGCCTTTGAAGTGCCCTTAAACATAGTACTGTTTTGCAAATGGTCTTTAAAAATGGCATTTAGTTCAGATACAAAATTTACTAAACCTCGAAATATTCCCGGGTTATCAGAGGATTCAGTTTCGGCATGTCTGCGTAGTGCTAGCTCAAAAGCTCCACAGAGTAATACACAGTCTATTATTTTATTTAAAATATATCTATTTTTAGAAACGTTTTCGTTGCAAGCTTTTAAACTTTTTCTATAGGCACTGCCTAACTGCATTCTAATATCAACTGTACCAAGTGTTGCTAGACTACAACAGTTATTCATATGACTTGATGCGAGCGAATGTTTCTGTACTTTTATTTTTAAATGTTTCAAGTAAGTTACACCTATTTTGGACCATATAGGATCAGGATCATCACCAAATAACAGGCATGGGAAACAAAATAATGCATTTTTTACCTCGCATCCGCAAATCCACTCGGATAAATCGTACATTAAATTTCGAAAATACCTATTAATTTCTTTTTTCTTATCAAGAGATGTTTGCTTTATCCTCATATTAGGTTTTGGACGGCCACCACCTTTGAATTTCACTCGGTCTTCATAACCCAACTAATGTCCATCTTTCAGTTTTAATATATTTTGTACAACACTCATATTTAATAGTAAACACCAAAAACACTGTTTTACTTAATTTCATGACAAATAGAGATTTACTAATAAAATGTTCACAAATAAAAACATTAAAAATAACGCGACAGAATTTACCGACCAACGCGTACCTAGTCATTATTAAGACTGCTTGAACTTCGTGCGTTACCGTTTCCATAAAATGTGTCAGGGACATTGTCCCCGCCAGTATTTTCTGTCTCTTTTCCTTTCTAACGATTCGCGCATAAGTCTATTTCACTTTAATTCGTTGTAAATTCGGTCCGTAGCTAGCCTTGAGGACAAGTTATGGATTGACCCAAGATTTTTAAATTCTATAAATGAAAATCCTGCGATCTAGACATTTGAATAGTATTATGCTGTGACGTACTTCGTTGCTCTACGCAAGAGCAGAAGTGTCACTTTGACGCCCAACACTACGGCGGTGCACACGGTACGGATATCTCGGGCGCCAGTTTCTGTTTAGAGTGCAGAAACACCACTTTACTCTATCGGCGGGACGATAGAGGCCGGGCAACTACAGTGAAGATACGGCTGAGCCAGGGGTCGGGAAAAAGGTAACTTACACACTACAGTTAAGGAACAGACTCTCATTCAATATATGTACATTTATTCTACACACCAATTATTATTTATACTTTATATACACCTTAGTAACTACAACTTATCCTACAAGCGGTCTTATATTACCAGCGGTCTTATACTACAAACTTATACTACAACGGTCTTAACTACGGGCGAGCGGGGGGGCAGTAAGTGGGCGGTCAAGCGGTGCGATACGGTAATCCGGTGAAAGAAGCGGTGAAACGGTAAACGACAATAAATTAATCGGTCATAAGCAGACGGCGGACGGATACCAGGAGGGGGAAGCAAGCGCCAATACAAGCAAACTATGCCTGTCTATAGCGGTTATTTACTATCGCTTGGCTGATGGATGGTTCCGGACTTATCATATGCCAAAGCTAGTACCTCCAAGGCGCCCTGCCGAATATGACGTGCTCAGGCGGCCTGGAGGACACGCGGCTTAATACGGTTACGGTTGGGGGGGGAAAGGAGTGACAAGCCTAACAGTGGCAAATTGATGATGACGACGGTAAGGTCAAACTCCAAGCTACCCTGCAGAATTTTTACGTGCTCAGGTAGCCCGGGGGACCCGCGGGTACGGACGATACCTCCAAGTCACCCTGCAGAATTTTTACGTGCTCAGGTGGCCTGGCAGGCACGCGGTTACGGAAATACCTCTAAGTCGCCCTGCAGAATTTTTACGTGCTCAGGTGGCCTAGAGGACACGCGGTGACAAATGACAGTACCTCCAAATCATCCTGCAGAATTTGTACGTGCTCAGGTGACCTGGGGGGCACGCGGTATAACGCGGTTCTAATTCCAACCTTCGGCCGCTCTCCCGTTCCAAGGAAGGATATGGGGCGGATACGTCGTAGCGCTCGCGGTTCACAAACTCTAAATAAAGCCCAGAAAGTACTCACCAGCCAAGTAATACCGATTATTTACCAAACCTTTATCAAACCTTGCTACCTACTTCCGGATCCTGGGCTGCTTCCTCTCTGGAGCGGTCGGTGTCGGCACGTCTGGTCGGTATGGGCGGCAGCAACAGACTGTTCTAGGATGCTCTGAAAAATCCTCAAGCTACTAAACTCTGCCAAAAAGTAGAAGTAGAATGGGACGCGGTAGTCATGCGCGGAATATAGCAATACGTCACCCGAATTCAATTTAAACAAACCTATACCTTTATACTCACAACAAGATTACTTACTATGCTGGTCGGCGTGGTTGTTTAGTCAACAGCTAAACGGCAATTGACTGATTTGAAAAATCCTCAAGCTACTAAACTCTGCCAAAGGCAGAAGTAGGATGAGATGCGGTAGTCATTCGCGGAATATTGCAACTACGTCACCTTTTACTGACTTAGAAAAATCCGCAATTACATTTGTATACCTATGTACCTTTATACTTACAAGTTTACTTACGGTCCTAGGCGGCGTGATGCTTCGGTTGGCGGTCAGACGGAGACTAACTTGATTGTAAAATCCTCATGCTACTAAACACTGCCAAAAGCAGAAGTAGAATGAGACACGGTAGTCATGCGCGGTATATTACAGCTACGTCACCCATTTATGGAATAATTCCGCATTAAATTTAAATACCTATTTCTTTATACTCACGAGTTTACTTACTATCCAAGTCGGCGTGGTGCTTCGGGTGGCGGTCAGACGGAGACTAACTTAATTGTAAAATCCTCATGCTACTAAACACTGCCAAAAGCAGAAGTAGGATGAGATACGGTAGTCATGCGCGGTATATTACAACTACGTCACCCGTTTATAGAATAATTCCGCATGAAATTTAAATACCAATATATCCTTATACTCACGAGTTTACTTACTGTGCTGATCGGTGTGGTTCTTCGGTTGGCGGTCGGACGGAAACTAATTTGATTGTTTTCAGTCTCGGCCTCCTTCATGTTAGCGCGGGCACAAGGGGGCCGGGGCACAATGCGCGCTTCGCGTTTCGCGATTTACGTACTGCCGGCCACTTGGCATATGTGGAATATTCATAAAAATATATCAATACTACCTATCTATAATTAACAATTAAACTGTTATTAATTAAAAGCGCAGTACTACAATGGTTAAAATATTTTTCAAAACAGACAAATAGCACTTAGTTACCTAACTTAATTCTATAAAATAAAATCACTTCGTTACAATGCATAGAATGAACTAGAAACTTTAATATATTTTTTTAGAATATTAAAAATATATATATTATATATTCTTAAACTTTAGAAAATGAATAGCTTTATTTTTTTATTTGCATGTGAGAGGTCATTGACCAAATGACCGTATAGAAGAACCGCCAGTGAAAAGTGCTCCACATGTTGCCATTTTGATTGACACATTTCTATGCGTCTTTAGAATGAGGTTTCTAGTGTTCATAAAATTGTCCGAGTGATACTTCTAAAGGCATTTATTATCCTTTCCTTCAAATTTTGGATTGTTGTTGGTGTGATGTTTTTCTGGGCATCATGTAACACGCTTATTATGACACCTTCTCTTGAATTATTTGAAAAAAAACCCTCATTTTTAATTTTTATTGTTGAATTTTGCAGTTATTGTTCAATAAATTGATAATGGTGTGGAGTGAAAGGAGGCCACAAAGAGGTTTCAAAAAATGTTCTGATATACATGGCATTCTATATAAAAAAATGTTACATGACCCTGTAGAATCGTCTTGGCTCACTCTGTATATTTGAAAACAATTTCTGGTTATGGACTTTTTGTCTAGTTTACTTATGTTTTTAAATCAATTTTCTAGCTATCTTAGAACTCGATATATCGAAGTCGGACGCACCATAAGTATTGTTTTGGTAGCTGAAAACTATTTGAAAATATTTGTGATTTTGAACGATTTCGTGAATGTACATTAATTATTGTATTATATCAAATATTTTCAATTTTAATTTGGATACAAAATAAAAATAAGTATTTAAATATTTTTGAACTTATATATAGGTGTATTTTCAATAATTGTGCATTTTTTGGTCGTTTTTATTAAGATTTATATTCCACTTCATGAATTGCGAAGAAAACGATTCTGTTATTGATTTACTATTGCTATTCATTATTTATAATTTAAATTCTTTGTAAAACGGTAAAATTTGTTACGATTTTTTAATAAAATGCACGCTCCAATATTATTCAAATAAAATCATCATAATCAGGTGAACGTAAAAAGTGAATAAGAATGATTCTAATAATTAATTAATATTTGTTTTCAATCGTCAATTCGTAACAGCAACATAGAATAAATCTATAACATAACCTAACTTATTCGATTTCTGCTGATTTTTTTTATAGTTGTACTTATAATTGAATAAGTAAGTAATCACCAATCACGTTTTCAAACAATACATAAAATCGGCAATACTGCGATATCGTCTTCGCTTTCACTGGCTACTTGTGATTGGCACCAAACCAAGTCGGATGACTTCATAAGACTAACATTCAAAACTTTGTTATTTTTTTAACCCCTTTCCGGGGCTCAAAAGAATCCGGAAAAAATTCTGTGAGCTCATACTCACAAATACAATCGAATAAACAAATAAAAATAGTATGTGGGAAATGCCCATTATTACATAAATAACAAACAAGAGAAAATCATTAAAAGCTAACGAAATCATGTGAAAAGAAAATTGGGCTAATAATAATTGTATATTGTATACGAATTTTTTTTCACTATTTCGGTCGTTAAAATAAATCCCGCTTTTTGTATGTTAACAAATAATTTCCTATTTCCCAACATTATTTAAAAATAGCACCTTTTAGATTTTCCGACCGATTTAATTTTAGGTTCATAATTCCCCAATTAAAATTTAAAATAAGTTAAGCTTTAATTAGCAGAAAAAGCAAAAAAATATGATTTTAATGCAAAAGTGTTTAAGTCCTTTACTGCGAAGTTATTATGACAGCAATTCCTTTTATATAATTTAATACAAAGACAAACACACAAACTAAGTTCGAGTAATTGCTGCTAAATACTCGTGTCAAGTTAATATCAAATGTCTTGACAGAATCCTATAACTTCCTTTGATTCTTGAATGAAAAAAATTAAGTATCAAATAAATAACTTTTTAAAATTTTTCATGCTCTTTGGGTATTAAGCCCATCATTCTCCAAAATAATTCAAAAACTTTAAAATGTAATGACGGAAGTTTATTTGTTGAATAAATGTTTTTATCTAGTTTATTATGGAATCGGAACGCACATTTTGGGCGTCGCACAGTGTGGCAAGATACCCCGAAAGCTGGCAAAAAATGAAAAAATAAAATGTCGCATCGAACAAAGTATTGTTGCTATTTATTATCAGCATGAATAGGGGCATGTTTTCCCCCACCACTTAATCTTGATGCATGCTTTTGTTTCTACCAAACCCGCAGGCATAAGGTCTATGTAACTGCGGTTGACGCGTGTATTTTTAAATTAAATATTATCCTAACAAATTAGTTTGTGTTTTTTCAAATTCACTATTATTACTTTGTTTGAAAATGGACCCATCAACACCCTCAGGTATGTATTATGTAAATTTAATGGATTTATTTTTAATTTATGAATGAAATAATTTTAATAATATTTTGAAAATGCCTTTCCGAAGTGCCAAATATTTACGTATTGTTCTAAAATCCTTAATGTAATAGTTAACGTCCTCACGCTTCCCCACGTAAAATTTTATATATTAATATAGTAATACTAGAATAGATTCATAGTAAAGCTAAATCAAATACTCGTGTCTACTCATTATTATTTTATTTGCTTCTTTCAACAACCCTACAGTGTATCATTATACTCTTCGCAACTAAAACGAAGAGTATATTGCATTTAATCGGCACATTTTTAAAATAGTAAATATCGCTCATAGCAAAAAAATTCATATCATTGTGTTAGTCGTTGAATTCTGAATGACTTTCAAAATGTTCGTCTGTCTGTCCGTCCGTCCGTCTGTCTGTCTGTCCGTCCGTCCGTCCGTCACGTTTTTTGTAAGCACGATAACTTAAGAGTGGAAAGTCTGATCGTATTGGAATTTGGACTGTAAGTTACTGTTAGTTGGAGGAAGAACCCTATTGTTTTTGAAAACAATTGTTTGATAAATGTAAAAGTTATTGAACATTTTAATTAAAAAATGGTAACCTGAACAGGGTTACAACCCCTGATCAGATGCTACAAAAACATAAGTACTGCATAGTATACTACAAGCGTTTCACTAAACAAGCTGGAATCATCGGGGGACGACTAGTATTAAAATTTATTATACCTGAAAAAATAAGTTATTTTTAAAGAACAGCGAAGAGGATGTGTTTCATTTAATGCTGATTACATCGGATCCAGTAATAACCAGTTATAGACAACTTACTAAAAAAAAATTAAACATTTTCCTAGGGAAGTATTCGACTTATTAATTGCCCCCAATATTTCTGCAGATAATTCAGAGAATGAGAATGACTGTTCCTTATCTGCATCAGACGCAGACGATTAATCACTACGGATAGGACATACTCATTTCTATTCACAAATATTAATAAAACCAAGTTGTGAATTCTTAATTTAATAAAGGAAATATATTACTAGGTTCTTTAAGTGTTTTGCATACTTCTGGACAAATAATGTATTAAAAAATTAAGTACTATAAATTTTATTTTTATTTTATATTTTTATTTTTTAATTACACCCGGTATATCGCAATATACGAGCAAACATCATAAAGTTGATTTATTTATACATTAACAACCATCGTCGGCTATTCTCAATAACAAAAATTTTACCAAACTCGTTCTATGAATTAATGCCAGCTTTTGGGGTATCTTGCCACACTGTGCGTCGATAGGATTAACACATTCCAACAAATTTTTAGTTGACCGAACGATGATTTGATTTTTGCAAATATGTAGTAGAGTTAACATTCAGTTGGACTTGCTATTTATTGAATAACAGACTTCTGATTAGAAGGATCGAAAAATAGTCAAGCAGCATAATTCTGTTTTCAGTTGAATGGGTGGGTATATAATTTAGGGATGAAAATGTGGCAGATTCTGGAAGCTGATTGAAGGGGAGTTTAATGAGATTGTGCAATGAGTGTGATAGTGAAACAAATTGGAGTTAGAAAAACGAAATACCATAATTTTATTGCCAAAAACGCCATAAACGGAATGTATAACATTTTACGAAAAATGTTGAAACAGAAAGTGGCAAACAATCCAGGTGAATTAAAACCAGAAAAATTGGGATGATTTAGGGAATAACAAAAGTTATTTTTGGGCATGGATGGCCAAACTTGACTTTGCGAGTTGATTTTGTTAGTACGAAGAGAAAATTTTATTTGTACCTGTTTTAAAACCGACATTTAAATATTAAAAAAAATCAGCAGAAATCGAATAAGTTAGGTTATGTTATAGATTTATTCTATGTTGCTGTTACGAAATTGACGAATGAAAACAAATATTAATTAGTTATTATAAATCATCCTTATTTATTTCTAACTTTCACCTGATTATGATGATTTTATCTGAATAGTATTGGAACGTGCATTTTATTAAAAAATCATAAAAAAATTAACATTTTAAAAAGAACTTAAATTATATTAAAAATAATGAATAGCAATAGTGAATCAATAACAGAATCATTTTCTTCACAATTCATTAAGTGGATACCTAATAAAAACGACCAAAAAATGCACAGTTGTTGAAAATACCTATGTATGTATAATATATACATTAGTTCAAAAATACGTAAATATTTACCTTTTTATTTTGTATCCAAATTAAAATAGTTTTGAAAATGTTTGATATAACACAAAAATTAATGTACAAATTCACGAAATCGTTCAAAATCACAAATATTCTCAAATAGTTTTCAGCTACCAAAACAATACTTAAATAAAGAAAATATGGCAATACAGGTTCGGCAATATTACAGCGTGCATTATTTCATTGGTTGATTAACTGGCGGCAATCTTAATTTAATTCAAACTTTTATAATTTTCTGTTATAGTTAATTTTTTTTTAATCCAACCACTTATGGATACTGATTACATAAATAGTGTAGAATCATACACAATAAAAAGAAACCCAACTTTTAATATAGTGGGACATCCCCATTATATAATAAACAAATTTAACCAAAATGTTCCAACTACTTCCAAATGTAAGTCTGAAATTTTATTTAAAATTTGGGATATTTATGTTGACAGGTCGTTTTCCGCTTCCTTGCACACCGTTCGGCGAAATTGCAACTATTATAATAATAACTAAACGGGCTAACCGCTAATTCTCAGCAGTTGCATTCGCCAAACGCGCCCACTGTTATTATATCAGCAACTTATTGGTGTCTAATACATGAAAATTATCCAAAATAATATGAAACGGAAAATAATCATTAATTGATTATAGTTAGATAATTCTTTATTGCGGAATTAACTGAAGAATTATTTAAAGATCACATTGCACATATTAACCATTATTTTAATTTTGTAGGTGGATTTCTTTACTGAATTTTTTTCCTTCACCATTTACTTTGAACGAAGTTTCTATGAATTGCACATCTCCAAATGCATTGCAACGGTCACTGGCTTATATTAGAATAAAAACCCTATCATGAGGATGTAGCCATGATACTTGATCATGGATGTAGCTATACAGTTATGGCAAGTAGTAGCGCGGCTTAAATTGAGAGCAGTCTAGTCGCTGGAGCTGTTGCAGCTAGTTTTTGAGATGGGCTTATAGCATGTCTGAACCATATAAATGGCCGCTTTTCCATCCGTATCCAAATACGTTTCAGTCAGGGACAAAATATAATTATTAAACTACTTGATATTTAAATGACAAGTAACCTTTTGTTTTAAAAGCAAGTATAATATATTGGAATTCAAAAAATCGATTTCTCTGGCGTTAAACATATAATTAATGTTGCTCCTCAAAGCATCCAATAACAAAGTAGTCTTTAACATTAAACAAAACTATAATTTATTCATTTCCAAGATTGGGCACGCGTGAACAATAAGCAGGGCGTGACCCACGTGACCGCGATACTTGCAATGCTACTGGATAGTCAGTAATAAAACGTTCGAAGCGACAAAGAAGTTTGTTTACATCTACTAAATCTTTGAAATAAATGCAATATAGTGTTATATCATATTCAAATGATATCTAATTTGTTGTTGTTAACAACTTAGTAGACAGCTGCCACTGTACCAACTTCTGCAGTCTTGCGGCTGTTGATATACAACTGCTGAATGCGGATAGAACCGCAAGTCACGAGAGCTTCATATGCTGCTCGGTTGACACTATATTTAGTTTTCAAATCGTGCGGAGTGTCAAACCCATCTCCGATTTATAAAGTATTGATGACACCAGCAATCTATGCACCAGCTAAACACTTTGCCGAATCTAATAAAGGGTATTAATAGACAGAGCAATATTACGTTTTTCAAAATCAATGGTTTATAAAAAAATATTTTTCGATCATTTTCACTAAAATTTTTATAATCGTTAAATACTTCACAGCTGGATACGACATCATCACGTTAAATGTATGTAGTCCATATTTTAAGAATTCTGAAGACAGTACAGATGTGCCCAAAGCTTAACATTACGAAATATATCGATTTAAAATCACGCAAAGTTACTGACACTTTGTGATCGACTTTAGATAAACGTTTTTGAGATATTTATCTAAATTTAATCAAAAAGTTTTATTACTGAAGTTTTTCGGTTTGCCATATAATTAGATATCGATTTATTAACTTTCATTATTGCACTTATTCATGTTATTAATTTCATACTGTGCATGAATAAGGGGATATGTTCAATGCTAAGTAAATGAACCATATTCCCTTATGCATGGGCAGTAGAGAATTTAAATACTGTAACTTTAATAATACATTCACCCTTATTCTTAGTTTAAACTTGCTGCCAAGTACGAAATCAATAAGATATAATAATGTATATATGCAAGTCATTGCAAGTATAAAAAATATATATCAGAAGGTGTCTTCCAAGCCGCTTCGGAGTGCTGCGCTACAAAACTGAAAAATAATAAAAATGTAGAAATACTATATTTCGTTTTTATAAAATTACATTTAACATAAATTTGTTTCAATATTTATAAAAACATATTTTCAATATTGAATAATGCCCATTAAACAATAAACATCATAGGTACCACAACCTCAATAGTTGGGGATTAAACCTCAAAACTGAAAGGTAACTGGTACATGAAGGGTACAGATTTTTTTTATTGCAAATTCTGAAAGAAGGTATTTGTGGGATTCATAGATGTCTTGATGCACTAATTTTTCTCTAGTACAATTTCAAAATGGTGAAAACCACGGGTGGGTGAGCTATTCCAAAATCGTATTACTTATGAATTTCATTGCAATAAAAAAAATGTATTGAGGTTAGCGATCTGATTTTTGGTACATATATAACTCAGATATGACTGCTTCTAACTGACACATTAGTGTTTTTAAAAATGAACCGTTTTCTATATAAAAAAAATCCAAATCAATAACAACATCTGCGTAGTGAACTTTTAAACAACCTTTAAAAAATAATAACAAAAAGTTACTCACAAGCCTCTATAGTAGTGTTTAAATTTATAATATTTTAATTTAAGCGGTTAAATAAATCTAAAAATCATTGATCTCGCACCTCAAACATAACAATAATAATAATATAATGTGTCTAGCAGGTTACGCTGCCATAATACAGTCCATAAGCGTCAGATAAGCATTGTATCAACCGTTCAACTTCAAAAAATTCATAACTCAAGCACTATAAATGGTATAGACTTGATAAAAAAACTATTCAGTTTAAATTATTTCTTCAATAAATAACAGAAAAAAACTTTATTTCCTATTTTTATTTTTAGGAGACAGGTATATGAACAATTTATCCTACGTTTCGTCCGAGTTTTCGGACTTTTTCAACAGCCTCGTGGACAGTGCCATTTTACTATCAGTTAAACTGTTTCACAAAGAAAATATAATTAGAATCAAAAACACTCTTTTAAATAACTTTTACCCGCCACCTTTTATGAATAAGTATATTCAAAAAAGAATACATATAAAAAATAACAAAAGCAATAAAAATCAAGTTGACAGATTTACAACCTAACTGCTTTAGACCCATATTTAACAACACAAACCCGAACAAAAATCAAAACAATCCAAATAAAGACAAAATATACATATCGGCACCATACATACCATAAGTATCAGAAAAAGTTCAGAAAGAATTAGGTAAATATAACATACAATTAGCATACAGAAATGATAATGGCATAAAAAATAAATTATATTCAAAACTAAAAGATCTAATAGAGAAATAAAATCAAACCCATGTTATTCATAAAATTGATTGCTCTGATTGCGATAGGTGTTCCGTTGGACAAACCCAACAATATTTAAATAAACGTATAAATCAACATAAATCATCAATTAGAAATTCCATAGCAACTCCTAATTCATGTAGAACAGCATTAGCTGAACACGCCATAAATAATTCACACAATTTTAACTTTCCGGATACAACCATACTGAATAAATAAAGAAATACCAAAAAACGCATGTTTTTGGAAATGGCCGAAATACAAAACAACAAAAAAACAGTAAATTATCAAACAGATATAGAAAATCTAAGTAGCATATATCGCAATCTTATTCAATAGTAACAATTTTTATACATCCTGTATATGTGCTAACTGCAAAAAAATCTCCTCTCCGCGGCTATCCAATATCATGAGAATGTTTACAATAACTCTGTCACTCGGACCATCAATATAAGTATACTATCAGCTGTTATAATTACCTACTCTTAAAAAGAACACATCAACGACGACACCAAATACTGATCATTCTCTGCCTAACTCGTCGAATTGCATGTACAACACATACCTACCAAATAAAAAATGATGAAAAACAAAATAAAACCAACCCATACAATGAAATTAAAATAGGAAATTTATATTAGGTAAGAAAACACTTTTTTAGATATGTATTCTGTCACTAATCTAATTTAAGACTTATGTAAAACCATTATTTTTAGCTTTTAACCTTGAAAAAGTCCGAAAACTTGGACGAAACGTAGGATAAATTGTTCATATACCTGGCTGGAAGACCTCTAAAAATAAATATAGGAAATAAAGTTTTTTCTGTTTTTTTATTGAAGAAATAATTTCTACTTTAACAGCCAACAACTTGTAAAATATCATCTTTTCAGTTTATGTGGAACATTTTATTCGTACATGCACATCAAAATTTTTAAAATTTAAGTTAAATTCAAATTTAGTTCACTGAACTGATTCTGTGGTTGTCTCCTCGTGAAACATTATTGATATTTTAAATATATGAAGGAAATTTGCTTTTTAATGTTTCAAAAATATTTTATTAGAAACTCTACACGCATTTCGGCTTTTGTCAAAAATACAGGGAGTATTCCCTATACTCTAAAAATTTTGATGTGCATTGTACGAATAAAATGTTCCACATAAACTGAAAAGTTTTTTTTATCCAGTCTATACCATTTATAGTTCTTGAATTTTGAATTTTTTAAAGTTGAACTGTTGATACAATCCTAATCTGATGCTTATGAACTGTATTGTGGCAGCGTAACCTGCCAAACACATTATATTATTATTATTGTTATGTTTGAGGTGCAAGATGAATGATTTTTAGAATAATTTAACCGCTTAAATTAAAATATTATAAATTTAAACACTACTATAGAGACTTGTCCGTAACTTAAATTTTTTTTAAAGTTGTTTAAAATTTCACTACGCAAATTTCGTTATTGATTTGGATTTTTTTTTATATAGAAAACGGTTCATTTTTCAAAAATACTATTCCGCCAGTTAGAAGCAGAATATTAGGGAACGAGCGTAACACTGCCTTTATATCGTGTAGAACGACAAGAAAAGTAAAGCAAGGGGTTAGTGCCTGTTGCTTATTTTGCCATCCAACTACTAGCCGCAGTCAGCTAGTAATTGGATGGGTAACAATCAGACCAGGCAGAACACAGCAGTCTCACCTCTGTGTTCTACCGGCTTGTATATCAGATTAAAACGCAGAAGTTATGCAGGCTTAGGCGAGAATTGTGTAGTGGACATACCATCCCTGGAAGGAAACAGTCCTTGTATATAAGATGTTAGACAAGAGATACTCTTCGACAAAGAAGAATTCGCAAAATTTCCAGATTGGGGATAGCTCATCTGCTGGAGTCGGTGATTGGTTTTGGTAGCGGAAATAGACCAACTAAATAAATGATTAAAAAAAGAATATTAGAATAGCGAATGATTACATATCATAACATAACATGGTAGGGTATTTAAAGCACGCCATTGGGCACATATAATTGCATTACCACCGAATATCTTAGTATGAGAATACTTATCACCAATTGTGATAGACATGTTTTATTCTTCTATGAACTCATCTCATCAGTTGAAATGACCAAGGGCATTATTCGTAAATCGTCTTGTGGATTAAGTCTACAGGTGAGTCAACGCGCTACATCTTAGACATAGATGTGTGTGTTTTACGGATTGCAGTAATCATTTGCATTGCCCAATTGACTAATTAGTTTCGGTCTAAAAAGATGAAATATTGCGCTTAAAATGGAATTATAATATTGAAAGGACAAAAAAGATTGCATGTATGTATGATCGAGAAACATGTAGTTTCAAATCCAATTTTGCAGTGAACATGACAGTTACAACACATACAGCACGTAACACAGTCAGTTTCTTACCACCAGAATTTTATGACGATAGAAGAGTAGTAGATCAGAATTAATTACCATCCCGTTCTCCCCATATCGCTGTTCCAGATTTCTTCTTGTTTCCTCTCTTGAAAAAACCGGGTTTAACAAAACAATCAGTGAAATCGAAATACAATTTCTAATGAAATCGAGATAATACTCGAGCGATACTGCATAAAGTCCGAAAATTTGAAGAAAAGAGTGCGTCTCTGCCTCAGGCTTATTTAATCCTTACAATATTCAATAAATATAAAGATATTCATTTTATGTTCATTAATTTCTTTCCTAACCTAACATTAACTTTTTATCTGACACAACAATTAAATCACTGTATTTAATAGTTCACTCAAAGACATGCGTTAAAAAAATTCATAAGTGCCTTTAGTCATGTTTTTTGTTGATCCTTCGATACAATTTTGGAGGATATTATCAATGTGGAAATTTTCGTTAATAATTACCTATACAATGTTTTTATATTATACAAATACAAAAACTTTTCTAGTCAAACAAAATTTTAAATAAATATTAAGTAAATTATATAATATAAATGCTAATAGATAATTATTTTCTGTCTGCAACTTCACTACAATTTTTAAGACTGGGTGTATTTACGAATATGTTTACTAAGGCTTCATATATGTTGATTTCAATAAAAACTGGTACACTTTCTTTTAGCTATGTAAATTATTCGTTCTTTGATTGATATTAATAATCTTACAAATGTCACTTTGACGTTAATCCGGGGTAAATCACCTCTTCTCCACCCCTGTCTCGACATGCCTGGCCAGCCCTATTTACAGACATATGCACACAACTAAACTATTAAGATTTTCGATTACAAGAGTTGTACCAGTTTTTTCTGAAATCAAGTGTACGTTATAGGTAAGATATGTTGTTGCAGTTTCAATTTTATTACTATATGTAACTATTCTTTTCAGAAGCTTATATCAAATATATTTAAACGCACTGGGCCGCAACGCCTGACTGGAACTAAATCAACTAGTAAATGTATCTTTTCCATCTTGAAAGAGTCTCAGTACATGTGTTTCCGTCACGTCGAGTACGTTTGGCCGTCTCCACTTCTTCAAAACTCCGTATCTAGGAATAGAGTTAAACTCAAAAGGAATTCATGATTGTCTTTCACCGAAGGAGATGAAAATGAAACGAGATATCATCAGATATTCTTTTTTATTTATTTATGAGACGGCCCGCTTCGAGGGCCTCCGGGCTTTTGCCTTTCTTATTCATCAAAATTGAACTTTGCACCACTCTATTGTATAAAATAATTAAAATCCTAACTATGCAAATATTTGCTCAACTCGATTTTGGTCGTCCATTCGCGGTTTTCCGGTGTTGATAATGTGCCTTTGTTGGCCGTCTCAAATTTTAATTAAATCATTAGCAAAGTCAAATAAAAACTCCATTGGATGAATGATTTTTTTAATTTTTCTTTTTCTTGGAACTCTTATATAATTGAGCCGTTGCGGCAATAAAAAAACTTTAAGAATGATAAAATATCGCTTGGTTCGAAATTAACATTCAGAATTCTTAGCAAGTCAGTGAAAGAGAAACGATTTAAAAAAATACATTATTAAAATGGAAATGTCACTATATTAAAATTTATATTCTTACTGTATATGATTCTGCATTATACAAGGTCCGGCCAAATGAATTATCTAACTTTAACATGATATTTCAATGAATTAAACGGTAATTTGTTACATATATAATCTCGTTTCATTTTGCTCTTGCAACATACACAAAAAATACAGGGGCTTTAACAAATTTAATTTATTTCAAAAGCCTGTTTAAACGATAAAACAAACGCACTATTTGTAAATTTATTAAAATTAATGTTTAAAAATTATTCTTTTTAAGGTGTCATGTCAAATTTGTATGCTCTCTCTGAAATGTTCCGCAACAATTCTCGAAAGTTTTGCGGGTTGCGGAAATAATTTCTGCATCAGTGGCACCAACTTAAATCAGGCGATCTAGTGGCCCGATGCTACACACAATCCAGGATGCACCAAATTAGGTCAGCTGCCGGATGATAGTTGGGTATTTGCCAGTCGACTACAATAGAGATGGTCGGGGTTCAAATTATTTATAGTTATTAAAAGGGCGTCAAGCAGATTTAATACACCCAAATATCATCAATGAGATTGTAACTCTCAAATCTACTAAATTTCAGTTACAAGGATTCGACACACAAAAAAATAACCATTTAATTTACAAGCACTTTAATACTAATATTCTCGCTAAATACAACATAATATAACCAAAAGTTGAAAGCCAGAAGGGCAGTGCTACAAATTTCATATTAAGTATTATGTAACATAAATTATGTATAATATATGTATAATACATATATACAGGGTGGGGCAATAGTGCGTCCGATTTCGATATCTCCAGTTCAATGATAGCTAGAAACTTGATTTAAAAACATAAGTAAATTAGACAAAAAAGTCTATAACCGGAAATTGTTTTCGAATATACAGGGCGAGCCAAGATGAATCTACAGGGTTAAGTATGAAGGAAAGGATAATAAATGCTTTTAAACGTATCACTCCAGCAATTTTATGAACAGTAGAAACCTCATTCCAAAGACGCATAAGTAACACCCTAAAATTCAATTTTCTTTCGAGTAGTGTCAAAAAAATAGTAGGTGCCATTTAAAAATATTTTGTTTTTGATAATTTTTGAATGCGACATTTGAAAATCGCCAAGAATTGGTTTAGTGCAATGTTAGCATGAAGGCGGTAAAAATTACACTACTGGATTACGAAGACTTTGTACGAAAATGGGTTTGAGAACAGAGCCGTACAAAATGAAGGCGTATCGTAATTTGATTAGCAAATTTGAAAGAACAGGGTCTGCAAAAGACCTTCCAAGGTCAGGAAGACCTAGGATTAGTGATGTCTAAGTTGCAGAAGTTCTTCAGGAAAATCAAAACATAGCCAAAAAATTTTGTTTTTGATAATTTTTGAATGCGACATTTGAAAATCGCCTGCGTCCATATGGTACAAAATGGGACCATTAATAGGACATCAGGAGTTAGCCTGAACTTCCTCACTAACTGCTCCACAAATTAGGTTTCCTAATTTTGAACGGTTTGCGAGATATTTTAGGTAGAACAGACATGATCGATTATGACAGCATACGAAATTTCAATTTTCTAATCCAACTGAAAGTTGAAAAAATTTCTAATGCACGGCATACGTAAATCACCCTGCATACACAATGACAACAAGAGAAATCTCCGACTTACTAGTCTCTACATGAAAGGAAAGTACAAATGTGTCATAGTAAACTCCATCTACCAGTGTCAATCACAATATAATATGAATTGGAAAACGTCAGACTAGCGATATCTGTGCAGATATCGCTAGTCGCTTTATGAGTATAAAAGTGTAATAAAAATTATTAATACCAAAGTATTCCAACGGAGAGGGTAAAAGTTTAATTACAAAATAGTAATAAATACTAGAAATAATACCTAGATAGATACCAAAGTCGAAATCCTCCAACTTATTTAATTGAAGATTAAATAAATTTCTGCCAACACACACTTCTTAATGATTTATAAATTTATATCACACTAAGCGAAATGATAAGCTTTTATTGCGATTGTCCGCTAGGAAAGGATTTGTACCACGTAATTGGTACCTATCTAAGTATTATTTGTAGCATTTATTACTATTTTGTAAATTAACGTATTAATGTTAATAAGTTTCCTGTTAAAACTTTCTAAAAAAAAAAAAAATCATAATCCGAAATAATTTCACTAGGTGCTGCGCTCTACAGGAAATTGACGAAAACTGTATATGTAAATATATCTTTTACTACATGTTCATTGCCCAGTATGTATATGTAACACAATTTAGGTTTGTTTTGGCTAAAATTTGGAAATTGATTTAAATTTGTTAAAGGAATCTTTAATAAATAAGATACAATATACCACACACAAGATAGTTTTTTGATACATATTATTTTTCTTTTGTTAAGTGTACCCTTACGTAAAGCAAGGCAACTGTTAGATGAAACCGTAAAATATTTGATCAGGTTCTACAACTTTAATCAAGAAAGAAAACACTGAAAATGGATTTAGATTATGCATTAAGAGTCCATTTAGGTAAAGAATCCGTCGAGATTACTCCTAGGTTTTGCAAGGCTAAGAGTTAAGCTTGTTTTACTTGATGAAATAACGCCATTATGCCAGTCTATGTCCGCGCTAAATAATGTCGGAGAATTGGGTAGATGAAATGGCTGTTTAGTTCTTTTATTACCAGCTCAAGTTAACAGTCCAAAGCGTTTGCAGGAGTGGAATTTTAATGTACGTATTTAAAACCTTGAGAGCTTCTGTCTCTCGTTTCATTTAAACACGTTGAAAATAGACTATAAAATTTCTTATAACACACTTTGTTTAAATTTTAAAACATAACACATACATATTACATAACTTTTTAAATAAATAAAAGCAATAATCAAACTTAAACTATATCCTTTAATTGTAAAACGAAAAATACCCTTATTATGTATCTGCATACAGTATTGGACTGGGGCCAATAGGACCTACCGGACAAACTACCTGGGAGGGAGGACGTATGTAAATATAAAATTTTTTTGTCAAACATTTTTTTACGCGCCACATCCCCTAGGTAAAACAAATGAATATATTATTTCAGTATAAAAAGTTATTTAAAAATAAATACTTTTCTGTTAGGTGCACAGTACGATTAAAGCGACATATAAATAATACCTAACAAATAATAGAATCACAAATATTAATAATTAGAAAAAAAATAGATAAAAATGGTAATATAAACAGGAAATCTCGATCTTGTCGCCATTAGTCGGGAACGAAACGGAAATGAATATCTCGGATCGAAACAAGAACGTTCTTACATGTAAACACATACTAGCCCGTAAGGGATCGGAAACTAATGCTTCCGAACGAAACCAAACGGAAGAAATTTTTACCAGATGATATTTCGACTAATGCCGTTTCGATTCCGATCCATTGCTCATGCGTAAATTTTGAAATATAATGTTTTTATGTCTTTGGATTTTCGAAAATACAATTGTTTTTTTCCGATGCTTTGGCAATGTCACATGGGTTTGGCGGGTCACATTTTAGGTCTCCAGAGGGCCTACTAGGGATTTGTCTGGTAGCCCTGAGCCTCAGTCACTAACTGCAAATACCGCTAGTTTTATGAACACTACAATACTATTTTATCATTTTACCAACACAGTGGGGACAACGACGTTACAACTATAACATCGTCACTTTCATCATCAGGCATTTAGATTGGAATTTCGCAAAATAAGTGACAGTAGGCACTTATTCTCCTTTATTATAAATACTTGAATTAACAACTAGTATTTTACGTTATACTCATATTATATTTACAACTGGTAGAAGCAAAGTCTAAGACCGTTTTAAATATCATACCTTGTTTTGTTTTTAAGTATTTATAATAAACCAGAATAAGTGCCAATTAACATCTAGTATTTTATGTTATACTCGTATTATATTTATAATCGTTAGAAGCAAAGTCTAAAACTGTTTTAAATATCATACCTTGTTTTGTTTTTATGTCATAATTAAAAGTTGTGATCTAACAATGAAAGTAAGTATATATTTCCAATGTCAAAAAGGTCAGGGCACAAATTTTAATCATAACAAAAATTAGCAACTAAAAAACTATATTATTTTAATCGTGAACAATAGCAAAGTCCTAATTATATCTACTGCACACCCCCAAAAAGTTGTAAATTTGTGATATGAACATGCAGGTTAAATATACACAAGGTACACAATTTAACAATTAACCTTTAACTCATTGTGCAGACAATGTACTCGTTTCATTATTAAATCAAATAATGTCACAGTTGATACGGCAAGTAGTTGGTGGAACGATGCGTAAACAAAAGCTAAAAGTAAGGATGGCGCCTGAAAACCGCCATGGAATGAAATCAATGAACAATAGGACACTATTATTCGCTACTTCTGGGTCCTTACTTCGTACCCGCTCCCTTTTATAAACGA
Organism: Rhamnusium bicolor; assembly: GCA_029963845.1. Classification (NCBI taxonomy): domain Eukaryota; kingdom Metazoa; phylum Arthropoda; class Insecta; order Coleoptera; family Cerambycidae; genus Rhamnusium; species Rhamnusium bicolor. The sequence continues at coordinate 119,135 of JANEYF010001990.1, forward strand.
TGAATATGCAGATTATTAGAGAGATCGATCACTCCTCCATATATTTTAAATGTTTTTTGTACAGCTTGTCCTACCGTTATATGGGGTTATCATAAAATAAGGGGTCTATTTTAAATTCTTATATAGTTTTAAGAAATTATACTAGTAGCAGAAAGTAAACAGAATCTAGTTGCCTCAATAATTTGATTTTAGTGTATCTATGGAAAACAAAAGAATTGTCGTGACAACTATTGATACAAGTGTCAAACGACATAATCGTAATTTAGAGAATTGTTCTCAAAATAAAACTCGCGTAACGTAAATTGTAACAATTTCAATATGGATCTGCAAACAAGAATTGGTTTAGTGCAATGTTATTATGAAGGCGGTAAAAATTACACTACTGGATTACGAAGATTTCGTACGAAAATGGGTTTGAGAGCAGGGCCGTGCAAAATGAAGGCGTATCGTAATTTGATTAGCAAATTTGAAAGAACAGGGTCTGCAAAAGACCTTCCAAGGTCAGGAAGTCCTAGGATTAGTGATGTCTAAGTTGCAGAAGTTCTTCAGGAAAATCAAAACATAGCCAATACTAATCCGCTAGCAATCAGTAGTGTGAATGCGATATCAAAACGATTACAAATGCCATGTGTATGGTTTGGAAAATTATAAGGAAAATCCTAAAAATGTATCCCTATAAACTCCTACTGCTGTATGAATTAAAGGACGCAGATTTTACTCTCAGGTACGATTACACGTATTGGCTCAGATAGAAATTGAACCCGAATGGTTATCCCGTATTTTATGGACAGATGAGGCCCATTTCTCTCTTAATGGTGGAATTAATACTCAAAACTGTCGAATATGGTCAACAGAAAATCCACACGAAATCGTTCAGCAAGGCCTTCATGAGAAAAAAGTCACCGTTTGGTGCGGTTTCATAGCTAATTTCATCATTGGTCCATACTTTTTCGAGGAAATACAGAATGGGGAGGCCGTATATGTAACTGTTACTGGTGAACGAAACCTGCAAATGTTAAGGGATTATGCAATTCCACAGTTGCAAAACGAGCACGAAGGAATTGAAAACATGATTTTTATGAAAGATGGAGCACCTCCGCACATTTACCAACCAGTTAAAGAATTGTTAACTACGGTTTTTCAAGATCGTGTTATAAGCATACATTTTGCAAATTCATGGCCACCAAAATCACCTGATATTAACCCAGCGGATTACTGGCTGTGGGGTTATTTAAAAAATTTGGTGTTTAGAACACGGCCAACAACGCTGGAGGAATTAAAGGACAGTATTAGAGAGCAAATTCGTGCAATTCAACCAGAAATATTGAATAGTGCTGTATAAAATTTGGAGGAACGGTTCGTAATTTTACAACAACAAAATGGATGTCATATCGAGCATTTGCGGTAACTAGTGTTTGACATCAGAAATCCCATTATGTAAGCAACTAGATTCCATTTACTTTTTGTTATTAATTTGATTTGTTAAGAATATATAATAAGTTGAAATATATCCCTTACTTTATAATCACCCGTTATTTTATGACTACCTATTCATGTTTTTCTCAGTCTCTTAATGGTTTACTGGAAAAAGACATTTCTATACATCGACAAAAGTAATAGTCGAGGTGGAAACAACTACGAATTATGGAAAAAATTCTTCAGCAGGTATTTTCTTATTTTTACAGTCTTATAGTTATATAGTGCAGTATAAAGTGCAGAAAAATCAATAAACTGAAGTTAAGTGTACTATTTTAGGGCTAATTAGTAGAGCTAAGGTGCATAACAGGGTTGTACTTGGGACTGTTACTGTTTGTTTTATATAGTTTAATTAGGCACATTATTATATTTAAGTTTACTTACAACGCATTGATGACCATCTCTTCTTATTCTCCTTCATGTGCTATATGCAACTTTGGACGTTGGGTATCATCAGTGTAATTTGTATTGTATTACGGCTCTTCGAAATAACATGCTGATGTTAACTCTTGCAAATTCTTTAGCCAGGACGTCCTTCTGAGTCTTATTATAAAAGTGTAAGATGTAGTATGTAAATAAATATAATAATTATTATTATTTTCGCATCCATAGAAAGTAGGGACCAGGGAGCAAAGTTCAACCAAGGTACTGTTTTCTTTTGTTTTGTACGTTTAACGTCGTTTTTTTTTCACAAGTATTGCCATTGCCCTATTGAATTTATTCAACGTGTTATAGTTAAACGTAGTTAAATAATGTTCTGTAACACAAGATGTCATGTACGCCAATTTGAAAATGCATAACTAAATAAATTAGTACCTAGGTGTCGTCCTGGATAGAGGGCTGACATGAAAACAGAACACCGAAGAATTAATCAGGAAAGCCAAGGCGGTGAGGATCAAGCTATATCCAATGGTAGGCAGACGCAGTCAACTCAACCTGTGAAATAAGCTCACGCTTTTAAGCGGTACTTAGACCACAACTGACGTACACGTCAGTTACCTGGGAGTATGCCGCCAAATCGCATATGAAGAAGATACAGGCCGTAGAGAATACAGCGCTGAAAAGCGCTTTGAATGCACCATGGTTTGTGAGAAATAACGACATCAGAGGCCTGAAGTACACGCGAATCTCGGAGGTTATCCAGGATCGAGCAAAGAAGTTATTTGTACAAGAAGAGGAGCACGGGAATTCATTAGCCAAACAGGCGATCAACTATGATTCCGCTGACGCTCCGCTGCCGTACAAGAGACCGAAGACACGGATTCTAGACAATGGGTAAATAAACTAGGTAATCAGAAATTTCATTTCAGATCGACAAGACTCCAGAAAAACAGACGAACATCCTCCCACACCCTCCCTACCACACGGCATCGAACCGGCCAACTTGCCTGATCGGAGCCGTGCTCCTTTAGCGCTGTGCAGGTCCAAAGCGCTACAGGAAACGCCTAAACCTTGCGCCTTCTGAGCTACATACCTCTACCCTCCACACCGATGGCCGGTGCATGATTGCGGTTGCGTCCTGTAGTCAACATCCCAATCGGATTAAAACTCTGAGACGTGGCGGCAACAATCGTTCTGGCCTTCAACACGACGACGCTATTGGGAGATAACAGCCGACAAAGAACGAACACGAAGAAAAAAAGCGCCAGAAGAGAAAGGACCCAGTCGGCGAGGTCCAATATGCCAAGACCGGGGGAGATGTGCCAAATTGACCACATTGTCCGCATTTCAGGACGGAGTTGTCGGTGGAGCAAACCGACCCTTTACGAGGTTAGAACAGACCTACAGCGCGCCAATATCCAAATGGCATGATGACGGTCTCGGATGCTAGGGCCAGGCAGGACTATTGCCTTTTTACCCTAGTCATCGCTGTAGACCTGGACCGGCCTCGTGCAGGGCGGGTTAACTTACTTTACGAACGGCCCCACTCACAAATGTGAGCGGTGCCGAAGATTTCGGTCAACCTCCCTGGGTCCTGGCTGATGAACCCTGCTGGCTAGGGCCTCTTCTGGCGCTCTTCTGTCTTCGTCTTCTTTCTTCGCCAGCTTGTCACCCCCGGGGGGTAGTCATCTGTCTGTCAGGGACTGTGTGGATATTCTGTGACTTGGGATTGACTGCCAGTACACAAAGTGGCAATTGACACATTGTCATCTGGATCATCGGACAAGGTGAGGATGAACTGTGTAGCTCTAGGAGGTGAAGGCCTAAGTGCTTTCTTAGCACTTTCGTCCTTCACGGAGCCAGGGGGACAACGGGCACTGGTCGGTTTACTAACCGGCGCCCGCAAGGTTTGTGGGAGGGTGGTTGGTCGTGTCATGTCTTTTCAGTGGGTTTGGTCCATCTGTAAGGAAGGGATTAGTTATACTTACCCGTTATCCAGTAACTGTACCTTCGGCCTCTTGTGCCTCGGTGCGTCGGCCGGATCATAGGAGGTGGCCTCCCTGATCAGCGGGTTCCTGTGCTCCTCAGCTAAGGTGTACAGTTTCTTCGCTCTATCCCGGATGATTTCGGTGACTGGTGTGTACTCCAGGTCCCTGAAGATGTCAGCGTTTCTAACGTACCATGGTGCGCCCACCGCTGTCCTGATGGCCACGTTTTCCACGGCTTGGATCTTCTTCAGATAGGTCTTCGCTTGGTATCCCCATGCTACGGAGGCGTAGGTCAGCTGTGGTCTGATGAGTGCTTTGACTAGCAGAAGCTTGTTCCTCAGACTGAGCCTGCTCTGGTTCCCTACCATCGGGTAGATGAGAGCTCTCGTCCGTTTGGCCTTTACCACGATGGCTTCGGTGTTCTGTCTCCATGTCAGGCCTTTATCCATGATTACGCCAAGGTACTTGACGGAATCGTGCCATTGGATGTCCTCGCCGAACATGGAGACGTGTCCTGTGGGGGTTTCCTTGCGTCCTTTCCTGAAGAGAATCGTCTGGCTTTTCTCCGCGTTGACTGCGACTTTCCACTTGATACACCATTCTTCCAGAAGAGAGGCTGCCTCTTGGAGTCTTCTGGTGGCTGTTCTCGCACTCCAGGATCTGGCCGTGATGGCCGTGTCGTCCGCGTAGAGTGCCATTGCGGTGCCTTCGGCCCTTGGGAGATCAGAGGTGAAGACAGCGAACAGATGGGGTGACAGCACAGAGCCTTGGGGGACTCCGGCTTCCATCGGTCGATACGTGGACACACAGTCCCTGATCTTCACTCGCATCTGTCTCCCGTGCAGGTATGATCTAACTAGTTTGACGAGTGCAATGGGATAACCCATACTCATCATTTTAGCTAGTAGACCATCGTGCCAGACCCTGTCGAAAGCCTTCGCAACGTCCAGGAGTAGTGCCGCCGTCACCTGTCTTTGGTTGAAACCTTTGGTGACTTCTTCGGTGATCCTGAGCACTTGGAGTTCCGTACTATGTCCTGTCCTGTACGCGAACTGTTCATCCGGGATGATTTGGAGCTCTTCGGTTTCCTCTTCTATTCTTCTCAAGATGACGCGCTCGGCTACCTTGCTCACAGCTGAGAGTAGGCTGATGGGCCTGTAAGAGGAGGGAAAGAGTAGTTCCTTACCTGGCTTCGGGATGACTATGACGTCGGCCTTCTTCCACCTGTCCGGAAAGTATCTGAGCCTCAAGATCCCGTTGATGATATCCACCAGGGCTGCCACCCCTTTGCTGGGTAGCTTCTTGAGGGCGATGTTTCCGATCTTGTCACATCCAGGAGCTTTTCTCGGCTTTAAGCTCCTTAGAATCTCCTTGACCTCCTCTGGAGTGGTCGGACGGATGTGATCATCGTCTGGCAGGCGGGGCATCCGACGCACTCTGCGTTCCACGTCATCAACCCAGTCCTCGTCCTCATCATCGAGTTGGTTTTCCCTACACTGCAGTTCCAAGCTGTCCGCGAATGCTTCAGCTTTTTCCTGGCAAGTGTAGACAATCCCATTCTCTCCGTGGATTGGGGACATTGGTTTCGGCCTGTTCCGCAGAGCACGCTGGGTGTTCCAGATGCTCCTGTCCTGTGGGTCCAGTGATTCCAGGTGACGCTGCCATCCTTCTTGACGGTGTTCCTGGAGGGCAGCTTTGACTCTCCTGTTCAGCGTGTTATACGCGTGCCTGTCCTCAGGGAGTCTAGTCCTTTGGGCCCTTTTCTTCGTCCTTCGTCTGTCCCGAATCAGCTGCCTGAGGTCCTCCGTGAGGTTTGCCATCGGCGTTGGTGCCCTTCTGGTCTCTGTCTCTGTAGTGCTTTCCTCCATCGCTTCCTGGATCTGTTTTTCCAGGGAGGTGATGGCCCTCTCCACATCTTCCTCGGATTCAATCCTGGGAATATGTGCAATGTTCCTTTGCAGTGCTGCACGGAACAATTCCCAGTCTGTCCTCTTTTTGATGAAGGTCCCAGTGTCCACATCATCCTTCTCTCCTAGATCCAAGAAGATCGGATTATGCTCGGTGGAACCTTCCGTCCTGGTAGAGATTTCCGCATTGAGGGTCATCTCCTTCATTATAGCGATGTCCAGCACATCCGGTCGGTGGATCCCATTGTCGTGCGTCGGCTCGTCCGGTCCTAGTGCCTGCATGTTGCCAGCGTGTCGTCCCAGGAATCTCAGCAGATCTCGTCCTGACCTACAGCGTTGCGATAGGAGTAAAGAAGGATAGTTCCCCTCGGTTTCACCATCAAAGATCATCCTCAAAGCCAAGAATATCGGCGCACGCGCTTCTGCATTGATCTATTGTAACTGAGGATAGGTCGTTTCGTATAAAGTTGATCAATCTACAATGGCCGTATTTTTAAGTAACTTTTTAATAATTACGTTTCACATGTTAACGTCTAGAAACAAAAGTGAAAACTACGTTTCCATTTATTAATATAATTATTTACTCTCGCATCGCTATGCACCCCTGTTGAGGATTGTCAGTGTCTGGGCTCTACTATTTATTTATTTTCTAAAAAGCGTTTTTATGCTTGTGGATATTTTTCATCTATTTACACGAGTGGACATAAAATTAATCAACTTTTCTGGACGCTTTAAGGCCACTCAGATTTAATCCAACACGAATTTTATATTAACTCGACCAAAATTTATATATAGGAGATATAGAGGTATTGAAATAAATTTACCAAATTATTTTTGTATTATGATATAGGATTAGGTCACTAGAATCGGCGCGAATTAATGGATGATGGTGAAACCATTTTTTTTTGTGGATTTGTATGTCTACGATATACGTTAAAGATCTTTTCTAATTTTACTAGCAACAAATGAGGGTTAAGCATAATTTTACTGATTATGGGTTTAGTTTAATTGCTGGCTCGATGATTGGTCTAGCGGCAACAGACCTAATGAATTATTGTTAGGTGCGAGAAACACAGATAAACCATGAGCGGTATGTGGTAATCGGGAGAGCGACGATCGATGAAAGTTAAATGAAATATTTTTAATGCAAGTCTTTCAATCAGGTCTATGATGTATCCTCTTACGTTATTCTAACTGGGCTGTTAAGAGTTATAACCAATCAGAAATAAAAAGTTTTCAAAAGGACGGTCTCTGATTGGATAAGAAATTTAACAACCTCGTTATAATAACATAATAGGATACATCATAGGCCTGAATAATAATAATAATAATAATAATAACACTACATGAAATTACAACCCCCTTTATCCCTGAAGGTCTGAAATGACTTTGTGTGGGAGAGGGCTACACATTTAGCGACAATGGACACACATCCAATATCCGAGTATACTACGATTAATCTCTCTCACAGAAATATCCCAGTTCCTCGACCGGGAATCGAACCCGGGACCCCGAGGTTTCGAGGCAAGTACGTTACCTCTAGACCACGGAGCCATATATGATTGTGAACTTCCTAAAACTTAATGTTGCCAAATGTATTGCCATGACATATACCACAAAACTGAATCCTTTTAATAATATTATATTAAATCAGACAGAAGTGGATTAGCCTGATCATTTAAAGACCGGGGATAACTTTTGATCCTAAACTTACCTTAAATCAGTATACTGATTCCACAGTTTCATCTGCCTACAAAACCACGGGCTTGATTATTCGTAATTTTGGTTAATTTAATAATACTGATACACTAAAAATACGATTTACTGCTTTTGTACATTCCAAACTTGAGCTCTATTGTATGAAGTCCACATTATACAGTACATATTAATGCTATTGAACAAATTCAGGGGGAGATATTTAAAATGTATGTTTTTTTAAAGAGAATAAAACTTATCCACTAATAGGTTTTCCATATATTGCGTCTTATTAAAGAGATTTACTGATAATGAACTGATCAGGAGACGGTTTTTTCTCTCTGTCATTTCTTTGTTTCAACTGCTTAGAAATGAAATAAAATGTTAACTGTTAACTAAAATTAATTCATACATTCGTATACCATCAATACAACAAGACTTGCTAATATTTTTCTGTCTATCCCGAGGACTAAGATTAAAATTCTCGCCAGTGTATGTCATGTATTAAAACTGTTATAAAATTCAGAATACAACAGATAATCTATATTGCAGTATAATTGATATAAGAACTGATTGTTATAATTTAAATTAATTTTTATTGTCATTATGTTCTGCTACACTTAATAAACTGGTGCACAACTGAAGTGGACATTTTTAAATTATTGGCCATATTTGAAAATAAATTTTGTTGTCGACATTTACTGTTATATAATTTTCGCAAACATGCTGCAAAATAAATAAATAAAATAACTTCAAATAACTGCCTGATTTGACGTTTTATCGTAAATGGTTTTATAAATGTCTGTTATAGAACAAAATCAAGGTAAACATTGTTTGACCTAAAACATACTATAATCGAAATATGTTATATATTTGTTCGACTGTTATGAAAATGCTGTAACCATTGAATAACCATTCCAAAACCATAGTTATTGAAACGAAAGGCTTTATTGAATACCTGACTGCTTTCTGTTTATTTAGGCAAGAAAGTATCTATTTTCTCCGATTATTTCAATCAATAAAGTTTTCTTGATTTACCCTCGAGATATATTTAGGACTCCACAATGCCATGAAATTATTGAACTGGGGGTTTCTGTCTCAACCTTTTATATATTTTCCACAAGAAAACAAAAGGCAGTAAAAGATTATCGTGAAATCGGAACCTGCAAAAAGAATGACAATAAATCTAAACCAATAAACCGTTAAATATGTCAAAATACAATAATAATCTTATTACGACGAAACAAATAAAATCCCTTGTCTGCGGGCGCTATATATATATTTTTACCATCTCGTAAATCATAGAGCTAACGGCGACGGAATTTTCCTCGAGATTACTAGGATATGTGGCGCCCTCAATTCCCTCCGCCCAGACTCCTGCACAGGATACACAGGCCATCAATGACGTAACCACCATTTTTAACAGATTGTTGCTATGATAAAGCCAAATATAACGTTACTTTGAGGTAACATTACTTTGTCATAAAACATATACAGGAATTAAATTATATTATACAAAAATACATATTTCTTTAAAAAGTTAAAATGCACTTCTTATACAGGGTGTCTTTCAACTATTATGTCAAAATCGTGAGCAAATTCTACGTACAAGCTAGGAAGAAAAGTTCATACAACCCATGTGTGCTAAGGCTTTTTAAATGAGCTACGGCCACGACTATTTGAAAACAGTGGTTTTGTTTAGTATATGTGAAATTTGGTATGTGGTCTGTTGTTGCGTGCTATTATTTGAACGTAGCTCACCACCATTATTTGTTAACGTGCTGGAGGATTCTAGCACAGTTTATTCAATATTTTTTTCGTTTGTTAATTTGTTTGCCAAATTGAGACATGAACTAGACTTTTTTTTAAATACATAAAAAAGTGCTCTTACAATTTTACCATAGGACTAAGCATTTTCGAGTAAAATTTAGGCAAAAATTGTAATGTATGATATAACTACTAATAAAGGTAAAATAAAAATTATAATATCAAAGTATTCCAACTGAGAGGGTAAAAGTTAATATTTAAAAAATAGTAATAAATACTAGAAATAATACCTACATAGATACTAAAGTCGAAATCCTCTCTATTTATTTCACTGAAGATTAAATAAATTTGCCATACACATCTCTTAATGATTTAAAAATTCGTATCATAATAAGAGGAGTGATTAAGCTTTAATTCCGAATGCCAACTACCAAAAGATTTTTACCAAATAAAAGGAAATCCTTCTTGAGGCTGTCGTACACACCATTCGCAGACCGGTTTCTGGTTTTGCTTTCATCAACGCCACTCAACTATCAAGCTACTTCCGGCTCTTTCTCCCCTGGCTACAGAGCTATAGACAACCCACAATTTAATTGGGCGTATCAAAAATTGCAAAACAGGGTCACAGGGCCATACATAAACTTAAAATTTTCTTTTATGCCAAACACAATGTTACGGTTACAATGATTCGAGTCATCCAAAAACTAAAATAAATTTTTTTTGCTGGGTAGGCATCGTAACGAGTATTTACATTTTCTGTCAATGATAGCATTACTATTGAGACATTCATACGCTTATTATTTCTTTGTAAGAGTACGTGGTTTGATTTAAAACCAAATGTGCTTCGCTTGCAAATTCTATTGCTTCTGAGTACTTCCTGAAAATGTGGTTTAAAATCTTTTCAAAAATGGAATATATTTTTATCGAGTTTGCAGATATCCCTATATGGTATGTGCTTATAGTAATGCTGCCGAAACTCGTAAAATACAGTCTTATCTAAATCGTTGATTTCTATGTCGACAGATATTATTAAACCAGTGATTGAGGGATACTGACAGATTTAAGGAAAACATAAATGATTGTGTAAGAGCTTGTTATGTTTTAACGTCAGAACCCGAGGAGCAGATCCTGGATGTTTTGTATCCGATCTACGAACCAGCACTAGAACACTAAAAGAATACCGAGCTAGGTAGCGCAGTGGGCCAGAGCGTTAAGTGACAAACGTAGCTGGTTTACTGCCTATCGACTCCCGGGTTAAATCCCGGTTTCGATTCTGACAAAGTCGAAGGGTTTGGTTGTGTGTATCTGCGTTTTTTTTCAACTGTGTAACCCCGAGAAGCTTCGGCTTCAGTTTGGGGGTTGTCTATGTGGTGTGTTTTATGTTTTTATAGCCGCTCACGAGGAAATTTCCGTAATCACTGTATGGCGAGTTTTGCATGTGAAACTACTGTATCCATTCCCCCCCACTATCTGAAAAAACTTCAGGCGGTTTATGAAGGAGATTTCCAAAACAGTGAGGCAAATCAAAATTCTATCGCCGAATAAAGTTTAGTCATTTGCGCATTGTAGACCTGCGCAATTTAGACCAAGTACAATATTACTGACAATTAAAATGAAAATCTAGGGACTCAATATGAATTCCCGTGGAACACCAGATATAAAAATAATATCTTTCGACTTTTGACCACCAAATTGGATATAGTGTACACTCACATTAGTTCATGTTAAAAAACAAAAACAGTCCAAATACTGCATAGATAAAAGACAGCGGAAGTAATACAGTTAAAATTCTGAAACTTATCACAGTTGACTTGTTGACCATAATTCCTACAAATCTGTATATGACAATTTATTCGTTCCATATTTTTTTTATGAAAGATAGTACATCCCACTTTTGCACAATAATTTATGGTAAGTTATTTTTATGTACCGTTACTGATATCATTCAATTTCATCGTCCACGATAGATTTAATATCACAATAAATTTTTAAATCATCTGCTATAAAAGAAAGACAGACATTATGTAGTGGTGAGAGGTATGTGAAACTTCTCATATAGTCTAAATGCTACTATCCGACCGACATTATAGATGTCTCTGTGGCGGATAGCGACTTGCGAAGCAAGTACCAAGAGCGGCGACCTCTAATCCAGCTGGACTAAACTACTGTTATTAAATATGATTTGAACGAAACAACTACTCAGCGGGCAAATACCCCGACCTGCATTGGATTATACCTTCAAATCATGATAGATTGGTAACCAATATCATTTGTCAATTCCTAACCAGACATAGACCGGTTTCGAACTTATTAGTTTTCCTCAGTATGCCATTGGTTATGGAACAGACAAATGATAGTGGCCAACCTGCTAGTCATATACTGACTAAGGTAAATTGAGTAGTGGTGAGAGGTATGTGAAACTTCTCATATGGTCCACTACTACTCAATTTACCTTAGTCAGTATATGACTAGCAGGTTGGCCACTATCATTTATCTGTTCCATAACCAATGGCATACTGAGGAGAACTAATAAGTTCGAAACCGGTCTATGTCTGGTTAGAAATTGACAAATGATATTGGCTATCGATCTATCATGATTTGAAGGTATAATCCAATGCAGGTCGGGGTATTTGCCCGCTGAGTAGCTGTTTCGTTCAAATCATATTTAATAAGACAGACGTTGTACTAATTATAAAATTAATTTTAAAACACCAGTTTTTTACATAAATTTTTCTCACTGGTAATGGTAAACAGTTAATTAAAGGTAAAAACCGTTTCGCTAATAAAATTTATTTTATTTCAGATAATTTTTTAGTCATGTCAATTAATGATATGAATAATAAACTTTTCAAACAAAATCATGATTTTTGTATATGTATGAAACAAAGAGGATCTGACGCGTTATACATAATTCACAACTTCATTATACAATTTATATGTTTTAAATTTGTAAAGTTATACAGTATAAATACATTAAAAAATATTGTTACGAATAATGATGAAAATTGGTTTGTTTTGATAATAATAAATTATAACCAAATATTACTTCGTTTACCTAAAGGCCAAATACCGTGTTTAGAGATTTTAGACATGCTCTTGAATTTATGTCCAAATAAAAACAAAAATAGGTTAAAACCTTCACGTCTATTTAAGAGGGCTAATCGAACCAGTGTTTGTAAGGTAATTTTTCAAAATTTATTTCTTCCATACCGTTTGGTCAAATTACACGAAATTTGGAGGATCAGTAGTTGAAAGTGTACTAGAGGGTACATGTATATCTATTTTAATTAATTTTCACTTTATGTAGGGAAAATTTATACTGTAAATATAAGTGAAATTTGGACGTGATTAGCTCCTGAATTATGAAATCAATCGGTAAAATTCGAGATAAAATTCATACATGTCGTCTAGAATGAATCTTCATAATTATGCTCAGCAAGTTTTAAACTTTTATTCCGTACTATTTGGTTAAAAAGAATTTTCTAAATAAGTCCAGTGAAGGTATAGTCAAGAGCAAAATTATTCAGCGGCGCATGTATAGAAACTTTTTAGAGAGTGACACAGCTATCCGAAGCTTTTTCCCGACGAGGCCCCTTAACTATACAAATATTTTAAGTAATTTTCCCGCGCATTGAAGAAACTTTGTAAGTCATACCGTGACTTACTACTAGATTTTCCATTTCCCGGGAGATTTTAAAAGATAATCTATTAGCACTCCGTAGCTGTATGTCTTTGCATAAAATATCACCACTCCATAGCTATGTAAAATAGAAATAACACTCTTAAAATAATTGCAAAAAGTAATGGTTTTGATACATCTATAATAAATTGTTTTAAACTAAACGCAATAAGTCACTCCTAACATATTTCTGCCATGATTACAAGTTACACAAAATAAATTATGTAAACAAGCTTTCAGTAGCTTAGTATGTAATGATCGGGAGGCAGCGATAAATGACTTCAATTCCAGGGTTGCCTCCAGGTGATGTGTTCATGCATATATAACATAATTATCTTAGCTTGCAGCATTTATTATAAAGATACATATTGGCGGTTCTATTGGCGAAATTGTTAATCACCGATTTACCGCAACCAATAGATGGCGGCACAGCCCAATCTCAGTTCTCTACCGCAACCAACAGAGGGCATACTGGTCTACAGTCAATTTAAGTGTGTAGGAATGGTACGACTGGCCATTTATATTGCGCCTAATTTAACTTTTAACTCTGTATCCGCCATTCAAACTGGTTGTTCGAGGTTAGTGCGTTTTTAGCTGTTTGTTTATTTTGCCGAGATATTTCTTTAAGACTTTGGTGTATTAAAAAACAATTATTAATTATCAACATACTCTACGGTAACATTTCATCAGGAGGATTAATTGCTCCCTCAAGTAATTTCAGAAAAATTGTTCATGTTAGTGTACTGTGTCTAGAAAGACATGTTGATACTCTTTTTCATAAAAATAAATTGGCGAAAAGTATGGGGAAAAAATTAAACGTAAAATACTAAAGGTAGATAATTTACGGTTATCAGATGAAATTTGTAGTGGACATAGAGAGTATATTATTGAAAAACTTATCCATTGTAAGTTATTTAAAAAATGTAAATGGTTTAGCACCAAAAATAAGAATCCTCAAAAAATAAATCCGAAGTTAAGAATTCTCAAACACACGTAAGATTTGCAAATTTCTCTCTTATGGACTGGAAACAATCAGTATCATATGCTATTACTATTTATCCATTTATACAATTGTTTCTGTGTACTATATAGATTATTTTTTTTTAACTAAACAAAACACTATTTTACACTGTTGCTACAGAGATTTGGAAACATAAAAACTGTTATTCTTTTAGAATTCGACAGTAAATTTATGTTTGCGTATTTTATATTTTCGTTTATTAATTGTATGATTTATTACCATTTTGAGTTTAATAGCCTAATTTATTTCTACATAAGTAATTTATTTCAATCATGTATGGTTATTGTTAAAATAAAATATTTTATATGTGAATTTGTTTTATTTTATTTCGCTATTTAATATTTTGTAATTTAAAATAGGGTTTAGTTTACATGGACGTCCGCTGGATTTAAATTTAATGTGTAATGACATTTGAGTATAGTTGCCAAACTTTAGAGACGTGACAATACATAAACATAATATGGGTGGTGAAATACTGTATTTTTTAAAAAACTAATAAATTGTTTCAATTTGACTCTCACCCAGGAGTCCCGGGTTCGATTCCCAGCCGAGGCACAAGGATTTTTTCAGAAGATGAAAATAATCCTAGTATACTTGGATATTGAGTGTGTGTCCCTCGTCTCTAAAATGTGCAGCCCTGTCCAACACACGGCACTTCGGAGTTTTCAGGCCGACTTAGTTGTGGTGTTTATTATTATTATCATCATGGATCTTTCGAATGTATAATAGGTCATACACACAATTCATACGAAGACAGTTTTATACTTCAATGCAAGTATTAAAAAAGCGAGATATTCTGTGAAATTAAATAAAATTACATTTATATAAGCATCTTATTGTTTATGTGTCTTAAAAATTTAAATACAAATAAATTTTTAACATATAAATATAACAATAATAATTACAAATAACTAACCTAGAACGTTGAGTGAGAAGTGGCTGGTTGGCTTTTCAGTCAACGCCTAGAATACAATATACACTATTTTGAATGTAAAAATAATTCCCGCCCTTTAACACGCGAGAATTTAGTAATGAAATAATCAAGTTGAATATTTATGTATTTATTTATGCAACTAGATGACTAACAAATACCAAGGTCAAAGTTTCTTTCTCAAATGCAGACTGTGGAGCCATCTATGGGGCAAACATTAACTAAAAACTAGATTAACAATTTCGCCAATAGAACCGCCAATATATATCTTTATAATAAATTGCTTGCAGTTATTTTTGCGAGTTCGGTAACATCTAAAGTTAATTAATACGAAGTGGGATGCAAGTATTGGTAAATATAACATTAACACACAAGTGTAAAATTATTTTACTAATATTTGTTGTAAATGTTCCGGAGTTAATCTCCGGCGTCTCTAATTAAAAATCCAATTTTATTGTGAGAAGGACCGTTCAACGTCGACAGATGTAATTGACACATATTTAAGATATCTGAATTTTTCAGAGACCACATTTATGTCTTGTGTAGAAAAGTCTACTTCCTTGTCGTTTAAAAGATCCACTATATTTGATATCGTAAGAAATCCGGGATTGAATTTTTTTGCAAACTCTCCTTGTCTCTGGAAAGTACAGCAGGCCAATACATAATATCACAGTAAGAGAGAGATGACAAGATGAGAGAATCACATAATTTTAACTTTACGTCAGAGCTACGAATTTCTTTATGAGTGTACATCAGATAAAGTTTAGCAAATGACTTTTGAACTAGATGATTTATATGTTCAGAAAATTTAAGGTTTATGTCAAGCCATATACCCTGATTTTTACAAAAATTACTAGGTAGTAAAAGTTGGCCGTTAAGTTAAATTTTAAATTCAGGATCAATTGTGACATCCTCCTTTTTACTTCCAAATACAAGCATTTTAGTTTTTGACTAATTTAAAATAAGACTATATGCTGACGATACCTTAAAAATTGTGTCTAAATCTGCATTGATGTTAGACACGGCTGTCGAAAGATCATTAAAATTAAATGAAACATATACCTGGGCATCATCAGCCTATTGGTGAGAGTGACAATGTTGAAGATATTTATTAAAATCTGCAGTATAAATAGAGAACAGCAAGGGCCCTAGAATGCTACCCTGTGGTACACCACGAGTAATAGTATTAGAAGCAGAAATTTCATTATAGTTAAGAATAACTCTTTGACGCCGAGCAACAAGAAACTTTTGAAAAAAATGAAATCGCTGTGTTATTAAATCCAAAGTATTGCAATTTCGTACACAGTGTAGCATGCTCCAAGGTATCGAACGCCTTGCTAAAGTCTAAAAGAACCAAGAAAGTATTATTGTTAAGATCGATTCCTTTAAATACATCATCAGTTACTTTTAAAAGAGTAGTTGTAGTACTATACTGAGCCCTAAAACCAGATTGAGAAGTTGGTAAAAAATTATTGTCATTGAGGTATGTTGTTATTTGATCTGAGACTATTTTCTCAAGGATTTTGGAGAGAGTAGATAAAATACTAATGGGATGAAACTGACTTATAAGGGAGGGATTAGGTACTTTTGCCACAGGAATTATATTAGCTTCTTTCCACACTGAGGGAAACGTGCCACTAATGAGACATTTGTTGACAAAGACGGCAATGTGGTTACTTAAAAAAGGGTGTGACCAGCAAAATCATCTTTAGATCAATGCCATCAGTGCCACATGCATTAGATTTAAGCTTAGAAATAATTTTATCAATTTGCTCAGAAGTGACCTCTGTAAAGGAAAATTCCTCTTTATTCAAGGAAAACGACTTATTTTCATAATTATTAGCAATAAAATTACTATTATTGGCATTAATATTTATCGATAAATTTGAAAATGCATCACGAAAATCATTTGAAGTATCGATATTTAGAGGAACGTAATCCCGTAATTCCTTAATTCTTTATACTCAGTTTGATTAATAGTTTTAAATTGTCGGATAACCACGGCGCAGGAGGTTTAGTTATCCTAGCCGTTTATCAAAAATTTTTGAAAAAAAAGTTCAGACTCAAATTTATGTGTATGCAATTGATAATAAGATTATCTTTAACTTACAGTCCGGTTTTCGAAAAGGTTATAGTACAGCCTCTATTCTTGCAAATATTATGGAAAATTTTTTCGCTCTCTTGATAGACGTAATGTAACTGCTCTTATACTTTTAGACTTTTTTTAAATCTTTTGACACTTTAAACCACTGCTTATTGTGTGCGAAATCAGCTTATTACGGTTTTGATATAAATTCAATAAATTTCTTTAGGTCATATCTAAGTTGCCGTCAGTAAATGGTAGCTCTAAATGATACGGTATCCGACAGTCGTCCCATCACATCAAGAGTGCCCGAGGGGTCAGTTGTGGGATTAATTTTATTCTTAATTTATACTGCCGACTTATTTAACTGCGTAAATTACACCAACATCCAATCATATGCAGATGATACACAGTTGCTATATTCATTCAACTCTGATCATATAAATCTTGCCTGTGACAGAATTAATACAGACAGAGTCATCAAAATATTCATTAACCAATGATTTAAAGCTAAATCCAAGTAACTGTGTCGTTTTGTGTTTTGCTAATAATAGAGTACAGGATACTGTGTGTTCTAATATTACCTTAACTCTGGAAGGTAAACCTCTCTGTTGTGAAACAAGCAAAAAATCTTGGTTTAATTTTTGACTATGATATACGCTTTAAAGAAAATGTTTCCATTTTGATAAGAAAGTCAAATGTTGCATTAAAACTATTATATACTAATAGTTCCATTGTAAACTACAAATTAATCGTGAAACTCTTGTTCTTCCTATATTAAAATATTGCAACATTATACTTTTCCCTTGTTTAGATAAATTAACTCAACACCGTTTACAAAATATACAAAATATATATCAGTTACAGATTTATTTTCAGACCATATTTTTCATAAAATAAAAGAACTCAATTGGCTTAATATAGAAAATCTTAATGAATACATAATACATCAGTTTTTATACACAAAATACTTGTAACATCTTCACCTCCTTACCTTCGTGAAAAAATTATTTTTAGATGTAACAAATCATAACTCAAATTTAAGGTGTGCAAATAAATTAACCTTACCTTAAATATCACTCTTCCCAGTTTCGACGCTCATTCACATATAACTCTGTGACTTTATACAGCGTGGAAATTAAGTAACGTATAAATTCAGTAATTCCGTTGATATTAATTTTTTTGGAAAAAATCTCGAAGGGGTATAGCGATTTTAACTTCAGCAAATATTTTCTGTCTATTTTCAGTTTCTTATGTCATTTATTTTTTAAGTTATGCCGTCTTCAACTTTTTTTTTAAATGACAACCTATATTTTTTATTATTGATTTTGGTAGTAGTATTCCGGTTCTGACCGTATAAAATTTTCAATATGTTATATTTGAAAAAAATCGAGAAAAACAGTCTTAAAGTTCAAATTACAAAAATTCATTATGATTTAAAAAATTATAAACACTTTTTATTACTTGTCTAATTTTCACTTTATTTGTTATTTTAAAATTAGTTTCATCCTATTCGGACATTTTCAAGTAAACTAAATTATACACAGATTTTACTTTCATTTAAATATAAACTGAACTGAATAGAGGGATGGGTCACTTTATGGTTGATAAATTCAAATTTGTACAGATGTTATATTTTTAAATGTAGGGGTTTTTCCAAACTAGTAAATTATATTATGGTGTGATTTTTATTAGCAGCAGTTTATCTGAATAAGTTTAATAACGGAGAATTATTTAAATCTATTTGGTTGTTTAATATGTTGTAATTTTTATTCCTATTTAATTTATTAATTTCTAACACTTCTAATAAATTAAGTTTTTTACTTTTCCCACAAATATGTAATATTTTAGGTTAATGGTCGTCAGTTATTGTATGACCAGAATCTGTTAGATGTTTATAAAAGTTGGAATGTTGTTTTTGTGTGTGAATATGTTCTCTATATCTTACTCCGAACGATCTACCTGTTTGACCTACATAATAATATGAGGCGTTACATTCTGGGCAATCTAACCGATATACACCACATTTTTTAGATATATCAGTTTTTTGTTTTGCATTGAAAAGATATCTGCCTATATTTTTGTTAGAACTAAAAGATGTTTTAATATTGAATTTGGAAAAGGTATTGCTAATTGAATAGGAGAGTTGACCTGAGTATGGTAATGAAATGTAAGTTTGAACTTTTTTTCTCGTTAATAGTGGGATAAAGTTCTTTCAAGAGAGACTTATTTTGTTTTTTATAGATTAAATTGTTGATTATATTTTGAGGGTACCCGTTATTATGTGCAATAAGTCTTATTGTGTCTAATTCTTCTTTTAAATCTGTCTCAGATAGAGGTAAGCTGAAGGCTCGGTGTGTCATAGATTGATATGCGGCTAATTTATGGGAGAGAGGGTTATAGGAATTAAAGGGTATAGTGGCGTCTGTAAAAAGTGTTTATAATTTTTTGAAACAAAATGGATTTTCACAAAGTAACTTCATCTTCAATCAACTTTTTAAAAATTCATTAAATTGGAAAAATTTATCTAGTTGCCTAAGTTTGACGGAAAGTTATCGACGGCACATTCGTTTTTATTTTAAAATTATACAAATAGTTGAAAAAATCGACCTAATGTGATACACCGGCAACTAGATAAATTTTCCCAATTTAATGAATTTTTGTTATTTGAACTTTTAAAACTGTTTTTCTCGATTTTTTTCAAATGATAACATAATGAAAATTTTATACGGTCGGAACCGGAATAAAAACTACTACCAAAATCAATAATAAAAAATATAGGTTATCGTTTAAAAAAAAGTCGATGACGTCATAATTTAAAAAATAAATGATATAAGAAACTGAAAATAGACTGAAAATATTTGCTGAAGTTAAAATCGCTATACCCCTTCGAGATTTTTTCCACAAAATTAATATCAACGGAATTATTGAATTTATGCGTTACAAAAGTTCAAATAACAAAAATTCATTAAATCGGGAAAATTTATCTAGTTGCCGGTGTATCACATTAGTTCGATTTTTCAACTATTTGTATAATTTCAAAATAAAAACGAATGTGCCGTCGATAACTTTCCGTCAAACTTAGGCAACTAGATAAATTTTCCCAATTTAATGAATTTTTGTTATTTGAACTTTAAGACTGTTTTTCTCGATTTTTTTCAAATATAACTAATTGAAAATTTTATACGGTCGGAACCGGAATAAAAACTACTGCCAAAATCAATAATAAAAAATACAGGTTGTTATTTAAAAAAAAGTCGATGACGTCATAATTTAAAAAATAAATGACATAAGAAGCTGAAAATATTTGCTGAAGTTAAAATCGCTATACCCCTTCGAGATTTTTTCCAAAAAAATTAATATCAACGGAATTACTGAATTTATGCGTTACTTAATTTCCTCACTGTATAACAGCATTGATGACCAGTTAAAAAACTTGCCTGTAAATAAATTTCGGAACAAAACAAAATCATTATTTTTTTCTTTACAGTAGGTTTTTATGATTTTATTTCCTTAAATGTTTTTATTCACTCACATTGTTTTGTTTCGACTATATTGTTATCTATTTATTATAAATTTATTTATTACTCTGTCATTCATTTCGATTTTATTTTTAATTAAGATATGTTTGCACGGTCATTTATTTATTTATTTATATAAATGTATTATAATTATTTTGCTTGATTATTTAGTATGTTATTTTAGGTATAAGGTTAAGTTGAGTAGCCTTGCCTAGACTTCGCCTTAAGAACAATAATTGTATTAATTATTCAATTTTTCTAATAAAGACAATTTATTATTACAAATATCAATATAAAAAATTTAAATTTTATTATACTGTGTAAGAAAAGTACATATACATCGAAATATACATACCAATAGTAAAGAAAGTCAAAATATTAATAAATTGAATAATATATTGCCCGTGCCAATAACTGTCTGTCTACCAACAATTCTATGGATTTACCTACTGAGGGAATTAATTAATCGCAATTCTATTAAACAGATAACTTAAAAAAATACATGCCTCTCTAATGTGGCCACATGTAAATAAAGTGCACATTTATTTGACTGCCAAAAGGAAATCGTTATGTATGACTGCGCTAATTTATAAAGTCCCCATGTAAAACTTAAGTTTCTACAAAAAACAGTCATAAATATGCACAAAACGAAGCCAGACTGTTTTGTATTGTTTCCAGTGATTTATGCATTCATGCGGCAATACGCTAAAACGATTGAAACTAGCACCGTGCTATGGAAAAATATAAATTTCTGCGAGAATTTTATATTCATATATGATGATAGTTGAACGCTGAAATGCGAATACCTTACTGAATTTCAAATAAGGATCATCGAAAGAGGTCATATATGCGTAGAGATAGAATTTTTATGTTTTTAGCGACACTCATTATAATGAAACTGTGAGAAGTGATACCAAAAATAAAGTTCTTTGACAACAAAATAAAATAATCCAAGATAAAAGTAGAGGTACGTGTTTTAATGAAATGAAAGTAGTAAAAATGTATCAAGTCCTATCCCTCTACCTCTTAAAATAAATCAAGGGAATAAAACTACAAAAATGTAGAGTACATTTGCATGAGAATAATTTTGAATAATCAGGACAAGACCATGCAGAAGCAATAATTATATTGAAACAAGCTAACATCACGATATCAATCCAAGGCCGAGGGCTCCCGTGTGGACAGACACAAATACAGGCTAGGGATGGCTATCCAATACTGGAACTGATACTTTGGAACTGATTCCAACTGATAATTAAATGAGGTACTAGTATTATCAGTCTCAGTCCGGTCGGCGCACAGTGTTGCAAAATTAAAAGAACCTGACAAAAAATCAAAATTGAATGTGTTGTATTATCCCTTTTTATTATGAATTTTGTGTGAAGGACATTCCCACCTACTAAATTCTAACATTAGTAGGTATTAAGACGCCCTACCCTTAACTTGGGGTCAGTCCAAAGTTGTCAGTTGTGAAATCATTACCTGCGTAGTGCTATAATTGGTGTTTCTCGCAATTACGAAAGATATAGTGAAAAGTATTTCATTAAGATGTGGCTTCGTGGTATCCTGGAATCCCGGGTTCGATCTTCGGTCGAGGAGCTAGGATTTTTTCTAAACCCGAAATTAATCCTTGGACATTGGGTGTGTGTCCTTTGTCTCTAAATGTGTAGACCTCTCCCACACAAGGTACACTGAGGTACCTTCAAGGATGGAGGGGGTTGTATTACCTGTGGCGTTAACTTCAATAAAAAAAAGATTGAACAAATTCCTGGAGTACAACATGACGGTACACAGGATGTCCCATAATAAAGTACCTTCCTTCAAGGGGGGTGATAGAATATATAAAGATCTACCTTAAATCAGTTCATACGGGAGCTAATACCCCTTACGGTACGTCTTAAATTGCAAGATTTAAATACGAACCATTTATTAATTTGATAATGTTACATATTTGGTCAAATTTTTATTTAAATATCATGATACGTTGGGATAGTTACAGGGGGGGGTGAGGGTAAATTTTCGCTTTTTTTGTTTTATTTTTTTTTTAACATTTAAAACGGAAAACGGCACCAGTGTTAAAAACTGCATAAAAAAGGTGATCTTCATAAATTACTATAAGAGCCATCGTTTTGTGGTTCTTTGTATTTTAATATTGCAATAATGGAGGGTAAATATAAAAATAATTTCATAATATTATCATCATTGTGTCGCATTACCCAATAAATTGTTTTCACAATCATTTATGTATATGTTAAATAATGACCGTCCTATTATACCTCCTTGGGATATTCCAAGTTTCGAATTTTTTTTATAGGTTATATTTGATATTACATTTATTTAAATTTTTAAATGAACCCTTAAGTATCACTCACAATATTAACTCATTATATACTCATTTTATTCGAGTATCGATTCTTAGGATCTCACATTTTAATGAATTTTTAATAAAATAAACATTATTACATCAACAACAAACTTTGAAGTTAATGAAATGTAGTCCAAAATTAATTATCCCTTGAGAAACGGCTAATTTATTAGGCAGTAAATTAGAACATCAACTGCAACTTTTTGAGTGTCCGTGTATTAAATCCTGCTAAATGGGTATTGGTCAGAGAATGAAGGACGCCTTAAATTAAATAGGTATCAGACTAATTTCCATTTAATGAGTGGGATAAGGATATGTGTGCAAAGTGAGATTACTCGGTGCATAGAGCAGAGGCTTCTAATGAGCTTTCTGTTTCAACTTATCTGCACTAGTTTGGCAAGTTTCCTTGATTCCTGCAACGACTCTTTGATCCACCTTTTTATATTTATTACTAGAGAGTTCTTTCTCAAAGTTTGCTAATTTAAAATGCGAAACATGTCTGGAGTAGGTTCACTCAAGTAATTTTGTATAGGTTTCAGCTTTTACGAAAATTATATTTGCATTAGGATATTTACTGGAAATAGAAATGAAGAAATTTAACATATAACTTTGCTGATTTATCCATGTGCTAATAATATTCAAAAAAACATAAATTTATTATATAGTGGTCAATCCCATTATGTAATATAGTTTAATTTCAGGTAAACAATGTGTGATTCTTTAAGTGTTATCATTAACAATAGTTATTTATGATACAAGGGAAATATCATTTATCAGTCTATGTCAGCAATAGAGTCCGAAACTGGTACTGATTAGTGATGGGACTCGAGTGACTTTTTTCACTTGAATAACTCGGTAGGTTTCCGCATTTACTCGACTTGAAACTCGGTTTCATTGTTATAAAACTCGAGTGTCAAAAGTTAAATCGAGTAAAACTGAAAAAATCGACTCGACTTTTGACTCGAGTCGCTTTTTGACTCGAGTAGATTTTTGAATCGAGTCGCTTTTTGACTCGAATCGCTTTTTTACTCGAGTCGCTTTTTGACTCGAGTCAAGTTTCTTTAATTTAATTGTTTATGGTTTTATTAATATTTTTAAATATTATTTAGTGCCAGTGTGATTTGTTTATATAATATAAATATGAAAGATTATTTACATGAAGGGCACTGAAGGCACTAATCTTGTAAAAGTAATAAAGATGAAAACATGTAACCATGAATGAAATCACTAATCAATTACTATATCATCGGGTCATCGGGATCGGAAATTCCCCTCCAGGTTTGTTGTTTCATGTTTGTAGGTCAGATTGTATAATTATTAATTAAAAGGTTTGTTCCTAGAGCAGTTTCCAACCGTTTGAAACTATCAGAAGAATGCGCACATTGTTGTAGAGATGCGCTTGTTCAATCAGAACGTTTGTTATTGCAGAGCTCTCGTAATGCTCGCATCTCTATAGTCAGAAAACTATCACAAATCGCCTCTACGTACAAACCTATAATTGTTACATACGACGTTATTACGACGTATTAGAAAATTAGAAATTAGAACTTAGAATTCTTTAAAATCAAGACTCACATGACTGCAGCAATCAAACTGGCACATTCATGTTCATAAAGATTTGTTTTTCGATTCAATTAGTTCGAAATAAATAAAAAATCGTAATCGGTGTGTATTAAATATTAAAAACTGTATTTATTTAATATTTTGTGCTAAACAAGAGTTTAATTTAATGTTAATTTAATATAAAAAAAATATGTTGGTTTTCTTTAAATGTCATTTTATATACAATGTTAATTAAATATTTAATTTTGTATTTGAAATGTGTTGATTTGCTGGAAAAATAATATTTGACCTGGGTCCATTTATTATTTTGTATTTCAGTTATTATGATTTATGTTTATCCTTTCGATTTTTCAAACTTATGTTAGAATTAGATGGTAGTGTTTTAAATGCTGAAAGATTACCAAAAGAAAAACCTAAATACACTTTAAAAACTTACCGTTTAGCAAACCACTGAATCATCTCCAACTACTTACTCTATAGTTCGCGTCGAGTTTGATTTCGACTCTTAAAACTTAAATCATATTAACTCACTGATTCGAGTAGCAACAACTCGACTCGAGTAACAACTTTACTCGAATTGAACAGCCATATGACTCGAGTCACTCGAATCGGATTTTGACTCGAGTCACTCGAGTATTTTCACACTCGAGTCCCATCACTATACTGATATACCTCCCGAGTTGCATATTTTTTCTAATCCCACAATCTAATTAATAAAAAATAAAAAACATCAGGTTTTATTTTCTGATATTTCATTAATTTATTTTTGACGTATGATTAAATTACTTATTAATAAATCAATATTTCATAGGTGACTTTTTGTAGTTGAGGTATGTCAATTGTTTGTTTATAAACAATGCACAGCGCTGGAAATTGGCCGAGTCAAAACGTTATAAAAATAAAATAATGTATAATTAAGATAAAAAATTAATGTTTCGGAAGTGGAAGAAAGTACATGTATAGACTGTTTATCTTTGTAACCAGAAAAATCATAGAAACGGTATGAATCATCGTATACATTATTTAAAAATTAGTGTCAAACCAAGAACGATGCCGTCGTTTCAGAGACTTTTGGTATATTTTCTGGAGAAATCTACAACACTGATGCCTCCATCAAGCTTGTGATGCGAACACTCCATGTTAAAAACAACAATTTTTATAAACGAGAATAATGATATCAAAATATCCTAAATTACGAGCTTTTTTGAAAAGGAAAAATGATGGCTACAAACCAAAAAATTTAACTTCTTCAGCCGAGAACAAATTAACCAATTCCTTGGCGAGTCGCCGGATAATTCATATTTACTCATGAAGGTATTTCATAATTAATTTTTTAACGTATAAAAAGACTACAGTTTTAAAATTTCAGGTAGTGATTTCAGTGAAATGAAAGTAGATAATGTCAAAGAAAAAGATGATGTAATTATTGTCAATATCCCATATTCAAAAACCGCTGCCAATTACTGGGGAATCAGTAGTGAAACTCGACGTGTGGTGGAGTTTATAATAAAAGTAATTTTTGATGTTTCAAAAAAAGTCACATTTTTTGACGTTTCAAAAGGTCACATTTT
Source organism: Rhamnusium bicolor (assembly GCA_029963845.1). Lineage (NCBI taxonomy): Eukaryota > Metazoa > Arthropoda > Insecta > Coleoptera > Cerambycidae > Rhamnusium > Rhamnusium bicolor. The sequence goes on from JANEYF010001990.1 coordinate 145,083, forward strand.
GATGTTTCAAAAAAAGTCACTTTGACGTTTCAAATGTCACATTTTTTGGCGTTTCAAAAAAGTCACATGTTGACATTTCAAAAAAGTCACATTGGTGGAACGTCACTAAAATTTTTTTAGACATTGGGACCGATTTTGCTCATCAGCGAACTCAATCTCTTCCTTGACCTCTGGAATGTGTGTACCAAATTTAAAAGCTTTATCTCAAAAACTGTAGCTACTATCGCGAACCTCACAGACATATTGTTTCTGTCCGAAATTTTGTATATCGTCATAATTCGTCGAGATTCGTCCAGAGATGCAATAAAAAAAATTTTCACGAATACATAACTTCCTCACATTGAGGGGTGAGGAAGAAAGAATGGAATGTCGCGTATATTCACAATTACTGCACATGACGAAATTAGTGTGTTACTTACAAATCATTAAAAAATATAATATAAATATAAAATAAATAACAAAATATTAATTATTTTCATTTGATAGTAAATCACAATGACTTAATGAAATTACATACAGTTTATTTCAAACTTATTTGCAACAAAAAAAATGTCGGCTTCTTTGATCTCTTTACCGCCATCAAAGTCCACCGACATTTTTTATGTTGCAAATAAGTTTGATATAAACTATATTTACTGAGGAAAATAACAATTTACTTATTTTCCGTTGTCAATAGCAACCAATACTCGTTTGGTAAATTCAACTTACCTACAGTATCATAATGGCATACTTACCATAGTTGGAGTGGAAAAATAGTTTTTATGTACGATCGGTCTTAATTGGTTTGAGGGCTTAAAGTATCACTTTACAGCCCACCGGGCTGTACAATACTTTACAGCCCACCTAAGGTTTTGGCTCTATTTTTCATATATTTTCGACTTCTGAGGCAACATGTACCACGTCGCAGCCTCTGCTGCTTCGGTAATTTCTGGTGGGTACAAATGCTTACTAGACATTACGATTGTTATTTTTATGAAACATCAAAATTTAACAGATTTTTATGGAGAATTTGCAAGATAGCCGACAAATATTTAAGTATCATGGATTATTTAACACTGATTATACATAAAATTTTGTATGCACCTCGGGCACAACCAGCGATTATGGCCCTTATCGTGTTACAGTATTTCATGCATAAATAACTAGTATTTACTTGATTTAAGTAGATATTTTGGGTAGCAAAATTAACAATAATAAAATAACTCACAATATATAGACATTAAATAAACAACCTGAAACAACCACAGAATGTCAGTTGTCACATTAACAAATTTGAAAGGGATGAAGTTTACAACATAATCCTGCAACCGAAATTGGGCACAAAGCTATAGTGCGCATGTTTTAAAAAGTGCCGTCACCATATCGACCTTTTTAGCGGGAGTCGAACTGTGGAATAAAAAAGTAATTAGATACGACGATATATCGTGTGTTTTGGAGTAATAATAAATAATAAAAAAAATTAAAAAACCCCATTGTCAAACCACTGCTTGATATATTGTACCGGAATTATTTCCATTAACCCAAAACTTATCTCAGATAAGTGGTATTTTGTCACAACTTGCCCCGATTGATGGCACTAAAAGCATTACAAAACGAGAGTCCTCACTAACGATTGTCTAATTCTTTACAGAATTTTTACAATTTTAAAAAAAATTAATACAATCTCATCTTAATATTGTTACGTAAAAAGATTGTTGTTTCGCTGCTCTGCGTGAATCAGATAAAACGGCTATCTTTACGCTACAGCGCGTCTTAAAGCTAAAGCTGAAATTAAAGGTAGATAACCACTAGGTTTTTTTCATCCGGCCCTTCGACCCTAATACATCTTCTTTTCAGCGAGGAATTGGCATTTACTCGTTTGTCTGCAACATCTCGAGCACGCACGTATTTTTTCAGAGAGGCGTCGTTGTCGCCGTCCCCTGCGTCCATTTACAAGTCCTCCAACATGATTCAAGCCTCACCCTTACCCCCGCAACTTTAAGACCTTCTGCTTTTGACATTTTCCACGTTTCCTTTCTGGATGAAAAACTTTCAACATTACTATCTAGAATATGTCTTTTTGTCCTCTTAAGTTGAAGCGGGGTGCAATGTTGCCAACTCTTTTCAAGTAGGTCACGACATAGTGGTCTAGTCATCTATTATTATGTTAATAATAAAAAAATCAATAAAGATATTATAATAACCAAGGCAGATAAAGAAAATACCACTGTAGCCATTTTTCAACATAATTATAACCAAAAATCTTTAGAAATGTTACACGATACAACAATCTTAAATGTAACAAAGAAGTTTTTCCAAAAATATATTTTTTACCCAAAATTCACAAAGGAAACTTCCCATTTCGGCCTATAGTAAGTTTCGTAGGCAGTCCCATTTATAGGTTATGCAGTTTCGTAACCGATTTACTAAAATATGCCTCCATGGGATGATCGGTATGTCAAAAATTTATTTGAGTTTTCAAAGTACATATTTATTTAATATAACATTACCTGAGAATTATTTTCTAATATTTTTGGATGTTAAATCTTTATTTACTAATATTCCTCTAGATGTAATCACACAATTGTGGCTCCGTGGTCTAGAGGTAACGCACTTGCCTCGAAACTTCGGGGTCCCGGGTTCGATCCCCGGTCGAGGAACTGGGATTTTTCTGTGAGAGAGATTAATCGTAGTATACTCGGATATTGGGTGTGTGTCCATTGTTTCTAAATGTGTAGCCCTCTCCCACACAAGGTCATTCCAGACCTTAAGGGATAAAGGGGGATGTAATTTCATGTGGTGTTATTATTATTATTATAATTAATTGAACAGAGATGGAATTTAATAGAAAACCACACTAATATTCCACTTAGTTTTTAATTTTTGCGTACATATGAACTGTTTTAAATGAAAATGATTTTTACAAATTTCTAGCCTAGGTATGGGAAATTGTTTATCCCCCATTTGTACTGATATTGTTATGTCAGAATTACAAGAAACTTGTATTAAAAAGCAAAATTTTAATACAACTTTCTTCAAAAGGTATGTTGATGATATAATTACTTCTGTACCTAACAACAATATAAAATAAATGTTAACAGTTTTTAATAATTTCCATAGCATATTACAACTTACAATAGAGACAGAAGAAAACAACAAACTACCGTTTTTAATAATAACACTTTAACAAGAGATTGATATCATAAGCTTACATTCTCTGACAAATTTTCAAACTATCATTCTCAACATCCAATGCCGCAAAGAATCAATATTATTCATAATTTAAAATATAGAATGTTACATCTATCACATAAACCTTTTAAACCCTTTAAACTTAGTGAAAAAACTATTAAATAAAAACACTACACAATCCTCAAAGAAACAAGATGTACAACCAAAAAATATTACGAAATACTTTTAAAACTTTTAAAAACGACTCCACACATATATCATTAAAAAGTGAAAATACAAGCAAAAAGTTAGGAATATTTTGTTACTATATTTAAAAAGTGTCGATAAAAGTGGGTGTTGGCAAAAACCGGAAAAGTTAAATCGGTTAATCAGTTTCCTCAAAAACTGGTTTCGGATAAACCAGAGTATTCACATATAGATCAACACTGGTTAATCAGATATCCGAACACCGGTTAATCGGTTATCTGAAAACTGGTTAATAGGCTACTTGAAAAACCGATTAATAAGGAAACACATTAGATTGAGTTTATAACAAATACGAGACATACCACAAAATAGATTTCTATTTCAGAATCGACATAGCTACAATGGAGAGTTTAGTCGTTCATCTATAAAAATCTTTGCGTATTAACGTATTTAATAAAATAATCAGAATGTTTTACAATTTCAGTGTATTTTCCGAGACGCCACAAATAGTAAAACACTAAAACTATGAAATATATCAGAACAGCACACAATCAAATATTGATTTTTTTTTTTCGAAACAAGAAGTAATTCTAAAAACATAAATTAATATTCTTATAAATAATAAAGAAAAATAATACCAACTCTAAAAAAATAAAACAATATGTATATAAATCAATAAATAATTCAAATTAGATGCTCAAAAAAAACCTCCTTCTTGAGCAACGCAATATCCTAACCTACTGTAAAAGCCCCTTCTGACATTCGCATTGCGATGGCCCCATGCATCGTGCTGACAATAGACAGACGACTCTAAAGTGTAAACTGCGTATACCGCTAGTCGTGTATCTGGTGGGTTGGCACGATCTCTATAAACAGAAAGCTGTCGTGTTCGAAATTGCGGAAAAAGAAATAAAAGAAATTTTTCTCTAATTTTGAGAATGGAATTAAGAGTATTCCGATACATCCCGATCTCGAACACTATATAAATATTGCATAATACCAGACGAGATGTTGAAGTTGAAAATAAAAACTGCAAAGAAAAGAGTGCAAAGGATTGTTTCTCCTGCTTTTATTTAGAGCACGCGCACAGCTCACATCATGCATGTGTCATGTCATGACGAAAGTCTAGCTAGACTTTTTAGTGTTGTAGTTGTGTATTATTGTGTTTAGTTAATATTTGCAAACTACGACAAAAATAACAAAATATAAAATATATCAGGTTTTATGTAAATTCTAAACTAAACAGGCGTCAGTAGCCCGCTTGTAGTTTCAGATTTCAACATTTGAAAGAAAAGAAATGCATATCAATTTATTATCCGAATAGTCGGTTATTCGAATAACTGGTTATTCGAAAAAAACCGGTTAATCAAATATTCGGTTATTCGAGTAACCGGTTTTTGATTTGTACAAAACCGCGAATAATCTAAAACCGATTAATCGGTCATCCAACAAACCGGTTTCAGTTGCCAGCACTAGTAAACACTGTAAAATATTTTATCAAGTGAAACGGTGTTACAGCTTTATTCTTCTGATTACTTATTAAACAGGCATTAATGAAATAATTACATTGGACAAAACAACACCATTTTGCCAGTCTTGAAAAATTCGTTATATTTTAGGTCACGTAATCTGCTTTTGGAAGTAAACCTTAAGACAACTTGGGAAGTGAACCTTAAAGCACCCAGTATAATTATTACACCGGCACACAAAAAAAAGTTGTTTGTACATTTGACGCCACCTACCTCCCGACATGTATTTCGATCCGCTGAATCCGAATTTGAAGTCAGTTTGGACCGTACACCCTCAAATATCGAGTAAATTGAAAAACGATAAAAAATAGCAAAAATTGGGTGTTTCGGTAATAAAAAAAATTTTGTGGATCTAAACCAAGCCTAATTTTTATGTATTTCGATCCGCTGAATACGAATCTAAAGTAAATTTAGACCATAAGCTGTTTTAAATCTAAGTAAATTGTAAAAAACCCTCGAAAGTTGCTAAAAATGGCAAAAAATTGTGATTATGTTGATGAAAATAATTTTCATTCTGTTTCTACGTGATTTTTTATAGATTTTACAATTTTTCACATTTTCATATTCTAAACTTGTATTTTATGCATAAAAAAAATACAAGAAACGTATTTAATCGTGTTTCATAGATTTTTTTAAATTTTTTCAACTGCAATTTTTTGCTATTTTATCGGTTTTTTGCGTTTTTTGAGATTTTGAGGGATTAATGGGCCAAATATATTTCAGATTCGGATTCAGCAGATCAAATTACATAAAAATCCTCTTCGATCCGGGTCTACAAAAAATTTTTTCATCAACATAATCACAATTTTTTGCCACTTTTAGCAATTTTCGAGGGTTTTTTACAATTTACTTAGATTTAATACGGCTTATGATCTAAATATACTTTAGATTCGTATTCAGCGGATCGAAATACATAAAAATTAGGCTTGGTTTAGATCCACAAAATTTTTTTATTACCGAAACACCCAATTTTCGCTATTTTTTACGGTTTTTCAATTTACTCGATATTTGAGGGTGTACGGTCCAAACTGACTTCCAATTTGGATTCAGCGGGTCGAAATACATGTCGGGAGGTAGGTGGCGTCAAATGTACAAACAACTTTTTTTTGTGTGACGGTGTTATTAGTTAAACTTAACTCACACATTGAAAATACAATACTAATATTAATGCAGTATGCGCTTTCAGAAATGCAGTCTATTCATAATCGTAAACGCTTCTGATAGTCTATTTCAGTTTTCATTATTCAAGTATCAAATTCAATAGACGGTTGCTTTTGAACCAAGATCGATTCAATTCATCTATATTTTTAGTTCATAATTTCATTATCTCAAAATGATCTGCTTATTTTAGGCCCCTATAAAAGGCAGAATACTCTAGAGACGCCACGAAAGCTAAATAAGTAAAGAAACTCCGACGTCCTTCGAAGGTACATTAAAGGCAAACAATGAGCGGAGATAAGAGAGTCTGATGAGGAAGACACAATATCTCAAATAACAACAATAGACCGAAGAACAACGCGGCTGTGTCGTATTCTTTTGTCCTACTTCCACTTCAAACTAAACAACTAATGTTTGTTTACACGTAACTTTCAACAGTTTCAACAATCAATATCAGCTTTGGAAAATGTGAAAACAAGCGAAAGAAGCAACAATTTCCAAAATAAAAGATGTGTATACAGGGTGTTTTAGCTAAAACTTCCCAGATTGATTACTGCACTGAGGGAAATATCTGGCTTGAAATGACTAAGAAGCCTTAGTTTTTTCAATTTAATAAATATTTATTATTCTGCATTATATTTAATTCAAACAAATAATTATTTTTAAAAATTTTGTTGTAATAAGCATATTTCGAAGATTGGATTAATTGACAAAAATAAATGATTTATTTCAGGAATTCTCTTAGTATTTATTTTTTGTAATTAAATAATTATTTATAAGAAATAAATTTACTCATGAATAACACATTTGTGTCTGCCACATTTATTACATCATTATATTTATTTAATAGAAGAAATATTTACTATTAAAGTTTATACCCTAATAGCGGAAATAAATATTTAATTCTAATAAGAAATATTTATTCCTCATTAATAAATTTGTTTCTGAGAACTAAATGTTGGCCCTCTACCTGTGAAACCGCGGTAGCGCATTAGACAAGATTCAACAAGACGCCATTGTTCCCTTTTTTCTCTTATTAAAAGCTTTGTGTTAAGTGTTGTGTCCCTTTCGGTAGATGTATAGTTTATTAGAAGAATATGGGGGCTGGAAAGCCTCATAGAAACTTTTAAATGTAAGTTTTTAATGTTTATACGTGGTAATTTGTTTATCATATCATATTAAAGTACCCAACCTAGCCTGTTTAGTTGTGAAAATTTGTTCAGAGTTATTTTTGTTGTTTTTTTAATAAATATGTGTAAATATTTTCATATATTTAATTTTGTTTACCTTTAACACACGTTTGTTTGTCTGTATCCTTAACCTGACACATCAATTAAAAATTACAATAAACAAGCGGTAAAGAAAATTGAAAATTAATCTTTATTTGAACTTTCTACTATTATTTCTAAGTTAATAATAAACTCACTTATTTGGTATTTTTGAAACGTTCCAGTTAAGCACATTACAATCAAAATAAGAAAAGAATAAAAGGAAAATCTGTACTCAAATATATCGGTTTAGAAAGTTATTTTTTATTACTTTCTTTCTTGCATAAAAATAAATAGATTATTTTTTTAACTAGGTGTTATTTATAGACTGTATTATTTTATATTATTATTACCATACAATCTATAAGATATTTCGCAGTAATTTTCATTTTATTATGTTTTCTTGTTCGTTTACGTTTTATTTTAAAGATTATATCTTCGCATCAATTCAATGCGATACCTTTACTCGGTATAAACGGTTATAATGGCTGCATTTCCTGATATTTACAATTTTCCTGAATTTTCTCTTAAAATTTGACATGGAAATCTAGATTTATATATAATAAATTTAAGGTTTAACTGATGCTAATAAGACACATTAGTTAAAAAAATTTTAGAACTTTATTAAGCATGAATACCTTAACACCTATGGAAGAAGTAACATAATAGATATATGTTTTAACGTCATCGTGTCTATGGAGATATTATGAAGTTATATTTCATGAGAGTAATTGATTATACTGATAGTGATATATTATGTATGTACCTACATCTGCGCAAAATTATACAAAAAATTATATGATATCTACCCTATCATTTTTTAGAATATGTTTTATTATAAACAACTCGAGAAGCATACATGTTTTTAATATAAAATACAATTTAATTTCGCAAATACATACCTACCATAACGTTGCTTTAATGACAAAACATCAAATGTGCAAATTTGCCGGTTTCGACTTTTCTGTTGGAAAATAATATATTTTTTCAGTCTGCAGTGCCAAAACCGCAAATACGAATATTGTATATTTTTGAAATATTTTTATACTAGGAAACTTATACCTATAAATAAATTACCTTTGGATATTTAATAACAAATTAAACTTTATTTCCCTTCTTCTGAAAAATTAGAAAAATGCACATTCGTTGTTTTGGCAGTGGACCGTCGATATGCTTTACAACTTGTGAAAAAAAATAAAAAAATATCTACTATAATTTTTAACAAAATTGATTTTTTAATACATCGTACTGTAGACAAATCGTGAGGCATACATTTTTTTAATATAAATCAAATTTTAGTTTTGCAAATATAAATCTGGTAAGTAAAAATTTTTATATATTTTTTTTTGAATAGAAATATTTTTAATTTTCTATATTCATTTATTTGTTGTATCCGTATAATTTGTCTTCGAACCTTCTTTGGGTATCAAGTCGCTATTCTATATAAATTGTTTACATATTTTTCTAAATAAACCATGCGTAACAAGAGGATTATTCAGATTGTTTTTTTCTCCAAAAAACCAACCTATGACTAATCCTTTTGGTGCAGAGATTTATTTAACAAATGCTTTAAATAATTTATAAGATGGTGGATACCCAAAGCAGGTGCGAGGAGAAATAGTTTTTTTATTATAAATAAATTAAACAGCGTTATTAACAAAAATTAACAATTTATATTAATGAATATACGAAATTTTCATTGTTTTTGAGAAATAAATATTTGTTCACCATAAATAAATTAAAAACGGAATTAATTTTCCTGAAATTAATGTATTCATCAACAATAAATCCACGCAATTTTCTGTAAAAAGTCTTATTCCTGAGAAATAAATATTTAGTGCTCAGAAACAAATATTTAGTGTTCAGAAACAAATGTTTAACGTTCACAAATAAATATTTAATGTTCAGAAACAAATATTTCTTACAAATAAGTATTTTGATTTAATTGATAATATTAAATATTCGGCTTTTAATCAAATAAATGCCTTAATTCTCCCAATTAAATGTTTAGTTCGCCAAATACAAAGAAATCATTTATTTGGTTGAAATAAAATTTATTTATCCCAACTAAATCATTCTCTCACTGTGGAAACTAAAAACGATATTGAATTACTATAGACGCCAGTGAATAGATACTCTTTGTAACTATATTTTGATGATTGAGAAGACTACAAGGAGTTAAAGCGCCATAACCGCTCATGGAAAAATATTACTTACAATTGACATAGAAGAATTATTATTCTTGATAGACGATATAAACTCAAAAGTTCTATGGCTAAATCGCATTTAACTCTCATTAGACATATGTATGTACTCCTTAAAAGTATATCATAATTACCAGGCAATCACATCCTTGGATTACAGACAGTATAAAATTTATGATCATATTAAGGAATTATGAATTTTCAAAGTATAAATCACACATGGGGAAACTAAATTTCGACAAAGATGTATTGAATGCGGATCTATTACAATCTAGTCACATTGCCAATCAGAAAAAAAAAATACTGAATATAGATTAAGAACGCAAAAAAAATCCCAAGAACTGGTGGAAAACCACCACAATAAATGTGTACTATATCTAACTCTCCAGGCAGTGATCAATTTTCTTTGAACACTTTAAAACTTTGTTTAAATTTTTTAGAGGCACTGTTAACTCATATAATAGGCTTCTCAATAGAAAATAATGTAGTTACAGCTACTTGAAAAGAGGCCATAATTCTATTGTTAAGGCAATAACACTTCAATTGGTTTACCGCCAATTATATTTACAGCGATATTTAAAAAGTACTCATTTAAATGAACATATGTAAACCACAAAAAAATCTTAAAATACTTTAAGAATACCATAGTTTCAATATTTTGCCATCGAGCATTTTTTTTCGAAGGAGCATGTGATGTTTAAAAAATTACAATGTCGTTTCTAGTACCCAATAATCGGCCTCGGCTGAAAAATCATGTGTATGTACAGTGTGTTTACTTAAGGTGAAACACGTTAACAACTTTGTATATTTGATCGTATCAAAAAAATTGTTTTTTGCGTTATAGGATTCTAAAACATGTACAATATTTTAGTTTCTGTTATATTCAAATGCAAAACCTTGGCATAATCTATCAAAAAATAATCGCCTAAATTAAAAAAAAAACTATCAAAAAATTTATTAAGAAATTTGGAATCATTCTAAAAGCTCAAAGTACAAAATTTGGCTAAAAACAAATGTAAAAATTGCTGTAAAAACTATACGGACCCTATATCCAGGTAATGGATTTTTTTTCTTAGTATAAAAAATTGCAGAGTCGTTCACGCATTTTATTCAAATTGAGGTTTTTATTTATCCTGATTTATTTCACATCGGGAACGATATTTTCTTTGGTGTTATGCCATGTTTCAGTAATTTGTATATTAAACACAACAAAGCTTTTAAAGGGGCCTTTTTAAACTAAAAAATAATTCATGTATATGACAAACAGACGTCTGTCTACCGTAATCCACTGAACTGACGTTGTTTAACTTGTTTTCACAATCTAACCGACGAGACGTCTCTTATTGATTCTGTGATGGCTAAAAAGTGTATACTTTTTGTCAACCATAAAAGAAAAATAATAAAAATGAGATTGTGGGAAGGTACGTCGTTTCTTTTTTCGTTATGAACTTTCTTGAGATTATTAGAGCTCTAATGCTTTTACTGCGACATCGTGAGTTTATCGTAACCTTTTACGGTTTTTCATCTGTGAAACAACTATATTTATTCAGTATACGAGTCTTAAAACAAGAGAGGCACATATAAATGAAACTGGATAAGATTACATCGCATGTAGACTCTAAGGTAAACGACAAATATTATGATAATTTTATTGCATACAAAAACAATGCTAAATAGCGCACCTCATCTGCTATGGCATTGTTGCTGGCAGGGTAGCGAGTTATTGCCATATTACATATACAGGATGTTCCGCATATAACTCCCCATAGCTTAACTTTTTTTAAAATTCTGTAAACGGGGACTTATGAACGACTTTAGTGATTATAATTTTATACATCGTAGACAGGCATCGCAACGCCATAGCATAATATTTTGATGACTGAGGTTGACTATCTGATGTTCGATTAGTATGTTAGATTCTAAGCAATTATATACAATGCATTTAGATACATAACACACTTAAAAAATAATAATGGCCCATTTTAATAGCTACAAAAGCTTTATTTGGAGGTTTAAATTTTTGGGCCACCATTCTATAAGGAGTTTGAAATTTTATTATTATATACTCTTTACTTTTTACCTCAAGCATCGCAAGTTCAAAACAGGAAAGAAACAGATCAAAAATGCATAAACATTTTAACTGGGATATTTATAGAATTTTCGTCTATTAAATTCCATTTTTTATATTCGAATTGAGACTTTGCAAATCAGTCAAATAAATCAGATTAAAATCGGACAGAAACAAAAATTTTTGTCTATAGGGGTATTTGATAATATTGAAAACAGGTATAATTCAAATTTAGTGCAAAAAAATAATTAAAAATATGTAATGTACTATTTTTCACACCATTCGTAGACTGATTTCTGGTTGTTAGCTTTCATCAGTATGAAGTAGGTGCACGCAATGTCGACAAGAAGTATCTCGGTGATTTTGATTGGGTTTCGACTGCACTCCGTGCCACTGATTCTCTTGACGTAAATCGAGTGTATATTACTGGTCGGCACTCGTGGTGTTGTGCCTTTTTGTTTATGATAAAAAATCTTTAAGATATCTTAATTTCAATTCTGCTGACATCCCGATGAAAACAAATTTTTTTTTTGCGGAGCTGTCAAAATTTTAATATTTGATCGAAAATTTGTTTTCCATTGCGGAAAATTTCTCCACAATGCATAGAACATCCATGAATTTTTTGGGTTCATTTCAACAGTTACTAAATGTTCACAATGAATTAAACAACTAAGAGCGTCAATACAGTCGCTCCCGCGCGTCACTGGTTTTCATTGCACAAATTGAGCGCGGTTCACGGCTAAATTATAAAAAATAAATATACACCGTTATGGACTTTTTTTAGAGAATTTTGTACTCTACAACTTTGGCCTCATAAAATTTTAACGAGTCTGTTACTGTTCTCTCAGCGTTGGGTGAAGAATCGCGGCGCACCCTTTTTAAAATGTATTTTAATTTTTTTTTGATACTTGTCCGGTCGGTTGTATTTGAAACTTTGGATTATTTACTCAGTTTTAAATTCTGAACAATTACCAAATATTTTCAATCATTACCTGATTACTATCAACTTCTCATCTCATTTTCTTGGACTAAATATAAGTAACTGTCTGCTAGAGCTGGTTTTCATGCGCTAGGCAGCTCTGTGTGTCATCTCTCTTATTAAGGTTTTGTGATGAAAACCATACCTACTAGAGCATATCTACATCTGGTTTAACGAAATCAGCAACTGTCTGCCATTTTTGCTCCTCCTTGTGTCATTTTGGTGAACATGGTATTTGGACTGTATGCATTCTGTGAGATTACCTTTATTGTCTTATTCTTCTATGAAGTACTGAATACAAGCTACACGCGCCTCTTCACCCCTTCATGCCAATTCATGTCCAGCAATATAAATAAACTTACACCAATTGGTGTATTTTCATCTAATAGTTCGATAATTTTGAATAATTCTTCATTTGCTAAAGTTGACAAACTTACTTTCCTTTTATTGAGAACAACTTACAACATAAGTCATTTTGTATTCCGTGCAACTCTAGCAGAACTCAATTCCATATCGGGAAAAGGACAGAATTGCTTTCCTGCAGTTGTTTTGCCGTTAAGTTCTACATGCCTTTCATTACACTTTCTTTGTGGTCCTCACTATTTTCTCTTTTCATTTTAAAAGACCAGTTCATCAATACTAACCCTTTCAACAAAAGTCAAATTTTTAGAGATCCTGCTCAGGTACTAGACATTTTTTCCTTAAAAATCATTAAATTTAATGAGAATCTTGTGCAATATTATTGTTGTATCAATTATTATGGAAAAAAAACGACAGAAAAAACTGCAGTTACAACATTTTGATATCCATAACAGTGAATCCCACACGTGGATGTCGATATATCATAAATTGTTGGATTTTCAGAGCTTTAGCTCACACCAGAGTATCCCCGTATGGATCTAAGAGTTATCCTGATGACTTATAACTTAAGCAGAGTCATATACTTTGGTGTTGAAGGGGTTAAAACCAGTTGTTCAATAAAGATTGGATCATTAAGCGTGTAAGATTTAACTTAGCAAAAATCGCATTTGGTTTTTCGATATCAAATGATTAATTTCTTACTTGCTTGTTTTGATCACCATTGCAACAATCCAAAGCATCAGTGAAAAACACTGATTCATCTACAATAGTTTTTTGCAAAATGTCAAGATGACATTTGTACGTTTTACGCAATAATGTTAGTGGACAATTATCTTACCAAATCCACCGTCTTCAACTCGGCTAGTTTCCATAAAAGCAATCGTGAATTCGAGAAAAATTCTGAAATAGGGAGATTGTAAGATTAAAGTTTCCAAATATTTGTATAAAATATCTGATGCTGCCAGCACATAACTTTTTTATGCCAGTATATATCATCCTAATTCATTCTATTTAATTCTTCACTTACCTCAATTAAATTTTAATAGCGTACCTTGAAATGTTTCATTAAAATTTTTAAATAATTAATTATCAGCGTCAATCGATACTGTTAATGATACTTCATGTCATATATTTTAATAATTTTTTCTTATTGACATTGACATTTTTGTAACTAAATTAGACCTTTTAAGTGTCAAACTGTTACATTTATCCTAACCCATTTTATGAGGCCAAATGCGTAAAATATTTCATTTTACATCAGCTTTATTTAAGTACTTGGAAAATATATTTTATTGGCTTGATATTGTAGACATGATTTATAATCTTTCATCAAGAATATATGTTTTTGTAAAGAAATCCAAAATATCTGATGTGGCCAGCACATAACTTTCTTATACCAGTATATATCATCCTGATCTAAAAAAATAATTGTGTTTAATTCTTCACTTACCTCAATTAAATTTTAAAAACGTACCTTGAAATGTTTCATACATTTTTTTTAATAATTAAATATCAGCGTCCTTCGATACTGTCAATAATAATTCATGTCGTATATTTTAATAATATCTTTTTTATTGACATTGGCAATTTTGTAACTAAATTAGATATTTCAAATCTCAAACTGCCAGATTTATCCTAACCCCATTTTCTGAGGTCAAATACGTACAAAATTTCAGTTTACATCAGGTTAATTTGTACTTGAAAAATACATTTTTTCGCTTGATATAGTAGACATGATTTATAATCTTTCATCAAGAATACATTTTTTTGTAAAGTCAACTACAAAAAAGTTTGGGTCCAGTAGACCCCCTTTCAGCTGGCCAATTTTGCTCATCACAGAATTTTTCGTTGTCTTTGGCCTTTAGAACAAGTGTACCATATTTGAAAGCTTTATCTCAAAAACTGTGGTTGCTATCGCGATACTACAGACATGCAGACAGACTATTTTTCCATAAAGTTATGTTTTTTCATTATAATTCGTCGAAATTCGTCCAGAAATGCAATAAAAATTTTTAATTTTTACTTTCTTATAAATAATATAAGGAAGTATAGCAATCGTGATTTTATCGACCCCGAGATTTTGATTGATTTATACGTTTTTAACCCTCCTGAATCCATTCTGACTATTTTCCGAATGATGTCTGTCGGTGCGTGTGTATGTCTGTGTGGGTGTGTGTGTGTGTGTGTATGTGTGTATCCACGTTAACTCAAAAAATACTAATGGGAGACTTCTCAAATTTGGCAGTTGAGATTGTCAACAACATTTTAGGTGACACAATAAATTTGGTAAATGTGGTACCACCAGAAGAACATAATGAATGAAAGAAGAAAAAAGGTAAAATTTCGGGAAAAAAATTAAAAATTTTTTATTGCATATCTGGATGAATCTCGACGAATTATAATGAAAAACCATAACATTGTGAAAAAAAATCTAGCCGCATGTCTGTAGTATCGCGATAGCAGCCACAGTTTTTGAAATAAGCTTCCAAATTTGGTACACTTGTCCAAAAGGCCAAAGACAATGAACAATTCGGTGATGAGCAAAATTGGCCAGCTGAAAGGGGGACCCAAACTTTTTTTGTATTTGACATTACAAAAACATATATTCTTGTTGCAAGATTATAAATCATGTCTAGTATATCAAGCGAATAAAATATATTTTTCTAGTACTTAAATAATACTGAAATATTTTACACATTTGGCCTCATAAAATGGGATTAGGATAAATTTAACAGTTTGACATTTGAAATGTCTAATTTAATTACAAAAATGTCAGTCGATAAGAAGAACTTATTAAAATATATGACATGAATTATTATTGACAGTATCGAATGACGCTGATAATTATTTATTTAAAAATTTTAATGAAACATTTCAAGGTACGCTGTTAAAATTTAATTGAGATAAGTGAAGAATTAAATAGAATGACTTTTTTTAGATCAGGATGATATATACTGGTATAAGAAAGTTATGTGCTGGCCACATCAGATATTTTTTCCCGAAATTATACCTTTTTTTCTTCCTTCATTCATTATGTCTCTGCTGGTGGTACCACATTCACCAAATTTAATGTGTCATCAAAAATGTTGGTGAGAATCTTAATTGCCAAATTTGGGAAGTCTCCCATTATTATTTTTTGAGTTATCGCAGTTACACACACACATACACACAGACACGCACACACACCCACCGACAGATATCATTCGCAAAATAGTCAGAATAAATTTAGGAGTGTTCAGTAGGTATAAATCAATGAAAATCTCGAGGTCGAAAAAAAACACGATCACCAAACTTCCTTATCTTAGGTATAAGAAAGTAAAAAGTTCAGATAGAAATAGCCATATATAGATTACCAAGTGAAATATTCGGATAAAACTAAGACAATTCGGTAAAAACTAAGATAAAAATAAATAAACCTGCGAAAACATTGTATTAATTTGTTTCTCACATATTATCTTCAATAACTTTCACTGAAGATTCGAATATTCATTATTAAAATGATTCTATCATGAAGTTTATTACTTCCAACATGTCAGGATAAATTTATACAATAGTCAAATAAAGCAAGATATTAGTGATATCTAAAACTTTGTATTATATGTAGTTTAATACCATACTTAGTAAATACGTGCAGTAACATACGAAATGATCTGTCTGTTAAAACTATTCATTTTGACTGAATAAATGTATATATAAATAGATACTATTGTTTAAAAGATGTCAGGCGAGGAAATGTGGCAGTAAATAATATACTACCATTGAATGATTCTGTGTAGTGTTTTAACAGTTTTATTAAATAGCATATATATGCTTCAAGCGTTACGTTTACAAAGCTGTAGTTGCTTTGATATTTTATAAATTCATTTCCATGATAATGAAATGAAAACTAATCTATTTGATAACAAAAAAGGGTTTCACTTAAACTAATAATAAAAATTATATAAATTTGAAATAAGTGTAAAAAATTTAATTTACTTAGGAGTGTGAAAGTTTGCGACATGAACCGATAGCACAGTATACTTCTTCTGACAGCACATTTTTAGTAAATGAAAATCAAAAAAATATTAGAGACTTTGTCAGTTGTCAGTATTTTAACACGGTTGTCAATTACAATTTTCCACAGGGAATCGTCAAACCGAAAATTCTTCCTTCTCAATTTGTTCATTAAGAATCACCTCGATTTTTGGTGGAGTGTCCAATATAAGAAACGGTGTGCTTTGTGGGAATATCAAAAATATTAATTCTTTTTTTTTGTTGTTCAGTTCCATATTGCCCTATTAAATTTGCACGCTCTACATTTGAAACGGGCACTCTGAGAAAGTTGAAGAATTTCAAAAAAAAAAAACTGAATATTGTCAACTACAAAAACCAATATCTAGGCTATTAATATTGAAACCAAAATAGTCGATTAGGAAAAAAAATTATAAAGTTTTGTCGCTTGGGGATTATACGCGTCAAGTGAATAGTTTGCGAAATCAAAAAAGTTACAAAGTAGAAAGTGGTCGCTTCATGCCTGAAAAGCTCCACAAATGCACCCTGTCGTAGTTTTCGGCGTTTTTCTCAGAAACTGTTCATCCCACAAGAAATGTTATACTTACAAAAAAATATTCCCTATATAATTTGTTACGAAAACGGTTCTATTACTAATCCTGATAAATGCAATGTATTTCGAGCAATTATCGATTGACATGAGAGAAAAATATCTTAGACTAATAAAATGACTGTGTGGTCATAATACAGTACAGTATTGGATATTATCTGACAATTCCTCTTAATATTAATTTTTGACAGATATCAGTATCATAGAAGAAGTTTAAAAAAATTCCATTACACTTAAAAAGAGCTTTCCAAAAAATACCCCAAGTGACTTATTCTACCTTATTACATATTTTTAAATACGTATAATAAAATCTCACGTTTTTAATCTGGTACATGGAATAGTTATTTATTAGGCTAGTGAGTTATGTTACATATGTCATGTAAGAAAATTTTAGCCCGCGAGCCCAAAGGGCTAAAATGTCATGTCAGCGATTTTTTGTTAGTTGTAATTGTCATAATCAATAGTGTTTCTCAAAAACATAAAATACAAGTAGTTTACTGCTAAGTAGGTTCTGAATGGATTTGCCAAGAAAGCTGTGGTTGTTATGCATTTTGTTTGTAATCAGAGATTTATTTAATAAACATTGTGTAATTAACATCAAAATGGAAAGTTGTGAAAGATATACGAGTAGTATGGAAATATTTTGCAAAAAAAACCAAAGAAGCTACAGCCAATTTAATTCCAGAAAAGTCCAAAATAACCAACAATTTAGTAATTGGAGGAAAAAAGGGGAGTTAGTGCTATAAACGAAGAAGTGATTTTAGCTTATTTTCTACATTTGGGTAAAAAAATTGCACCTTCTTCGATGTGGACTAAATATTCTATGATAATGGCGACTATAAAAGCATACAGGAACTATGACATAACAAGGTATGGGAAACTAGTGACATACTTAAAAAGCCGATCAAGAAATTTCAAACCCAAAAACGCCAAAAATATTGGAAAGAGCAGATATCGAAAAATATTTGATGGAGACCCCTGGCAAAGAGCATCCTCATGTCAAAGGTAGGTGTTTATTATGATGTTCTTTTACGTATTTAATTGTTCGAGTTTTTAGGTTGCATTGATACTGGAAGTTTGCGGTGCCTGCCGTTGCGGTAAACTGACCTACTTAAGCATCGAAGATATAAAAGATAAAGGACAATATGTATATATGTCCATACCCGATACCAAGACGAATAAATCAAGAAGTTTCACAGTTTTAAATGAATCACTTTCAGTAAACTCACTAGATTGCATTAGGAAATATGTGTCTTTAAGACTACAAAATGTTTGTCATAAATGACATTTTGTAAATTTTCAAAGGGAAAGTGCACCGTCCAAGCTTTAAGAAATTCTATGAATTGTAGCTAATTATTTGCAATTGCTAGATGAACGAAAAATGTTAATTTCGAAATGTAGAAAATTGGAGTTTTCCCTAAAATTATATTTTTTCAGATACGACCTTCTGTCACAGAAGGGCAGCAAAAGTGATACCTAATATACTTATTAGGTATCACGAAACAATAAATTACTGTTTATTGTTTCGCAAACGACTTAACGCATTTTTTTCATATTTGGTATACGTAATTAAATAACAGTATAAAATACTATAATTTCAGTTCTCTAAATACATCTGGCCTCCACAAATAACATTTCTTATCAAGAAAAGTCGCTTCATTGTCAAAGAGTAAAAGATTCTCAATTTGTAAATAGAATGATCTGATATATAACTTCTTCGATATGACAAGATATAGCGAGTGTATGAGAAATCCAGGTATCCAATCATCAAAGTTTTGTAGTATTATCGTTGTTTAAGGAATATGGGTCGTTATGCACCGAATAAATATGTGAAAAATTCAAATAGAGAAGCTATATTACATTTGGTGGATGATAAACCTAGCATCAGTGCAGGAAGAATAGCAAACCGTTTGAGAGTTCCACACGCAACAGCATGGAGGATAACTCATGAGCAACTTCTTTATCCATACCAACACCAAAATGTACAACATGTAAAACCGGCTAATTTACTAAAAGTAGTTGAGATTTCCCCAAATAATGTTAGCACATTATAGTGAAGATTTTTGGAAAATATTTTATTTACGGATGAAGCCCGTTTTACTTGAGATGGGGTATTTAACGGACGGAACTCTCACACTGGGGCACCTTCGAAGTAAATCTGCATACAATAAGAGTCGCCCACTATCAAGACATTCTCATTAAATGTTTGGGCACCAATAGTTAGACAACCTGATTGGTCCATATATCATGCCACAACAGTTAAAAGAAGCATTTTTCTAATTTTTTAACACATGAACTCGTTGAATCTTTAGAGAATAGAGCTTATTAGTGAATGCAGTTTATGCACGATGGGACAGAGCCACATTACGAATAGAATGTAAGACGATATTTAAACTTATGATTCCCTCAACGATGGATTGGAAGGGAACAAGATGCTCTTATCAAGTTGCCTGCACGTTCCTTCGAATTAAATCCTCGATTTTTATTTTTGGGACAGCATGAAAGATTTAGTTTATGCATCAGACAGATTATGTACATAAATAAAATTTTTCATATCAACAGACAAATGAGATCCGTATTTATAAGCACCAGAGACAATTTTGTATGCCGTCTACAAGCATATATATATATATATATATATATATATATATATATATATATATATATATATATATATATATATATATATATATATATATATATATATATATATATATATATATATATATATATATATATATATATATATTATATATATATATATATATATATATATATATATATATATATATATATATATATATATATATATATATATATATATATATACCGGGTGTCCCAGCCTCGCGTCGGCCAAATGTCCTGGCTCTCTTATAAGAGATATCGAAATATTTCAAAAACGGGGTGATAGAGGGCGCAAACGTGCATAGTTTAAAAATATTTTTAAATATACAGGGTGATCCATTTAGGCGCGACGACATAAACTTATGTTTTTTTAAATGGAACACTAGGTATATTAATACATATTTGAATTCTCCCTTTTAAAGAAGACTCAAACGATATGGCACTTGATGGGTCTGCGATGGGTCGGTACCATGATATGGGTGAGTTTGTACCAGAAACATGCCAACTTTGTGAGCTCACTGTGACGTAATGGAAGAACATTTTGAGATCTAGATTATGTCAAAAATTGTCAAACACCCTGTAGTTTACGCTACTGTTATCGGATCTAACGAAATCGGTCATTTTATACCGGATGAGTCAGGAAGCGCTAAAACTATTTTTTTCTCATTTTTATCAAATGGAACGCCCTGTATATTATGAATCCAAAGGAAAGCCCTTTGAAAGAGCTTTCCACTGATATAAAGGTTCAAGGGTCTATCTATCATGGGTGCCAAGAATTTGAAGGCAAGGTGCACAATTCGAGGTTTATTAAAAAATTACGCTCAATTTTCAATTGTTTTGTGAATTTTCGCTGAAATCGGCTCTTTTCAGTAAGACAATTTCGAAAATAATGATATCAACTTATCTGCACCATGATAGTTCTCTGCAGACAAAAAAAAATCAAGAAAGAGAGGAAACGAAAACTTTATTTGGAAAGAAACTGGGTGGAAGCACTGGAAATTAAACTAAATGTTCAAAAATGTTCCCATTCTCCCTGATACACAGTTGTAAACGATTTTCAGTTGTTCTTCGAACATCGGCTAGTGTAGCTATTGAGACATTGCGAAATGTTGCAGCGATTCTTTCCTGCATATCCTCCCTGGTTGTGGGCCTCACCCTGTAGACCTCCTGCTTCACATAACCCCATAGGAAAAAATCCAAAGGAGTTAGGTCTGGAGACCGTGCCGGCCATCTTATGGGTCCTCCACGACCAATCCATTGTTCCCCTCTCCAATTAGTTAAAAAATCTTTTACTATTCGATGGTTATGTGGGGGTGCACCGTCGTGCTGGAACCACATGTTCTCTCTAACGTCTTCATCTACATCTTGAAGCAGCCCCTCTAAATTCAAACGCAAGAAATTGTGATATCTTCGGCCATTTAATGCCCCATCCTCAAAAAACCACGGTCCAATGACATAGTTGTCTAATATACCACCCCATACATTAATTGACCATCGATTTTGGTGATCCACTTGCCTGACCCAGTGCGGGTTTTCAGTCGCATAATAATGCATGTTATAGCGATTTACTGTCCCATTACTGCGAAAGGTAGCTTCATCGGTAAATAAAACCTTTGATAAAAATTGGGCATCTTCGTTAATTTTATTTAGCATTATATTGCAGAAATTAATACGATTTTGAAAATCTTCCCCATAAAGGTCTTGGTGTAGTTGAATGTGATAGGGGTGATATTTGTATTTATTGATGATACGATTTACAGAAGTTTTACTTACATCGGTTTGTTGTTCAATTTCACGACAACTTATGTGAGGATTCTCTTGCACGTGAAGCAAAACTGTCAATTCGTGTTCTTCATTATTTACAACCATGTTCCTCAATTTTCTTTTGGTATAACACACATTACTAGTGTCCTCAAATCTTTCTCTCAAGTTTTTGAATGAGTTGGGATCAGGAGTTCGTCTCTCGGGGTATTTCATTCCATAAATCCTTGATGCCAATAAGCAATTCCTATCAGCTTCTCCCAAACAATATATCATATCAGTTAACTCTTGTTGGGTGAATTTCATTGTTACTCGTTCGTTTATACTAAGAAAAATATCAACACTCGAAATTTTACAACAATAAAGTAAATTATTGACAAGACTGGTACTTTTATGACAGGTACCTACTTGATTTTTTTGAATTTATTTCGATAAATTGAAAGTTGGAAGCAATTTGAAATTCTCTACAATTTTTTTTTATTTATTCTTTCGATGATAGTACGTGGAACAACAGCTTTCCAAACTTAACAAAAATTTTACTATCTTTCATTGAATTGAAAATAAAAGTATTTTTTTGGTCTTATTTTAGAAGAATGAATTACACCATTTTAAAGCTGAGAAAAAAATACTACGAAAAGCTACGTTTTATTAAGCACCGTTCTAAAATAATAAATCATTTCGCGACAAAATTACGTCGGGCTAGAAAAGACTTGTCATGACATGAATTTATATACGCATTTCAGAAAAAAAAATTAAATTTATCAGGCGTTGACTATTTTATACTTAAGTATTTTTCTGCACTGAAGTACGGTATTTTTCTCCGAGTATAAGGATAATTATTTTTGAAATTTTCTTACTGAAAAGCGCCGATTTAAGCGAAAATTCACAAAACAATTGAAAATTGAGCGTAATTTTTTAATAAACCTCGAATTGTGCCACTTTGCCATCAAATTCTTGGCACCCATGATAGATAGACCCTTGAACCTTTATATCAGTGGAAAGCTCTTTCAAAGGGCTTTCCTTTGGTGTCATAATATACAGGGCGTTCCATTTGAAAAAAATGAGAAAAAAGTAGTTTTGGCGTTTCCTGACTCACCCGGTATAAAATGACCGATTTCGTTAGATCCGATAAAAGTAGCGTAAACTACAGGGTGTTTGACAATTTTTGACATAATCTAGATCTCAAAATGTCCTTCCATTACGTCACAGTGAGCTCACAAAGTTGGCATGTTTTTGGTACAAACTCACCCATATTATGGTACCGACCCATCGCAGATCCATCAAGTGGCATATCGCTTGAGTCGTCTTTAAAAGTAGAATTCAAATATGTAATAATATACCTAGTGTTCCATTTAAAAAAACATAAGTTTATATCGTCACGCCTCAATGGATCACCCTGTATATTTCAAAATATTTTTTAGACTATGTACCTTTGCGCCCTCTATCACCCCGTTTTTGAAATTTTTCGATATCTCTTATAAGAGAGCCAGGACATTTGGCCGACGCGAGGCTGGGACACCCGGTATATATATATATATATATATATATATATATATATATATATATATATATATATATATATATATATATATATATATATATATATATATATATATATATATATATATATATATATATATATATATATATATATATATATATATATATATATATATATATATATATATATATATATATATATATATATATATATATATATATATATATATATATATATATATATATATATATATATATATATATATATATATATATATATATATATATATATATATATATATATATATATATATATATATATATATATATATATATATATATATATATATATATATATATATATATATATATATTTCTTTTCTTGACCGTTAATATCAAATATTTTCTGAGAGTTTTTTTTTGCTTGTGGGGATTTCGGTCAGGTATAAATAATTTTATTATTTTTTCTAACGTTTCGGTTTATTACACCGTCATCAGAGAACTACAATTAATATAATATTTTACAAAACATAGTTATGGTTATTTTACATTACAATTTACTTACACTATTAATTATTAGGTATTTGATTTAAATTTTGTTAAATGTTATTAGATTGTCCTGTTTTAACGCCACTGAGATATTTTAGCATGGTTTGTAGGCTCTTAAAGTTTTATTTATGTTACAAACCAATGTTAAAATATCTAAGATGCGTTAAAATTTAGAGCAATCTAATAACATTTAATAAAATATTAAAACAAACACCTAGTAATTAATAGGTATTTAAACGTAAAACAAAAATGTTTTTTAAAATATTATAATAAGTTCTTCTCTGATGTGCTGTAGATAACCCAGATTTAGAAAGACAAATAATAAAATTTTTCTACTAAATTTTAAATAAAAAATCTTAGAATTATAATTGTAAAGACAATGTGAATAAGTGCAAAGGCCGAATCCATATAGTCTAGTCTTTATTGGTTAGTGACTCACAGTTGACGGAACCTTAACAATAGTTTAAATATAAATAAGATGCATTGTTAGCATGTTTGTTTGAAACGTCTCCCGATACTAAATTTGTTGGCGAGATGCGCGTCGAAGGTGCAATATATGGTGTTTTGGTAAAACCACGTTAGTGTTACCTTCAAATTAAAGGTTCCAACCCACTTCTGTTTTAGTATATCTATCTAAATTTAAAAAAATTATGTTGAAAATTAAAAATGAATGTCTTGTTTCTTACCACAACAGTTTGCTGTCAGACTCAAACACCAGTTCTAACGGGCTAATGGTACTGTTGTTGGAATTGTACTGTGCTCAACTGGCATGTCAGCTTCTCATAATAAAAAAGGAGAAAGTGCGCTGGAAAACAAATTTCGCAAATAAAACGTAAGACAGGCTGTTTTAGATACATTATATTCAATGGTTAATTGCCAAAATCCACTTTATAAGTTGGGCAGCGCTCCGGCAGTAGCAGCAGCAGGATTGCAATCAACGATACAATTTCCACATTTTTAAATCTAATTTTAATGTAATGAGAGGATGCGGATACAAGGGAAGGGCGTCTTGAAAAAGAAGCACGTAAAATATAGAAAAGAATGCTAATTAATTATTCCGGAGCCTGGCTGTAAGAGTGATTAGCTTTCTGGGCTAAATGCCATCGACCTATAATGAATTAAAAACATTAGTAATTATTATTGATAAAGAGATTATACCTATAGTTGAATACGCGAAAATTTTGGCTTAATTTTTTACCACAATTTAAAATTCAATTGCCATTATTCTCTTTTGGTTACGATGTCATCATTGTTTCGTTATTAGGTCATCGATATATTTTTAAATGGAACACACTGTATATTTCTCCATTTTTGGATTTTGCTTCAACAGCTGATTCCAAATATGTATAACACTTAGGGTCTAAAATGGATAAGTTGGAAGATACGGGCAATTAAACAAAAAAACAAGCAAAAAAGTAATAATAATAATAATAATATTAATAATTGTCTTATTTCCACAATTTCTGTTGATACACATAGCTTTTTAAATTTTACAAGCTATGAAAACGGCGAAGTTCGGGTGATACCCGCTCTACCACTTAACCGCAAAAAATAAAACTTAATTTTATACAATATGATAAATGAGCTATACCTAGATTAAAGATTCATAAAATTCAGGAAATACACACGTGCCTACATACATACGTTCAAACCTCGGTACATACACATAAAGACATATATGCATATGCACTCTTACAAATAATATATTAATGTCACATACATCCGTTTATTAAAAAAAAGAAATTGTTTTGCATAAAGTGTGTGCATAAATAATAGAGTTTGTAGTGGTTTCTCAATAATTGTTGTTGATTTATTTTAATTTATAACAGGAGTGTATCTGTAAAGCAGAGAATTGAAATCTTACCATGAATGGGTATGGTGATAGGATGCGAACTCAACAAGAGGTATGTAATTTATTTAATATTAAATATCCAGAACGATCCGTAACTCAATCGACAGTGAGTAAAATTGAAAAAAATTTAGAGAGATTTACCTTAAAACAGGTCGCCCAGATGTTGACGACGATACAAAATTTTCATATTTACTGTATGGCTGAAGAAAATCCACATATGTTATTAAAATATCAGTATATACAGTATTAAAATTAGAAAAATAGCATCCCTTTAAGATTAAGCTTGCGCAAGAACTAAATGATGATGATCCAGATTGGAGGATATGCTAATTTTGTGAAACAAAGATGAATATTTGCAATGGTAATCCTCTTCCGACAAAAATATAATTTTCTCCGATGACTATGCACTTTCAAATTAAATGATGAAGTGAATCGTCAGAACTGTAGATACTGGGTAAGGGAAAACGTTTTATGGATGCTGGAACAGCACACACAATATCCACAAAAGATAAAATGTGGGAGGAAATTGTAAGAAATAGAATCATTGGACACTATTTTTTCGATGGAACTGTAAACGGACCGGTATATCTCCAATTTTCAATGGGCTATCTTATTCCAACGTTATTAAATTTATTTCCCAGTAGAATTAATCCTGGAAATGTTGAAAAAAGCCTGTGATAACATTATGCAGCAGACGTTCGAGGTATCTTGACCAAATATTTTTTAACAGGTGGATTGGTAGACGTGGATCCATTGAATGACCACCATGGTCACCGGATTAGATTATTTTCTGTGGGGCCATCAAAAAACTTTGTTTATAAAATCAAACCGGAAAACATTGTTGAATTAAAGGACAGAAATAAAACAACATTTCTCAGGAAACTATAAACAAGATTCAGAAATACTTCTCATCGTTTACAATACTGTCAGCTACAATAAAGAGTACAGTTCGAACATTTACTATAAATTGTTTTTCTACAAACACCATTAAAAACTAAATTTTTAACACGGCATACTTGAATTGAAAATGTAAAATATTATATAAACTCGCGTTAAAAATGATCACATGATTTACTTTTAACACTAGTGCAAAAAAGTAAAATGACAAGTCATTTGTCATAATGACATTTATATATTTATTAACAAAAAATTACAAGTTATTTAGAAATATTTATATTAATTGTACAATTGGAGCAATTAGTAATATTTATCCCTTGTGAGGAAGCTACTTCACAAGAAGAAATTGTTGAAGTTGAACTTGAAGCAGTGGAGGAAATACTGTTAATATGCTCTATTTCTGAATTGTTAGAAGAAGGGCAACTTGATTTATTTATTTCATACATCCTACCAACTACTAGAATTATGAGGTAACCATTAAAAGGATTTGAAATCTTTTAAAGAAACTTTATTGTTCTTTTAATGGTGTTTGTAGAAAAACATTGTATGATACACGTGTTAAAAATGACTTTATTTTGCTCGTGGAGTTGCTCCACTCGCTTACGCTCGTTTCACAAACTTCTCCACTCACAAAATAAAAAGTCATTTTTAACACTTGTATCATAAATAACTATTTATTATTAACTAACCATTATTTCTAGTGACTATTATTTGTTCAAACAATATATAAAAAATTAGTAAATTCTTATATTCAAAATGGCCGTATCTTCCAACTTATCAATTTTAGACCCTACATTTTTAGAATCAGATGTTGATTCAGAATCCAAAAATGGAGAAATATCGAAGACATCACAAGGGAAACATTGATAACGTCATAACCAAAAAAATAATCGATAAGGTGCGCAATTGAAATTGAAAATCGACCTGTGCGAGAATTTCTTCTAAAAATTGTTGGTTTCAGAAATAATGAATTTATTCCATACTTTACGGCCACACTGTGTATACTTATAATAGGTTACTGTCTATTCTGTTATATTTAATTTTTTGTTTTATTTGTAATCTATAATTTGCCACAAATGTTACTTTACCGTAACGTGGTCAATATAGATCTATATAATATTTATCTAAAGTTCTATCTATTTTTATAAATTTAAAAAATAAATTTTGATTATTATTAAAAAATTTATACTAATAACATAACCTAAACACCTCAGAAATTAGACAACCTTCAAATCCAATGCCGAAGCTGAACGGGCGATGGTTACATTTATGCAAAACGCGGACACACAACCATTCCCACCGACATTGCCAGTGCCGGTGGCGGGATTCGAACACGCAGTCAATCGAGAGATAATCTAGTCAACTTGCCTTCGCGTGCTTTACCCAACTACTCCACCGAGCCGGTTAAGGTTTTATGCCGACCAGGTTTTTGAAAAAACGTTTTTGACTGTCTATTTGACAACTGAGATAAAATAAATATATTTCATAGCTAACTAACTAGGGCCAATATTTGGAAAATTTCTTTAGGAAATATAATTTAAAAAATCAAGAATTGTTACGAACAGACATTTTTTAATTAGAAAAATATAGAGCGCCTCTTGTTTATTAAAGGGAGGAATGATGTGCGACAAAGTCCTACATCAGTGCCATGCAAGGAACAACGATTATCTACGTTTAGTTATGTGCCGATTTATAATCTGAAGAAACAGGGCCTCATAAATCATATAAAGAAGTGAAAAACCTTATTTTAAAAAATGTTTTTTTAAAAACAACTCCCAAAAATTAGATTATAAGAGTAAATAGTGTTGTACCAATTAAAGAAACTACACATCTTTATTATTACACACCCTTTTTACTGTTTTCTGCATAATTTGTTTTTTTTTTTAATTATAAATAATGTATTTTAGATTTGTGTAACACTGTATTCGATTTGTTTTTATATTTTGCAAAACTATTGATGTCTTATATTTTGTAAACATTTTAATTTAATTCGATCTCATACTTTTAGATTACCAACAAGACTAATTTATATTTATGTCAATTGTTCGGTAAAAATAGGATTGATCTAAAGACTCCCTGAAACTGCAAATAAATTAAGGAAAAAGTAATCTGGCAAGTAAAGTTGGAAAACATCGGGCAGTTCTGCACAGTAGATCACCTATTCCAGGCCATTTTGAAGCCTTCTTGCCGAAGTCTTCAATATTTAGTACATAATAAAACCCCTTTTCCATCCTACGGGATTTAAGACAGCCTCGCGTTTACTGCGGTGAAGTCGCGCGACTTGAATACACAATTGCGGTTATTTCTACAAGCAACGGTGGTTGCAGACAGTTTTCTTATACCTACCGAGTCGAATCGAACAACTTCAGGCTTCGTTTGACTTGTATTTTTAATTACTAAGGTTAGTTAATTATCACGGAGAATAAAGTTCAGTTAATTACTTCGATATTATCAAATAAAAAATTGATGTAATTTGTTTGTACTCTATTTTGAGTGAAATATGTTACGGACGCTATACACAAAAACTACTACAAAAAATATAAAACAGAAGCCTCGATTGAAAGTAATACACTATTCAATTAGTGTACTTTCATAAAAAAAACTAACAGACCATAAAGGTAATTGTCTCGTCTGTTGTTGATTATAGTAATTCGTCGTGTTCTTCACTTTATGTTATTGTCAAATACCTTTTATTGTTATTACCAAGCTTACTGTTTCTGATTCCTTTTGGCCCAGAATATCCGTCTAATTCTTTTACTATTATACTATTTGTATTCATAATCCAGGTGTGACATGGTCTCCCAATAAGACTTTCCATTTCTCATCATGGTTTGTTGACCTTCTATCATTGCCATCTTTTACTCTGGCAAGTATTTCTTCTCAGTTCTAATCGATATAGATTTGGTGCCAAAACTTATGGAAGACGCACCAGCAAATTAACTATTGTTACTCTCCACATTTTGCGGGGTTAGTGGCTGTAGATTAAAGAACTATGTGCCCTAAGTAGACGGAGAGAACCTAGGATGGCCGTCTTCTGCATTTGGTCTGCCAACTGGCTAATTTTTTGCAGGCCGGTATGGTCTTCAATTTCGAAAGCAAAGTAGACTTGATTTCTCAGAGTACATTGATTATTAGGACATCTATCTTGAGCTAGTAGCTTACATGCGCAACTTACACCTCGTACCAGAGATGTGACATCTGGTCCGTTCGTGTCCCTACATCAAGGTGATGTTTTTCGCTGAAGGTGCCGAGAACCTGATGACATACATCACCTTGATTTGATGATCGAGGAGGAATGTCAGGCTAATTGGCTTGGATTCACCTGATAGTCGGGAACAAGTAGTTCCAGTAAATACAGTTCTCGTTTTCGACAACGGACGGGGGTGTAAGGCAACACTGGTGTTAGATTTATCCGATATGAATACCTCAGGTGGAAATACAGCAGTCATAGTACTGCGTTAAAGTACATGAGCGACTCCGGTGTCAGTTTATATCAACAACTTCTAAACCCAGTGTTTCTATGTTCGTGCAGAAGACAGCTAGGTTTTATCGACCTGCTGCCGAAATAGATTTCCCTGTTCGGCAGCTGTAACAAGACCTTTCAGGCGATTTGGCTGACTCTACATACGCACTTCGTCGGCCTTCTCACTTGGTGTCGAACACGGGACCGAGTTCATCTGCAGCTATTTTTGCTGTCTTGAACAATCAAATGGTGGGCGCCACCACTACAATTTCATGACGATATACGAATTGCGAGAAAATCCGAGTTTTTTTTTGTCTCTTTGCCTCACGATGAAGTTCTCTCCTGATGTTCTTATCCTGTTGGGTGATCTTTGTGTGTATCTTATGAGTATACGTTTTCGCAGTCAGTCCTTCCAGCAATATCTCAGGTCTTAAATGTTTTCTATTATGAAGACAATTTGATCGTATTACGTTAACATGCTGGGGACAAACAATTGCTTCTTCTACGTGGATATATCTTTTCATTAGGCATCAGTTCTGATGCATTCATTAAGTGTGTTTCTTTTATGCAAGGTATATCGATTTCTCTTGAATCTAATGCTTCACCTATCTCAATTTTCTTGTATAATTGTGTTCGCATCCCATTTTATATTCCATGATGCAATATTAATTTCCTTTGCGCATTTTGTTATCAAGTGGTTTGCTATGATTGTTGGTTGTCCATGTACTATAATTATTCAGTGATTTAGTTTCTATGTATTTTTTTAGTTAGTGTTGGATAGGCATTTTGTTCTAATTATGAATGTGTTTTGTCTTGCGGCTAGGCCTGTGCTGTGTATATATTTTTCCGTTTGGTTTTTTTAGTGTACGTTTGAGTCTTATGGCAAAAGTTTCTTTTGCCTTGTTTTCCCTCTCTATAATATTCTTAATGACTTAAATGGTTCTCTTGTGAGTCTAAAGATAATTGGCTCAATTCTTCAGATATACTCTCCTGTCATTTTTCGAGTTGCTGCTACTGTTTCTTTCCCCAAAAGGAAATGGGTTTTGAGGTTCCTAAAAAGCTGCTAATTCTATCACTTTCTGGTAATATCTCATATCTTAGTTTCAGTACTTTTATATTCTCGATGATAAATGGTAGCTGTCCATGCTTCTTTCTATGATATTTACTACTTGTTCCCATTTCCAAGGATATATAGAGGCCATTCATTCTGTGCATTTTAATTTGACGTTGGAGAAAGTTAAATAGATAGTTTTTATCTCACAGAGCACGATATGGTTTGATGATTTCAAGATCTCCATTGTGTTTTTCAGTATAATATAATTTTTAACACGTACGCATATCAGTTTTTTACATTTAAAATGAACAAATATAATAAATATTTCTATTAAAATAGTTAATGAGAAAAATGTTGGTATTTTATGAGACACTTGAGCAAACTCTACACAGAAGTATATAAATCTGTCACCTCTGATAATATTTATGATATTCCCTGACCCGACCCTTTCTTAGTATGTACCAGGCGTTCGCAGTTGTAAAATTATTTTAACTAACTCGAAGGTTTAGTAGTTTATATAACATTGCTAATTAATTATACATGTTATGCAAATTTCTAGGTTCTTAAGCATTAAATCAGCTGGATTTTGGAGATATTTCCTTAATTGGTTTCTTCTCGATTTTCCATAGGTCAGGGGGAGGGACTAATTTGTTCACCTGTTTTAACATTCAACCCTCTCTTTCCAACCTAAATTGTTTTCTGTTCTTTACAATTTTTTAAACTTTGTGATTTAAGGTTTAATTTAGAGAGGGTCTAAGTGACTGTTTAATTTTACGTCATAATTTTAAGTCGAAAGAGACTTCTTGGTCTCTTAATTGACATATCTGTAGACCTGAATTGCAATTAAAAAGATGGAAAACTAAGCACAGAGTAAACATTTTACTTTATTTATTTATTTATATATTTTCTGTACTAAAGCAATTTTCTCGGGGGTTTCGAAATTTATGTAGGACGAATTTTAAAAAATCTAAAATATAAAAACTTCTTTCTTAATTCCTGTACATTCTTTTTGTGGAATGACTTTGACGAATGCCATACTGCTTATCAGTACAGCGTAGCAAATCAGACGGCTATCAGTGGCATCCCATGTGGATACCTAAGTTTCCGATAATTATGGAAGATGATGAAATAAGTAACATAGCTTATCTTGTACGTGTTTACGACCGAGGACAAATTCTGAGATTGCGCATCAACGAACATTCGCATGAGTAACGCAGTTTCTATGTTTTCTGCTGAAAAAGATCTCCTTTATGGGGTAAAACGAAAAAGATGATTCGACATCTACCAACGTAATATTTTCAAACTTAAAACTTTTTAAATCACTTGTAGGATGTTCCTGATTAAGATACAGATTAATATTACATAACGTTTCATATTCCACATTTTTATGTAAAATGTCATACCGCTTATTCATTTGCATATCAGGGTTATCTTTTTAGAGTTTGTAATTTATTTTGTACAATATAAATTATATGTAAAGACTCTTCTAATGACAATAATGACGAATTTTCTTAATAGTTGAATACTATCCAATATCACTGTATAATTGTTGTGAATTACATGTATCGCTGCCTCTACGTCAGGATTTTTAGTTTTATGGTCTTGGTGTTGGCTTTTGATTCACTAGGATTTAACTGTAGAATGAAATTCTTTATTCGTTAAAAATACTCATGGTAGTATTCAACTGCTGCTAGCTATGTCCCTTAACGTGTATGTCAGGATAAACTAATTTAAAACTTGTTACCCGTTTAGAGGCTTTCACGAATATTTGTTCTATATTTGCAATTAATGCATCAAATTCGGAATAAATTGGTCGAATTTCTTCGGCCACCAAATGAAACGTATGAACAAGACAAGTTACGTATATTAAATGTGTATATATTTTTCAGAAATTATCCAGATATAACCATATATCGTGCTGCATCAGTGACTAGCATCCCTAATTGTTAAGTATCTGCACCCATTACGTCAAGCGTTTGTGTAACAAGTTCTTGAATAGTGTCTCCATTGACATTTTGTGATCTTTTATAAGCAAATAAATATGGTGAGGTGGACACGTGGGTCTAAAACGCGTACTAAAACATTTGCCACATGATTTCATTTTGGGTCTGTAGTCTCGTCCACTGTTAATCAATTTTTTTTACTTTTTAATACACTTTTAACTTTATTTTTTATTAAGATTTTTATATGGTTTAAGATCAGCTGTTCTTCACGGTAAATCCCAGTTCGACATATATTTTTCCCAAAATCCTCTAAACTGATCTAGCTAATAAACGACCGCATTTGCATTTGCCGAATCATTAGAAGTGATTGTCATTTAATGTACTGTCAATGTAATTAAACTTTAATTATTGGTTTATTGCCAAATATATTTGCCGCGATATTTCGGCATAGATCAAAGTCAATGTAAATTTCTTTCGGAAGACAGTTATGCAAAAATAATTGTAATGAAAACATTTCAAATTTGATAAAACCCTGAGCTGGTGATCAATGGGAGAAATATATATTTATTTTGATTTGATCAAAAATATGTAAAAAAGCAAGCAGCTACACATTTATATACAGGAATAAAAACATAATTCATTTTGAAACTAATCTAGTAAATAAACATATGAAATAAATAAATAAAAAATAGAATAAAAAAAA
This sequence comes from Rhamnusium bicolor, assembly GCA_029963845.1. Taxonomy (NCBI): domain Eukaryota; kingdom Metazoa; phylum Arthropoda; class Insecta; order Coleoptera; family Cerambycidae; genus Rhamnusium; species Rhamnusium bicolor. The sequence goes on from JANEYF010001990.1 coordinate 178,953, forward strand.
GAACCTACAACTCTGGTCATTTGTTAACTATTATTTCAGTAACACAAAGCGGATAGTAGGCGGACGATATTTTTGTAAGACAATTTTACTGCAAAGTTCATGATGTCCACTCAGAATTTATAACGTAAAGAGAATCTGAGTTATCTACGAAAATTAAATGCTAATTATCTAGATGATATAAAATATAAACCCGCAGATTTGATAATCTTTCTCTTTTATAACCGTTTGGAAAGTTTCTTTAGGAAATATAATTTAAAACTCAAAAATTATTACGAACAGGCATTTTTTAATTAGAAAAATATAGAGCGCCTCTTGTTTATTAAAGGGAGGAATGATGTTGTGCGACAAAGTTCTACATCAGTGCCATGCAAGGATCCACGATTTTCTACGTTTAGTTATGTGCCGATTTATGATCTGAAGGAACAGGGCCTTAGATCATATAAAGAAGTGAAAAACCTTATTTTGAAAAATGTTTTTAAAAACAACTCCCAAAAATTAGATTATAAATAAAAGTAGTGTTGTACCGATTAAAAAAAACTACACATCTTTATTATTATACACCCTTTTTACTGTTTTCTGAATAATTTGTTTTTTTTTTAATTATAAATAATGTATTTTAGATATGTGTAACACTGTATTCGATTTGTTTTTATATTTTGCAAAACTATTGACGTCATATCTTTTGTAAACATTTTAATTTAATTCGATCTCGTACTTTTATGCAAAGTTCATGATGTCCACTCAGAATTTATATCAACGTAAAGAGAATCTGCGTTATCTACGAAAATTAAATGCTAATTATCTAGATGATATAAAATATAAACCCGCAGATTCGTTAATCTTTCTCTTTTATAGCCGTTTGGCTTAAAATGGCCGCATTTTATCTCTGCTTTATGGCCCGAAATAATTATAATGATATACAGAGTACTCAAACATTAACATTATTAATACGCTCTTCTGAAGAGAATAATCAAGCTTTTACCAAAACGATTAATGCATATATTCAGAGTAAAGAGATCTGATGTTCATTCCATTCGCAATGCATTAAATTTTCAAAGGGTCCTTAATGGACATGTTAGATTACACTGGTCCAATATTAGCGGTACAAATATGTCTGATTAATAAAATTAGGAAAACCAAATTGGCATTCGTAAAAACATTTATTTTTTTCCAATGCAACTAGTTCTATTATTATTGTTTTAAAGCTTCAATTATATCAGAAAATGTATAAAATCTAATATTATACTTGTGATTATCAGTGTATACGATGATATGTTTTTTTAAGAGCTAATAATATATGAATGCTGAAGAGAGTGGCATTATTATAAATTTAGTAAAATTCGATAAGTAATTATTTCACCCCCAGTTAATATTCTTAGAACTTGCCTTTGAGGTCTAAATATTTGTATCGACTAAGAAGCAGGTTATTTAGTACTGCATCAAGAGTGATTCTTAATAGTCCCAACATTATAAATGTTATAGAGTTGGCGGTAAACCATATTTCAAATTTTTCTTTGTTCTGTCTATCAGCTGGTTTAATCTCAGTAGGACCAGTAAGGACTAATGTTGCATCACAAACAAACAAAATTTATTTGTCATAGATTAGATGAAATACATATGTATATTAGGTCATTTATATAAATGATAAAAGGCAAGGGCACCAATAAAGACCATTGTGGTACTCCATATTCTATATTTTTAAAACAAGATTTTTTATTGTTAAAAATAATACAGTTTACTGTTTTTAAGGTGTGATTTGTAAAATATAGTTATTCGCCTAACACCATAAGCGTTCAAGTTACCCGACAATAAAGGGTGGTTGACAGAGTAGTGGTGAGAGGTATGTGAAACTTCTCATATGGTCCAAATGCTACTATCCGACCGACATCATATATGTCTCTGTTGCTGATAGCGACTTGCGAAGCAAGTACCGAGAGCGGCGATCTCTAGCCCAGGTGGACTAAACTACTGTTATTAATTAAGATTTGAACGAAACAACTACTCAGCGGACAAATACCCAGACCTGCCATGGATTATACCTTCAAATCATGATAGATCGGTAGCCAATATCATTTGTCAATTCCTAACCAGACATAGACCGGTTTCGAACTTATTAGTTCTCCTCAGTATGCAATAGGTTATGGAACAGACAAATGATAGTGGCCAACCTACTAGTCATATACTGACTAAGGTAAATTGAGTACTGGTGAGAGGTATGTGAAACTTCTCATATGGTCCAAATGCTACTATCCGACCGACATCATAGATGTCTCTGTGGCGGATAGCGACTTGCGAAGAAAGTACCGAGAGCGGCGACCTCTAGCCCAGGTGGTTAACAGAGTCGAACGCCTTGTATAGCACTTTTATTGCCTTATATGGGCTAAATTCAATGGAACTTATATAGGTGCCCGGATACAGTGGAAAACAGGTAATGGAGAAGTGGGTTATTTGGTGAAGAAGAGTGCTAAAAGCTACTTTTCCCGCCCTGAACTAGTTTGATCACAGGAGAACTAGGAAACTGGGCCGTGGTACAGTTCAACAACCATGGGGCTCTAGCTTTAGGAATGAGATAATCAAAGCTCCATTTAAAGGAGCCCTTGAGCATCTCTACCCTAAGTAAAGTGACGGCTGAAGCTTAACAAAGAACGAACCAGACGGATAGTAGACCTGATAACAGGACATCAACTTCGGAATAAACAGCTTCATACAATGAGGGTGAAAGATGATATTAATAATAATAATAAGAATAATCTTTATTAATATTAGAAAACAAACTTGCAATACAAATAATATTTTGTCAATAGTTACATATTTATAATAAAAAGCCAAATACATGTACAAAACAAATAATCGATACGAAAGTAACAAAAAATGTGGAAATACCATACATACATATCAAATCTAATACATAAAAAACAATAATAATTATTTATAAAAAAATAAACGAACAATCACAATAAGTATAAAAATTAAAAAATATATGTATACCGGGTGTAACAGGATCATGGTACACCCCCCTTTTCTCCTTTAATTTTGAGGATAGTTGATTGAAATTTGGGATACCTTATATACATAATAAGCGGTACTTTTTGACATATAAGTTATTTTTTCCTCGCTTCCGGTTTCGCCAGAAGCGACATTAACTTTAGATTCTTAAATGAAATACCTTGTATATTATTGCATTTTTGAATCTTGCATAATTTTCTGAATCACACACACACACACCATAAACTAATTTTTTTGTACATTAATATAGCACAGTTTTCAGCATCAGTTAGGTTGCTTGATCTTATTAAAATATTGGTATCGTCATTGTGTGCAACTGTCAAACATAATGGATGTTCCAGACAGTTTAACATATCATTTATGTATATAACAAATAATGTAGGTCCCAGCATAGATCCTTGAGGAACTCCACAATTAACAGTAATAGGTTCGATACCACATTTTTACTTTTAATCTCTTGGGTGTAGTAGGAGAAATCGCTTTATTGACGGGACGTGTGGGGTAAGACGCGACATGAGTGCGGGAAATGTCTAACACATGACATCTTCCGTCTTTTACACCGCTTACATTAAAGCGAGAAACATGATTGTTTTTTTGTTAGCACGCGACCGAGGCGTAGTTTCACTTACGTTCTGTGATACTTCAGATCCGCACTTCGTTTTGTTACCGACTTGTTTAGCAATGCGTTGTAGGAGAAAGTGTAATATTATAAGTAATAATTATTTTATATCTATTTATTTGCTGGTGTTTTTTTTGAAAATAATTTAAGAAGGTTATCGTGTTGCAGTGACTTGTGCAATATATGGTAAGTGTAATATTATAAGTAATAATTATTTTATCTGTCTATTTGTTGGTGTGTTTTTAAAAATAATTTAAGAAGGTTTTAATGTTTCAACTGTGGGAGACCTCTACGTCTACTTCTTATTGTGTTTGTGAAAATTAAAGTGATTACAGTGATAAAGAAAATCAAGGTTCATCAGTATTTTCAGTAATAATAACTTTACTTTAGAAGTTATTTTTAGTTTATTTATTGAGAAAAATATTTGTTTCTGTTACTATTTTTAGAGTATATTTTTTGTTTTAATTTTGTTTTTAAAGGTTTCTTGTTATATTTTAAATAATTTCTTTATTCCATACTAATATTTAAAAACCATCCTTTCCTGGCAAGAAATGCTCATACCTTCTCACAACTACTGTGTGTGTAGTGTATACTTTAAATTCAATACTTTGGTTTCAAGTTAACACTTTTTTTCTATAATTGTTAAATTGTTGCTAGCTAAGCTGAGCACTAAACTGGGATCTAATTTGAAATAGACTGCTCTCTTTTTATAGAGAACCTGTCCATTTTAAGCAAGTCGCAGAAGAACAGGCCTGATTACGACGGATTCGAGGATATACAAGTGTACTTATTAAGGATCCTTATTCCTCAAAAAAACTTTGCTTAAGGCCTTCAGCCACCTGATTTAATTGATTATGTTTAATTAAATTACTGAAATAATATTTTCAGGATATTTCCAACATAAGAAATTATTGCCCCCTCCCCCTTAAACATTGGTGTAAATACGAAATAAAATTGTTTCACTAACCAATTGTTTTGCCGATTTCTTTGACGTTATATTGAGATAACGTTTATACAATGATTTAAAAACGGGTATGAAAATTGTTAGTATACAGGGTGTCCCATAATTAAGTACCTTCCATCAAAGGGGTGATAGAACTAGAAAAATAAGTTGAGTTTTGTATATAAACATTTGCCTTAAATCAATTCATCACCTCTCCTCTCTCTCTCTCTCTCTCTGTCGCCTTGTTGAGAGCGGGTGATGTCGCGAAAAGTATTTTACCGGCTCCGATACACAAATTTATTTAAAGGGAGTCAGCGTACCGAAACACCAAGAAAAAATTATAAATGTAGGCGACTCTCAGGGATGGATTGCTGGTAGAGCGTTATAAAACTGTTCGTGCGCTTATTTCTCGCTGAGGGTAATAGTTTTTGTTTTATATTAAGATGTCCTTAAACACTGGGGAATGTTAACTACGCAGTGGCCCTATCTACCTAAGATTAATAAATAACTGGGTTTAATTTAAATAGAATTTAGTTGATGTCATTAACGTTTATGCATTGACTGCCTTTACGCAATGTTTACTAAAAATAATTAAATAAAAAGGCCTAGCTACCTAAAGAGTACGTAATAAATAACTCGTGATTATCTGTCTACTACAATATTAGAACGACAGGTTTACCACTACCTGATTTCTAGATCTAAACAGTACCTACCTACCAGCCACTGTGGTTTTTTTAGGCACCTGTTGGTCGTTAGAACGTATTCTGAGAGTGAGAAGAAATAATTACGGGGACTCACTGTAAATAAGATAAACTGTTCAATTCGTAACCTAATCTGCAAGTAAGTGAAAGAAAAGGCCAGATAAGCTTAACAACAATGCTGAATATATTTCATAAATTTAACCAATTAAATTAAACGCGGTGACTTTACATAAAATAAAAACAAAACAATAACAAAAAATGGTTGAAGCGCGTACGCTCGAAAAACCTAGGTGCAAATTAACAAAAGCGGAAAAGCCGCTACAAAATTTTGATCTATCTTACCAAAATTCATTATGCATCAGGGTACAAAAGAAGGGAACAAAACAAAAAAAAACAACACAGCACTAGCACACGATAAAAACATAGCACCGCACAAGGGGAGCGGGGTATACTTTTGCGAAATGAAAAGTGAATGAGTTAATAGTGTTTTGGCGGTGAACCCCAATTTGATTCTGTAATCTTGAATGTGGTGGTAACATGTGTGACGCTAGCTTTCTTTTTTTGTGAGCTTGGCTTGGTATCTTCAGGTCTCGTGACTGTCGCGAAACTTGGACTTGACTGCCGATGCCTTATACCCTGACGTTTGAGTTTTCGGCTGAATATTCCAGAATCTTTCTTTAAGATTGCCAGATGGTTTATGATGTAATGGAAATTTCCGTTGGCGATCCTAACTGTAATGTTTGCTGTACTGAATGTTCGGCGCGTTTTTGAGTATGTGTTATTTATTTGCGTTAAATATTGTATTCTTCGGGAAGATGGTATGCGGTTCTATAGCACTCCCTTATGAACTGATTTAAGGTAAATGTTTATGTATAAAACTAACTTATCTTTTCTAGTTCTATCATTTAATTGAAGGAAGGTACTTAATTATGGGACACCCTGTATATTGCGGAATTAAATGTCTGTATTTAATTATCCCAATAAGTTATAAATATATTATTATATAAGTGACAAATCAGTTAACTCTTATTTATTTATCTCCTGGAGATGTCTTAGTAGTTGATCTTGTGGAGGTAAATGGAAGAATGAGCACTTCAGGAAGCAAAAACCACTCCACTATCACATTTCCTCCTTAACTTCTATAACTTGGCACAGACAATCAATTAGAGATAAGTGCGACTCGTTCGATAATGCAGGAGCCTTTCTAAGGTGTTTCCCGTGTCGGGGCAGCTTCGCGGAGTGATTTATCATGTTTGCCACCGTTCGAGTACGAGTGCTGTTCGAAACCGAGAAGCTACACTATCAGTCTTGAATTTTATTGTTAAAAGTAACGCTTACTAGCTTTTTGTCGTTTCTTTTTGGAAACGATCCAAAAAAAACTTTGGATATGAGATGAGAACATGGGCGGATGAATTTTCTCTTACATCGTTATATTTATCTGATAAAATTTATATGTATTCTTTTTTACCTCTAAATCTACTGTGTCATAGACATAAGATGCAAATTTACGTATCTATCAAGGAACAAATGAAAAACTCAAGTGCATGAAATTCCATTAGGCAGATTAACAACAATAATGCAATTTCAGCTTAGAATATGGCAAGTATTCACTTTTTTATTTTTAATAGGTAAAAAATAAAAATAATATACAAAATGGCGATCGGCAGAAAACAGCTTATCTAAAAATCCTGAAGCTGAAAACTTATTACAGGAGCTCTGGCCTCCTGAAAGTTGGCCGGTCGGCGAAACAAATGCTTAACAAACAAAATAAATATAGTTTAAAAAAACTAAAAAACACGCTTTTAAAGCACATCAAACTAAAAAGTGAAAAATAATTATTAATATAAACTGAAAACAATAATGAACGAAAAATACTAGTATTATTGTGAAAAAAGCGTGGGTTGCTCGATATATGAAAAATATGGCACAAAGCGCCCCACGCTTTTTTCACAATAATACTAGTATTTTTCGTTCATTATTGTTTTCAGTTTATATTAATAATTATTTTTCACTTTTTAGTTTGATGTGCTTTAAAAGCGTGTTTTTTAGTTTTTTTTAAACTATATTTATTTTTCACTTTTTAGTTTGATGTACTATGAAAGCGTGTTTTGTAGTTTTTTTTAAACTATATTTATATTGCTTATTGATGCTGATATTATAACATATTACGATCCAACAGATATTTCTGAAAAAAAAATATTTTTTCATTTCAGCCATGGGATTTGAACTCACGTCCGAGGAGTCGGTCGTTTCGCGTCGACTAAGACTTGCCCGCTCGGCCAACGACCGAACTGAGAATCACGGAATATACTTACAATATTAAGCCTCTTGCTCTCACGCAGAGGATACGTGAGGAAAGGACTGGCGATCCTGATCAGGATAATGATATAAACTTATCAAACTATTGTATTGTTACCGGTTCTTCGTAAGTGTACAAAGTTTTAATTAAATCTGTCCGTTTGAAGTGGGTCAAAATCGAGTCCAAAGAGTCGATTACAAACAAACAAACAAACATACAAGTGAAGCTAATAAAAGCGTGTTAAAAAAGTACTGCACTTTATTTAAAATAGGTATTGTTGACTCCGAAGCTTTATGTATATAATTAAAATTTAAATTTTTGCTTATATCATGGGATATGCGATTTGAGAATTTTATACCGGTTTTTCATTTTTTTTTATCACCGAGCTTTATAGCACAGCGGGCTAGAGCGTTGAGTGATGTTTTCGAGTTCTTTTTAAGAGTGTAACCACCGCCAGTGCAGCTCCGGCTTTGGATTTGGGGGCTGTCGAATTTATGCAGTGTGTTTTGTTCTATTAATGCAAACCGAATGCGTCATCGAATAGATTTGGTTCGGATGAATTCGACTGAATTTTAAAAATACAATAAAAAATTTTGTATAAAAAGATGAGAGCGTAAAAAATACGGGGGAAAGTTTTCTCAAAATTTAATTACAAAACATTAGGAATCAAGTATGAAAAGTGTAAAATGAAATCTGATAGATATTTTAATCCAATACAAAATCATAAATTTTAATTATTAAAAGTTGGCGTAAATTATAAACAGCAATACACATATTGCTGATAATAGAGATAAGCTCGTAAGTGATTATCCTATAAAGCCATACCGTGGATTATGTACTATGCAGTATAGTAATAACAATGCACTAATTGAATAAATAATGAGTTGGCTCCTCTCTGCGAATACTAGTTATATTAATATAGTTATATTTGCGTAAATAAAAGGATACATTTATATGCAAAATATAACTAAATAAGGACAATTTAATATAACTACTGTCTGACTGAAGTCTGTACGAACAATTATTCACAATTTTGGTGTTTAGTTGGATTGGATATCAAATATAACGGAAGTCCTATATTCTCATAAGTTGACGTTTCGACAATCCCTCTTTAGGACTGCGAAATAGAACAAAAATTTCTGTTTCTTACTGAGAAAGAATAACAAATCACTGTATGTCATCCATACCTTTTTTTGCAATTGATTTCTAGATAATGTTATGAAAATATATGAGAAATTTGAAGTAAAAATTAAACTATTTTTGTTGTTATATTGTAAATATTAAATTAGATTATCAATAACTTCATAACTATCTACATGAAGAACTGTCTTTGGGTATTATGCTATATGGGTGTCATTTATAAAGCTGAGCGCTCTTTATCGTTTGCTATGACTAGATACCGGATAATGTCCGTGCGTCCTCGACCGACTTCGCAATCGGTTTGCATGAGCTCCCATAGGAAAAAGCAGTAGCTGTGCGTGCGCAGTGAGATATATACCGTGTTTATTCATTATCGATTTACCTACAAACGTCTTAGTGTGTAGACGGCGCAAATATAAAAATAAATAGTAACAACTATGTCCACAATATCACGGAGGACGCGAAAAATCAGTATGTGTGGATTTGTGTAGACAAAGCCATGGATTTTAAGAGACTAATATTATAATGAGTATTTCAAGTACTAGTCAGAGTTCACCTCCACTGTTAACAGAGCTGGGTATGTACCTTTGAAAATGGATTCCAATAGGATCCGATTCATCAAAAATGACTAGAATCACGATTACCAGGTGCGGAATCTTTTGTATAAAAAAAAATACTTCGAATCGCAGGATTCTCATCCTTTTTCTCGAATCACGGATCCGATTCCACAGGTTAACTTCAGAATTATTGTTACAGTTGCAGTTTTCATTTCTTTATTTTAACATTATGGTGATTAGATTTGTGTCTTTGCCTAATTATGTATATGTAAGTGTAAGTACTGCTTAATCAAATAAAATAAAAAAAATTGCACAATTACAGATTCATACTAAAGCAAGTTTGAAATTTTATTTGTAATTTGTTTCGGATTAAGATGTGGTTCGGACTCCACAATAAACTGTAGGGCCTCGTCTCTCTTTACTCAACACAAAATCTTAGGATTTTCTGGGAGTTATTTCGATGGCGGTTAATAAATGATTTTAAGAAAACATTTAAAACAAATGCCAAATGCCTTATGCTATGCGTGTCAACATATCACATCAGGCAAGATTTTGGTTCCATCCGCCTTCGCGCTCTTTACTCTTAACAATATAACGCATAACGCCTGCACAAAATATATTCGAACTACAAAATAGGATTCGTGTCATCGTTGAAAGGATAGTGAACACCCTGTAAAAGCTATCAATATAAAACTGGTATTTAGGCTTTTCAAGCATGACGGATTCATATTTTCTAAAAAATTCCTAATGACGTTTCTTGATTTTTAGTATTTTAGTTTAATTGTAGTAGGCCGCGGATAGCATATAAGCATTCCTTACAGTCGTACGGCAATGGAAGTATTAATCGCAATTTCATTGGCCGTTTTAAGATAGCCGCAGGGCATGCGCAGTTACATGACATGTCAAAGTGTATTAAATCCTTTTGAAATCGTTTGTCAGCAAGGAAATCGTTAGACGATAGAGAAGATACCAGCTTAGCACGCGGTCGGTCCAGGGTTCGAATCACAAACTTATTGTTATTATTTTTTTAATAAGTATTTTTTAGTTCGTTAGTGAGATTTTCCTTGCCCTTTATTATAGTTTGTTTATTTTCCTTGCCCCTTATTATAGATTGTTTATTTTCATGGTGCCGAATTCCCCTTTAAAAATGATATCTGATGAGCACGCCATGCCGTGGCCTTGAAACGGCCAATGAAATTGCTAGAAATACTGCCATTTCCGTATAACTGTAAAGTATGTTTATATGCCCGCGGATACACAAAATACAAAATTGTTATTCAGGAAGGTAGATCTCATCAAGTACTATAATTCAAAATATAACACACTGTATACGCAAATCAATACATAATAATGTTATAATAATACATACGTATTTATTTCTCTTATATTTATTGTATTTGTTAAGTTATTTTTGTATTTGTTTTATCTTTGCAACTTTGTGTACAATAATGGAATAAATGGGTCGACATTGCCTGTAAATTGTAATTATCAATATATCTTACACTTATATTTTCCCCAGAATGCAATACATATTTCATACTTCTTTAGCTCATATGAATTAGCAAAAAGATTCTTCAAGGGCCACGGATATATGATTGGTATTTAATTCCCTCATCTCTTATAAGCCAGATGATATCCAACTAAAAGATGGGAGGTTTCCAATTTGGGATGATCCACAGCTACTGTTAATGTAATAGCCAAATTAACTGACAAATTAATTAAGTACGGAGTTTCAAGTTAGTTACTGAAGTAGCCAGGTGGGTAAGAACGCTTATCGGGAAATATAGCGAATATTATTTTTTTTAAGAAAATTTCTGAAATGGAAATGTATATCCTCAGGAAGTTGGCGGCCAAAATTTAATCAGCATTACTTTGATAATAGTTGAGCCACAAATTTAAATTTTAGTGTTACAAATAGTTAACAATAGTTGCAAATTAGTTACTAAATAGAGACAGGAAGAGAATGTAAAATTATAGTGTTGTGCGGCTGGCGAGAAGTTGGCCGCCATAATTTAATAATTTATTACTTGGCTATGATGCAGTTACAAATTCTAATTTGTGGGTTACAAATAGTTACAAATTAGTTACTAAATGATGACAGGAAAAAATGTAAAATTATAGTGTCGCGAGGCTGCCGAAAAGTTGGCTGCCATAATTTATTAATTTATTACTCGAAGATGAAGCAGTTACAAATTCTAATTTATGAGTTACAAATAATTACAAATTAGTTACTAAATGATGATCGAAAAAAAAATGACAAATTTATAGTGACGTGCGGCTGCCGAGAAGTTGGCCGCAATAATTTAATAATTTATTACTCGACTATAATGCAGTTACAAATTATAATTTATGGGTTACAAATAGTTACAAATTTGTTACTAAATGATGGTCACGTGTAAACTAAAAACATTAAAAGTTGTGCGGCTCCCGGGAAGTTTACACCAAAAATATATTTTTTATATCTACTAACGGGGCGTGTTACAAATTTCGGTATATAAGTTACAAATAGTTACAAATAAGGTACTAAATGATGGTATAGACAAAACATAAAAAAAACTCATTTGAGGCGGCCAACTTCACGGACCCTACTAATATACATAACAAGCATATAAAATATTCAGTCATTATCTTAAAAAACTTATACATAGTTTGACACCATATTAAAAAAAAAATCCACATAAATTTAAAATAAACAATAAAATATAAATACACGACACACAAATAAATACCTAAATAATGTATATATACATTTTTACATACAATACAAAACGTAATTGTCACATGATACAAAAGATGAACACTGAACACAAAATAAATTATAATTTGGCATCTAAATATTCTTGAGTTTTAATAAAAAGCTTTTCAATGTTTTGTTTGTTTTTTAAATTTGACATAACTATTTATTTCTTTTAAATGCAATGGTAGTTTATTAAAAATTTAAGTAAAATTATATACAGGTGACTTTTTAAAAAAAGAAGTGTTAAGTGATGCAATATTCAAATTGTTTCCATGTCTGGTGCTATAGGTATGATATTCACCCACACATTTAAAATATAATTTTTGTTTAAAAACATACAGAGCACATTTCCATAAGAATATTGAGGGAACAGTTAGAATATTTTTAATTTTGAAAACATCTTTACAACTATCCATCGGTGGTATATTAAAGATTAATCTAACAATACGTTTTTGTCCTATTAATACCCTATCTATGGTTTTTCCAACTCCCCAAGAGACAATATTATTTGCCAAGTGCCTGTAAGCTAGCCCATAATAAATATTTAATAGACCATCTGTGTTTAAACATGCCTTCATTTGAAGGATTGGAAAAAATGCAGAATTAATCTTATCATAGAATCGATATGTTTATGCCAAGATAGTGTATTGTCCAAACACGTCCCTAAAAATTTTACAATTTCAGATAATTCCATTTTATTTAATGTTTCAAAATTTAGTGATAATGGTTTTCTTATATGAAAATTTAAACATACAGTTTTTTCGTTATTTAAAATTAATTTATTATGTTGGCACCATGCCTCAATTTCATCACGTATATACAACATACTAACTGAAAGCTCATCAGGGGTTGGAGCTGCAATCGTTACAGTAGTATCATCGGCAAACATGGTTACTTCTCCTTTAGATATATGCAGTGGTAAGTCATATCATAAACAGTAGAGGGCCCAATACTGAACCCTGAGGAACTCCCATCTCTACATTTGCCTATTTAACATATATGACAAAATCCACTGCAACATAGTTCCTCTAATTCCTATCGCAAATAATTTTTGTCCCAGAAAATCAGCATCGACCGTGTCGAAAGCCCGTGAGAGATCAAACATTTGTGATAACACATATTTACCGTCATCCAATTCTTTGTATATGTAATTCAGTAATTGATAAAAAGCAGTTACTATAGACATATTTTCCCTGAAACCATGTTGGCTAGAGGTTATTATATACATTTAGGTATTTCACGATTATGGTATAAACTATTTTTTCTGTAAGCTTAGATAATACACTCAACAGTGAGATTTGCCTATAATTTTCGATACTGAACGCATCATTTTTTTTAAAGAGTGGAATAACGAAAGCTACCTTTAATATATCTGGAAAGATCCCAGAAGCTAGAGATTTGTTTATTAAATACGCTAAAAAATGACATATTATATTACTAATGGATTTTAACAATTTTATGCTTATTTCATCTAGTCCAGTAGAATTCTTATTTCTTAGTTTATTTAAATCTTCCCGTACTTCATTCACATCAACATAAGGAATAAATAGGGAATTCATTTGTATTTCGGTTGCTGTGCAAGGCAAGGATACATTTTCACCAACATTTTGTCCTAGATTTGTTGCTGTAATTGTACTGAAGTAATTTATAAAATTATTTGCAATTCTAAGCGGCTCTTCCACTATTTCGTTATTTTCTTTTCGTATAATTTGTTTTTGTTTTTCTTTATTTTTGCTCAATCTATCATTGATTATTTTCCATGTTTAACGAATTTTATTTGTCAAATTTTGAATTTTAATTAAATAATACTTTGATTTAGTCAATATTTTTCTTATATTGCTTATTTTTAGTCTTATAGATTTCTATAGTTTCTTCGTATTAAATATGATTTGAACGAAACAACTACTCAGCGGGCAAATACCCCGACCTGCATTGGATTACACCTTCAAATCATGATAGATCGATAGCCAATATCATTTGTCAATTCGAACTTATTTGTTCTCCTCAGTATGCCATAGGTTATGGAACAGACAAATGATAGTGGCCAACCTGCTAGTCATATACTAACTAAGGTAAATTGGGTAGTGGTGAGAGGTATGAAACTTCTCGTATGGTCTAAATGCTACTATTCGACCGACATCATAGATGTCTCTCTGGCGGATAGCGACAAATCAATATTATAAACATTTTGTACAAACTGGTTTATATTTTCAACCGACATATTTCTAAATGAATTAATTTTATTTTCGGATTCCCTTAGCTTAGAAGTGTTAAAACGTTTAAAACATACCGCGAGCGCTGATTCAAGTCGAACAAGCGTTGAAGGAAAGCAAATGATGTACATGAGATTTCTTATGTGGAGTATTGATGACGTGTGGTTCTCAGTACAGATGGAGAAGGCATAACCATACACGTCATTACTTGCCTTCCTTTTAACGCTTGTTCAACTTGAAACAGCGCTTGCTAATAAACTAAAAGCTATTTGGTTTTCTGGTTTTAAGATACTATTCTTAATTTCGTTTTTATATACGCAAAATATATATTTAGGTAATTCTGATATTTAATTAATTAAACTCAGAAATTATATTGTAGATATTACATAAGTGACGAAAACATTTTATTAGAAATCCTTGTGAACAAATTTCCTGAGAACTTCCGGAACTTTAAGTAATCTCTCGTCTCCAGAGAATAAATAACCATAATCAGCAGAGAGCGAAAAAATCTATTCGTAAAGCAGAAACTTCAGGGAGTAAACAACTTGAAAAGATCATTAATATTTTATTCACCACCAATAATTTCCTGTATATGGATATTGTTGCTCCGGTCTTTTATATGCTTTCATTCAGCATTTTCTATAATTTATCTCTCCTACTCAACCTTGCGGAAGTCTTATTTAAGAATTTGATAACCCCGTTTTTCTCATGTTTCTTTAAGGCCGGTTATAAAATTTAAATTATGTGGATCCACGCCTCCGTTCCTTTTTGCAGATGGTGCCAGTTCAGATTTAACCAAGTTATTTGTGCTCCATATCCGTCGCTCCTTTGGGTTTGTGGATGTCGTTCTGTCATTCACATCACTGACACAGAAATGTTGTACCGTGGAAACGTAAGCGAATATAAATTGGGAAAGAACGAGGAAAACTTGTGTAAAAAAAATCTAAAGCTTTTGACATTTGCGGCAATGTACTCTTTATTATGGTTGACTGGCGCTGGAAAATAGTAAACTTGGTGATGTTTGAGGTTTATAAGTAGTATACTAGGAGATATGGAATGTTGAGCGATGTCTGAAATAAAAATTAATAGGAACATTCATTTTCCTACTTCGGTTATTCTAATATATACATTGCATTTACTTATTTGTTTTTGATTGTACCGAGTGTTCAAAAAAGCTTACGTGAGCCTTAGCTCATCATCGCTTATTTAAAGAGATATTGACATTTTTGCACATTTCTGTAAGAAATGTGCGAGGGGCACCAGGGGCAGAATTTATCTTATGTTCGAGAAAAAGTTCAAGAAACAAACGCCTAAAAAAAAGAGCTTGACCGGCAAAAGGTTGGTGAATTTGGCAATTTAGTGCAGTTAGGTTCCCTGAACAACATATAAAGTAGAGATGGGCTGAGTGGAACGCTTTACTAATTCGAATCATTTGAATCGGTCAGATTAAAAATCCGTTCGAACTGATTCGGTCAATTGTTCCGTTTAACTAAGGCGCTGACGTAAGACGGGTCCCGTCCCGAGTCTTAGCGGCAGATCTACGACACTGCAACTCATACTCATAATACGCATCACTGTTCTGTGATCCACACATTTCACACCCAGTACCCACCCACAGTCTAGTTTAGTGTTTGACTGCATGAGTTGCGTACGTGCCGTACTTTGTTTAATTCTCTAAGAATAACAAAGTGTTTTATATACTTTTAAGCATATGTAATAATTTTATTACTTTGTGTTCTGCAGTTAGTTTATGTACAATTATTAATGAAACACCCTGTATAAAATACTACATCTACAAATCATTCAAATCCCGATTCACACAACACAAGTAACAGTTCCGGTTCATGTGTAAATAGTCGGTTGGTCGCCGCTATGATATCTGCAACTGCGGAACAGTAGGATCCGTTCAGATTAGAATCAGCGATTCGGATCTTTCGGTCACTAAAATGAATCGGTCTAACTGAACGGAACGTTCCTGAACGACACATCTCTAAGGGTGAAAACACAACACAGCGGTGCGACGTCGCATCGCAAAAACGACGTCGCACGGCGATGCGATGCGATAACGCAACGTTAAAACTTTATCGCCACGGCATCGCAGAGAAGACGCTTCTAGTGAGATGTGGACCACACAATACGTGTCCTACGGCTGTTTCAAGCCACAACACTGCGGTGCGACGACGCATCGCAAAAATCAAGTCGCACCGCAATGCGATGCGATGAACGTTCATTGCACGGCCACAGAAGATCTATACCAGAAGCGACACGTTTGATGTATGTATGGCGTGTTACAATTAAATATAAAAACCAAATAATGTACCAAATCTTGTACACACGCAACCTGTTGGCACAGCAGACTAAGTCGCGTATAAAAGACCACCAGACTTGCGTGATTTGCGCGTGCGTTGCTTGAGAGAATCATTCCCGATCTCATAAGTAAAAACACAACACTGCGGTGCGATGTCGCATCGCAGAAATCAACGACGTCATGGAAATTTGCGATGCGTCGTCGCACCGCAGTGTTGTGGTTTCGCCCAGAATTTGTACTAAGCGACGTCGCATCGCAAATTTCTACGACGTCGTTGATTTCTGCGATGCGACGTCGCACCGCTGTGTTGTGTTTTCGCCCTAATATAAATGTTATTATCTACAATTTTTATAAGAGACGGATCTCAGGTAGTCATTTCGCGAATATCAATGGTGAAATCAGCTCGTGTGCGAATACATCAATATTTTCATGTGCAAAAATGATATACAATACAAAATGGGCAATATCTTACCTTATACTTTTGACGGGTGATTTTTGTAATGTCCAAAATTAGATGAACGCTGAACATTTAACAAAAGATACTATTGCATTATTATATTATAAGTTTCTGGCACTAGAATATAAGCATATTATAAATAATTGTTCTAAATGATTTGGAGTTAGATTCTAACGCCTGTCATTGAAAATCCATTTATAATCTGAAAACGACCGTTCCACGCCTACAGTCGTAACTGGAACGTATTTAAAATAATGAGTTTTAAAACGTTCAACTTTCGTGTACACAAGACAACTTTTTTACAGCATTTACAATAAAGTTCTGTGACATTAAACTCTAATTCCGGGTTGTTTTGTATCCAATATTTCGCAAAAGAACCAGTCGAGAAATTTTTTGACAATACCACAATAGAACGATTATCTATAAAAAAATTGCAAACTGCTGATCGTCGGGACATCGGGGTCAAAGCAAGCTCACACGTCACACCTGTCTTCAATTCCGATGTAACGGGTTTTCCGTTGGAAGCGAGAGAACTTTAAAAACAAAACGCGGTCATGTCAATTGCTGAAGATGTCAATTTTGTGATGGTTGTGTTCAGCAACGTTTGACAAATCATGATGGAATGTTATACATCTCGTCAACGCATCGAAATAATTAGTATTCATTATCAAAACGATCTTTCTGGTCGAATTTTCCGCACGCTTCATGATATTTATGGACTGCATCATCACCTTACAGAAGGCACAATTCGTCGAACTCTCAGGAAATTTGGACTGATTGGTTCGGTGGTGGATAAGTCGGCATCTTGACGTCGTCGAAACTCTCGTGCGGATGAGAATATTGCCGCTGTTCGAGAAGGTGTGAATGAAGAACCAAATCTCCCAGTTCCTCGTCATACACAAGAACTTAGACTGCTCAAATCTCAACTTTTGTGTAAAAACTTAGGTCCCTTTCCTTACAAGATTCAACTGACCTAAGAACTTAAGCCAAATGACGATTTGCAGCGTCGACATTTCGCTGATTAGAATCTGGAGCAGTTAGAAATTGATTCCAATTTTGAAAAAAAAAAAAGCATATTTAGCGACGAGTCTCATTTTTAGTTAAGTGACTTCGTAAATAAACAAAATTGTAGCATTTGGGGTGAGCATAACCTACAAGAGATTCAACATCGTTCCCTACACTCCGAAAAATTCATTAGTTGGTGTGGATTTTGGTCTGGCGGTATCATTGGACTTTATTTCTTTCAAAATAGCTTGGCTTAGATGATATGAATAAAGCAAATATTCGATACCAGCAAGAAGGCGCTTCGTGTTACATACATAACGCACGATAGTCATTTTATTGAAGGAAATATTGAAGGGTTCATTATTTCGCGAAATTCATTTAGAATATAGTTTCTGTTTTTCACCGTTTCAAATAATTATGCGAGTACATAAATGTCTTCTATTTTGCAAGGAATTATAATATACAATAAAATAACATGAGAGAAGCACAGTGTAACCAGTAGCTTATTTCTCCTTGTTGCTAGGTCTCGCTGCCGGGAACCTTCAAGAGCCGTTATTCTGACCGTTATTCTGAAAAGCATCATTGTAGTAGTGGCCGTCAGAGCGGCGTCTATGTTATCAACGAAATAAAAAATAACTCGTGATGTAAGTGCTTTACGCGTAATTGGTTTACTGTGACAATTGTATTCATTTTACTTTATTTTAAAATGGGGAACAATAAGAAAAGAGGGGGAATGGTTTGCTCATGTAAAGGGTGTACAAATAAAAGTTATTGTAGTAATGAAACGTTTTATTCATTTCCTCGTGATGTTGAAAGGTAAGTGAAAAACTGTTGTATTATGCAGGCATTAAACATATTGAATTTAGTATAAGAGTAATATAGGTGTTTTGCAAAAATAAAAACGATTTTAAGAATATAAATTGAAAGTATAAATAAAATAGGAAATAGAATAAAAAAAATCAAATTTTTAGTTTTGTATTTACAATTAGACAAATGCTCTTCTGCATCTATTTTAAATAATTTTTAAAGATATTACAGAATGAATTTTAAAATGCCGGTATGTTAAGGACAAATTACAAATTAGTCATTTTATGAAAAGTTTAGTCATTCTTTAAATGATCATTGGTGTTTTGTAAATCCATATTTTTTAAATCAACACTGATAATTTCAGAAAGGTGGCGACGGGTTATTAGATTTATGTAAAGCAATATATAGGCGATTATTTTTAACACAACGTATCTTGGGGTTCTATTATTTGCGGGCCATTTACAGGGTGAAAGAGTTAAATAAAATTAAAGCATATATAGGGTGTCCCATAATTAAGTACCTTCTTTTTAAGGAGATAATAGGACTTTAAAAAATAAGTTGAGTTTTGTATATAAACATTTGCATTAAGTCAGTTCATAAGAAAGCTGCACCTCTTAAAGGGGGTAAGTACAACATAGTTACTTGCCAATAAATTCGAAACGTCTTAAGTTGCAAAAATTTAATTTGGCCATAACTAATTTTATAATGTTACATATTTTGTTAAATTTTTATCTACATGATTTGTTGGGGTAATTACAAAGGGGGTGGGGGAATTTTCGCCATAACTTTTTGTCTTATTTTTTTTACACATTTAGAGCGGAAAGAAAGGCTAGTGTTAAAAAATTACCATTTATACCATTTTACTGTTTTTATTTGCATTTATCGTTTGTATCCGAACGCTTGCTAATACGATTCGCTAGAGATATTCGGGAAAATACGAGAATCATTAAGTAACCCACGGGCTATCTATTCAGAAACGAGCATAGGAATAATCGACTGTTAATATTTGAGGATAATATATTTATACACCGATGGGATTCTTGCAACTAGACTTTTGAGTAGAATCCAATCCCAGTGTCATAGTGAAGGCCCTGATCCCTAGTATTTGGAAAGGGACCGGGATAACGCGAAGAGACACAAAAGATAATTTGTAATATAGTACTCTCGAAGTTGATGTGACAACCTCTAAGCGTCACTTGTATTTTAATTGCAGTCTGTTAACGTCATACTAATTCACGCATATCTATGGCTTAATCGATTTAAGGGACAGTTTGCATTCCAATCCGAATTAATAAAACTGTATCAAAAGTGCTATATAAGAAGATACCTCTTGGGAATATTCAGTTATTATTCTTTGATGGTTATATATGGTAAAGGCCCCGATCCCTAGTATTTGGAGACGGACTTCACCAGAAAAATATAAAAGGTACACGTGAGTTCCCAGCAACTAGATTTTTAAGTGAGATCTGACAAGTGTCCCGGGTTCGAGTTAATGTGCGATCCAATTGGTCCTAAGAAAGGACGAATGGGGTAAATCTAAAGATATAGCACCTCCGCGACTAGTACGTAACAGTAAGAACCACCTGTCCCTAAGTTGACATCATACCGTAGTGTCATGTTAGTAAAGCGTAACCACTTATACCTGGATATTGTTGCACCGACCGCTTGCCATAATACCGTTTTAGGTACTAGCCACTATAAAGTCGCTAGTTGCTTGATGTAGTTACCAGTAGTGATACCCTAACTTGGCTTGTTTTAATTCACCGCTTATTTGCTTGTGTACCTGCTTGTAGTAAACATTTAAAAACATTTCCTGCTAAGAGTAACACCGTAGTAGTAGTTTCCGTAACTTAGCTGTGCTTGATATAACTGGTCACCGCTTTATCATAACCTCTTGCTTGGTATCCTTGGTTGCTTATCTGTATAATAGATTACCATTTACGTTATACAAACATTTATATTTCTTTTGTAGTGTATTTTTTTTATTATTCTACTGTGAAACCAGTCTTGAATAAAATACAGTAAGTACAGTTGATATTCTGATTTTTATTTAATGCAAAGGTATAAGTAATAAATCTGGTTGTACACCGAAACACAATTTCAGCAGGTAAAAGTGAAGTTTATCCTTTTCTACGAAACCGACAACAATACACAGCGACCCCCGGACATTCCGTTTCTTCACTGAGTTATCCTAGCTTCCATCATAACGCTGACAAAATAAAGTGGGTGTTCCTACAATTTAAAACAGGACAGGCGCTCAAGACCATACCAAAATAAAAAGGTCAAAGTACAGCTGTTGTACTGAAGGGTGCCAAAATGACGACACGTAACAACAAACAAAATACGACATTTTGTTTAGCTACGTCACAGTGTTTAACTAATTTGTAATACACGACTGTGATAATAACACAACTTATTTGTTAGTTGCCAATAATCAGTAGTATTATCACAAGAGAGTGAGAATAAATTGAAAATAATTGGACAGTTTTTCGAAAACCTGTTGCTTTGCAATAATCACGAGAGCCCGTAGGGCTGAAGTGGCTATTGCTGAATGGCAACAAATTTGAGAAAAGAACAGGAAAAATTATTTTCTAATTTATTTTCACTCTCGAATGGTATTGGAAAGATTATTTTTTTATGTTCAAATATAAAATATAAATAATATTGTCTGAACGTTATTTGTGGCATTCTCTAAGTTTTTCTTTCTTTTTTTGGGACTTACTATGCCACATGAATAATTCTTCGTTATCTAAAAAATATAGTTTTTTACCCAGTATGTTACTGGAAAAATAAACCTCTGCGCTTGTGACTTTATGTCAAAAGATTAGTCAGACAACTAATATGAGACACAAAAATAATATAATTCCCTAACGTTTCGGAAAACGATTCTGTTTCCTTTTTCAAAGTTATTTATCTTTTTTTAGTGTATCAAGTATGAAACTTGATACACATATTATTTGTTTATGTAATATCCATAGATACTTACATATCGTATCGAATGATTGCTTACCACAGTCAGTAGTTTTACATGCATTATCTTTAGTTTGTATGATAATTTCTTTCACTGACGCTGAACTAAATCGTTTTTGGTTAATATTTTAAAATTTAAGACAAAACTAATGACAGATGCCATAACCAGAAAATACGTAAATGTATAAAAACAAATTACCACAAAATATTCTCAGTAGGATAATACAAGTAGATTATTCTCACTATAATAACAATATAATTGGAAAAAATTAAACACTTGATAAAAAATACTGCTAAATGATTGGAAAATAAAAATAATCACGGAAATAGATTAACGTGTGTGGTAAACACAATTAAATATCCGCGGTCTCATAACCTTCTATAATTGGTCAATATGTTGCCAGTATAAACTGCCCACAGTATGGCAGCCTACATGTAGGGGACATTTTATTATTTGTATTGTATCAGAGATCCAGATTATATTATGAAATTCGTGTCATATACTGACTTGAAAATAAAACAAATGTATTCGTAACATTAATTTAAGTATATTAAATTTCAATAACTGAGTACCAGTTTAAAAACAAGAAACATTTTTTAAAATACTGGACTTATAATGGTGTGAATATCAACCTGAATCATCCGGTATATATGTATGTTATGGCATTATATTGTAATACTAATTATATAGATTAAATTATTTAGCATTATGTGATGCGTCCGTCCCCTTTTGCAGATTTACCAGTCACTGAAGTTTGGGATTATTTTTAATTAGAACTTTACGTGTTTTCTGGGAAAATAAACTAGAAACATATTTTTATTATACCCTCTCATAAACTCCATTCATTCCATTCATGCCTTTTTGCTAACGTGCTGATGTAATTCTATGTAACTGCAATAATGAACGGGCTTGGAAAAATACAGTTAGTAAAGAATCAACGACTTTTGTACCTGGCGAATTACTTATTTTCATATGAAATACATAATTTCTCCTTACACGAACAAATATTTTTTTATAATTATTTCTAAATTTGAATATAATTTGATTCGTTTAAAAATATATCTAATAAATATTGCGATAAATTTAAAAATAATTTTATATTAAAATGTTCCCATTTTCACTTTCAGCAAGAATAATTATTTATTTTAATGAAAAATCCCGAGACAGGCTAATTGTTTATCATAATTGTGCATAAACTAAAATTGAACTTCAACATACAGTGTGCCTCGCCATTCTTTATGTCCACTAACGAACTGTACTAAACAGAAAATATCGAACAAATAAAAATTGTCTTTATACACGCTGTACACACAACAAAATTCTAGCTTTAAAGTTCTCCAAAACAAAATTGCTAAATGATGTAAATAAAATAACCCCCTCCTTATTAAAGGTCAATCCAGCAGATAGTCAGCTAGCGATGTGCTCATCGATGTCGGTTTTACATGTAAAAGATTAATTAATTAATGTGTATGTACACTATCAAAAATTATAATTTAATATATTACTATTATATCACGCGTTTCCTTAATACATATTAGGTTTAAATCCGTGTCTGGGATGACATCCAAATTCCTTGCGTCTGCAATTATTACAGCGGTAAGTCTTAATTACAATAGCAGTCAAACAACAGTCCAGCTGCAAGCGCTGCATCATATTATTAAAATTCAATCACCAGTCTATAATGTAAAATTTTTACTGTTAAAAAATCTACACAAAATTGTACATCTCAAATTTAATACATTATGACCTTAAATAAAGAACTGTTGGATAAAGTATTGTATGCCACGCGTTACTAAAGACATTTTATCTACTAGCGCGTCTTGTGGTAATCATTCCGCTTGTGAATAAAGTATTTCTGTACTCATTTGAACCATAGATACCTATTAAGACAGAATTTAAGACTATCGACTGAAGATGTAGAATTAAAATACCTCTTTGTTCGTAAATTGCCTGGAGAGTTTTAATTGAATCATCTTGTTACTACGTATTTCGGATACATTTTGTAATCGATTCTTAACTGCCAAATGGCAGGCTTACTGTTTATTATATTCTTTAATCTACTATCAATTTAAAGAATTTCTAATATAATTTTAAAGAATACCGTCAGCTATATTACCTTGTCGAGCATTATCATTTCAAGGAAAAACAAATTCTTGTGTTAAATTGGAAACATGATTCTCATCAATCTTCCCGCGCCAGTGTCGGTGGAAAGTTAAAAAGTAGGGTGACCAATAGTGATTGATCGATTATTAAATTTCTGCCTATTATGTATTATATTTCTTTCACAAGTTATGAGACAGATTAACGGGGATCTATTTACTTGTTTTCACAACTCAAATGGTGCCACTGATCGGCTTTAATGAAAATATCCATTCATCTCGAAGTAGGCAGACAGATTTATTTTATGACGAGCTATCCTGCACGGTAAGCTACTGTCCTGCTTTTATTGTACACACATCCAGGCCTGCCAAGCGACCATTTACTGGTTAACAATGTGTAATTAATTATGCTGAAGTTTTTACTTTTGTAATGTGAACAGTGAACATGTAAGCTATGGTATTTTTTTTTAAACACAAATGAATAATTCTGACAGTAGCTCACATCTCTGAAATGTATCCATTAAAATTTTCTCTATTGCAATGTTAGTTCTCAAAGCGAAATATATCCAAATTATCATTTTATGATCAATATTTCTGGCCTAGCGTGATATGGCTGTAAACACAGTAAGCGAAGTTAGTATTTCTGAGATATCACCTCGAAAAGTTTTAAGTCAACACTTACAAGCTAGGTTTATCAATGTCCCAGTACCACGAAGAGATGCAGCAAATATTTAAGAAGAATGCTCCATCTTTAACGATCATTAAATTGTGGTAAAATTAATTTAAAACGGGCATATCTGATCGAGATAACAGCGAGCACCTACAATGGTCAATTGAGATCATGATTCATGACTCTTGACTAGAGCGTGGAAAATCAGACTGTTCTCAGTTGCGTCTCATGTGGATATCTACGTTTTCGATAATTATGGAAGCTGATGAAATAAGCAACATTACTTACCTTTTACTTGTTAACGACTGAGGACAATGGCTGATATTGGCGCATCAACGAATATTCACATGAGCAACACAATTTCTATGTTTTCTATTGAAAAAAATCTCCTTTGTGGGGTAAACACGTGTGTAAAGCGAAAAAGATCTTTCGGCATCTACCGACGTATTATTTGTAAACTTAAAACTTTTTAAATAACTGGATGCTCCTCCTTAAGATATCGATTAATATTACATGTTTCATATACCACATTTTAATGCAAAATGTCATTATACCGCTTATTCAGATACCAGGCTCATCTTTTACAGTTTGTAATTTATTTTGTACATTATACATTATATCTAGGGACTCTTCCAATGACAATAAAGAATTTTCTAATAGTTACATACTGGCCAATACCACTGTATAATTGTGGTGAATCACATGTATTGCCGCTTTTTTATTCATTTATTTAACTTCAGCCTATTTCCGCTACCAGGGCCAATCACCGACGCCAAGAGACGAGCTACCCCCAACATGGAAATTTTGCCGAACCTCTTCTCTATCGAAGAAAAGAAATTTTTTACTTGCCTAACATCTAATAGACAAGGAACCATCTGTTTTAGATCCCTTCCGTAGGATGGTATATCACCCACACAACCCGCATCTAAGATTGCATAGCTTCACGTATACCCTGATTATAAACCACTAGAAGATGGGACCAGGTCACCGAATTTCTGTCACAAATACGTCAAGGCTTAGTTTGTGTTTTTGAAGACCTGTGTTTTTGTTTCGCCCTAGCTGGGTGCCTATTTATTTTTTTATGAAGTTGGGCGCCACGTGACTTGCTGTCGCGAAAAATAATCTTAGTTTTATTGCCTTGGTATTTGATCGTAGGAATAGAATTATGTCAAGGTCGATTTTTATTATACGGAGAGGTAAGGTGGCCTGTTCTTAGCCCTGTTGAATTTTCTGTATGCCCGTGGCTATGCTGGCAAAGCTGAGCAAGACTTCAGCAACTCCGGCGGTACTGGCTTGAGAAACTTGTTTCTACTTCTGATTTTGCAGCTGAAGGATTTAATCAAGCGGCGTATGCTTATCTATTATTTAGAGCTAAAAAAAATTTTCACAGGGGATCCCTGATAATTTGGCTTTTTTCTGGCTTGAAAATGACTATGAAATACTGAAAATATTTTTTTCAGTCAGCTTTCATGCAAAAATAAAATTGAACTCTGCAAACATGTCTTTTTGGTTCCCTGCGAGTGCTTTTTTTGAATTATGAAACTTATTTTTTTTTAAGTCGCTGAAGGCCAAAAAATAATTTGAACAGAGAGTTCCGTACAAAATTGAAATATACTCGTGATATCAGGTGATCTGTGAAAGTGTAAAATATTTTGACTGTCGTTAGAACCAAAAATAAATTCCTTTAGATGAACGTAAAATTCACAATCACAAAACATTTTCAAAAAATTCTTAAAAAAAATGATTGAAATTCAGCAGACTGGACAGCAAGTTGACCTACAACTCGGATACTACTAGCCTGCCCAAAAGGTCGCGCAAGACTTCACAACTTTTCTTAATAATGATTGATTTGTAAAACAAAAAAAAAATTATTTAAACTTTCCGGTCGGAATCGAAAAAAAATTTGTTTGAGCAGTGTGTATTTTATTTCCTCACCCTTCAAAGTGAGGAAGTTATGTATTCGTGAAAAATTTTTTTAAAATTATTATTGTATTTCTGGACGAATCTCGACGAATTATGACAATATACAAAATTTTAGACAGAAGAAAATAAATGTTCTGTCTGTGTGTCTGTGTTCACGATAGCAGCTACGGTTTTTGAGATAAAGCTTTCAAATTTGGTACACACATTTTAGAGGTCAAGGAAGATATTGAGTTCGTTGATGAGCAAAATCGGTCTAAAAAAATATTAGTGACATTCCACCAATGTGACTTTTTTGAAACGTCAAAATGAGACTTTTTTTGAAACGTAAAAAAATGTGACTTTTTTTGAAACGTCAAAGTGACTTGTTTGAAACGTCAAAAATTTATTTTATTATAAACTCCACCACACGTCGAGTTGTACTACGGTGAGGAAGTTCTGATCCCTAAGTAATTGGCAGCGGCTTTTATGCATAATGTGATTTTATTAAAATGAAAATAAATTTTAAAATTTATTTTCAAATAACGTCGTTATTCAAAATTTAAAAATTAATTTTTCTATGTCCTGGTGGACTAACAAAATGATGTGATGACATTTATTTTTTGTAAAAATTTTGGCTGTCGATTCTTAAAACTCAAAAAATTTCAATAAATTCTGAAACCTTTATGGCAGCCTAGTAAACACCCGGGAAACTTAGAACTAACCAATTTTTGTTGAATAAATGAATTTTAAGTCAAGTGAAGCTTTGATTTTAAAACAAGTTCAATTTTTTATATAAAATGGGATTCGAATAATTTTGAAAAACAATTCCAAGTCTGTAAGTATGCAAGTCACTTACTTACCTGTCCTCGGAGATCTCAGACGATGATGTTCTTTTGCAATAACGTTCATTATTTTATCAGTAGACCCCCTACCTCCATAGGAGCCTGTGGTTTTCTTAGTATAATAAATAAAAAACAACGTAGAGTTTTACAATAAAACTTGATGACGGAAGACTCCTCAAGCCAAAATCCACGAATGATAAAAGCTGTCGAAGAAGCGCTTCTGATTTTCTGCGGTGGATGTTGTAAAAATATTTTATGGGTGGTGTCTTGAATACCAAAAAATAATCCAGCCTGGCGCATGGAGAAATTTCTTAGTGCCCATCTTAAGACTTCGGAGACCTGTGAAACGGCCAACGAAAAGACTGTTTGAGTTGGTCAACTTATACTTTTAAAATGAATTTACTACCACGATGCTCCCTTGTCGGTGTCGAGTGGTTGAATTGTCTCAACTTGTCTGAAATTTTATATTTATTGGGGTTGTGTCGTCATCTATTGCGATGTTAGCACGATGTCATGTTTCTTCAAAAGCTACCCCGCTTTGAAGCTCTCGATTAGGTGAAAGCTTCCGATGCGGTTTGTCTATCTGGATGGTCTACACGGTGTACCAAACTCCAATTTTACAAGTTTGTCTCGTATAAATAAATCTGGCGGTAGATTAGTCGCTGTGGAAACAATAATTGTTGCCTGAAATTATTATTATTATTTTTCATAACTATTTTACTTTTAATATTAATTACTATTTGTTTAATTGACTTTGTAAAATTATTGTTTATGTGTGTGCGTCTAGCATCTTTTAGAATTTATATGATACCAATGCAGAAATTCAGTTTTGACTACTTTGTGATGGCTTTGGCCTGTGATAATTATTAGCTTCTATCGACCACTGAAATTGACATTTTGTAGGGCCTCTCGGACTTCAATAAAATTGTTGCGTAATGATTATTTATGATTTTCTCTATGAGTTTTGGTCATTTTATATTAAGGTAGATCTACCTACGTTCACTCCACAGTATTGCTGTTCCTACTTCAGGATTTTTTTAACAGTATTGGGTCTCGGAGCTAGATTTTGAAAATACTCATCTCATGGTAGTATCCAACTGCTGCTAGCCATATCCCTCAACGTGTTAAAAATGGATTGCGGTGGGAGTTGCATGTCAGGACAAGCTAGCTTTGTAAGCCGTTTAGAGGCTTTCAGATGATGTTAGCACACCTTCATCGCCAAGTTGCCAACATAAAACTTTAAATCGCTGTAATTTTTTTCTATTAATGAGAACGATGTTTGTTATCTACGTACAACAGTCATCAGCTTAAAGTCACCACCTTCCTCTCAGCACTCTTTCTGGTAAGCCATACTACAATAGTGCTAGAAAGGGAGCATATGAGAAGGTGGTAACTTTAGGCTGATTAGGCTGATGAGTATTGTACATGCGTCTATCAGCAGTGTTAGATTTGCCACGTTCTACTCATGACACAAGAAACTAATTGAAAAGAACAGACATGTGACAACGAAAAATTCAGTATCTTAAAGATTCATGCGCCAAGAGTTCATTTCAAAATGCATGAATATTTAAACATGCGCAAAGTCTGTTTCCTCTTTGTGAAACATTTGTTGACTGATTAGCAGCTAGTAATGCGAACAACAGTGTAAACGCAATGCTCCAGCAGTTCAAAATTGGACGAGCCCAGCACATGAATTCATCGTTTTATTATTATGATAAAGATGACGAATTTCGACTGTAATAAAATCCATGCAATTAGTGGGAATGATTGTAGCGTAAATTGGAAAATGAAGCATTATAAAACTGTGTTGCTTGTTAAACAGACGGTAGTAATGACCATTTGATACGTTAATACCTGCCTGTCCTTGTCTGTGAGCAATACTCTTAACAGTCTACAAAATTCGTGTCCCAACATCTGGTGGTTTCATGACGAAAACGCTTCTCCACTTAAGGCTCACCAAATCACAGTATATCTTTCAACTACAGGAATGCATGCAAATATTGGAGCAACCACAGTGTAGTACAGGTCTGGCGCCTAGTTTGCATTTCTTTGCTAATATAACAGATGAAAGGTGGACGCTTTTTATCAGAAGAAGGATTACTTGTAGAATGTGAATTTATTCCGAAAGAAATGTGAACGATATCTCATGCCTGTTTTCTGTACATGAAGAAATATAGTAAGTAACTTTCACTTTTCGCTCCGTGATCGAGTGGTATGAACACTTGCCTCTCATCCTGGAATTCCCGGTTCAATATTCGATCAGTATTTCAGGCCTATTTTTCCGGAAACAGAAGTTAATTCCACTGTACTTGGATATTGGATGTATGTTTGCTGCCTCCATATGTAAAGTTTCCTCCTGTAAAATTTATTTTAGGGATACAAGGAATTATATTATCTGTGATGTTTAATCGTTTAACACTTGCCATTTTCAAGAAAATCGGTTGGATCGATAAATTTTAATCATCGAGAACGATGAAATTAAAATATTTTTGCTGCACTTTGCAGCAAGCATTCGGTAGCGAGTAGATTTTTCTGCAAAATATCTGAAATTCCAATTACATTTCGTATTCCATAAGGGCATACTGTTGGTCCTTAAATTCAATAACTTTGCCATGAAATTATAATTTCATTAGAACTGCTAGAGACAAATTAAATTACAATAGATAGTTAATATAATAATACCATTAAATATGAAAGGGTGGGTTATGTGATTTGGGATAATATGATTTTGACCAATTTGAAATCCACAATATTGCCAGAGCAATCCCTGAGATTAGAGAAGTGCGACATAATCAAGTATATTTTTAAAGATTCTGACTGTTGTCAAAGATGATACTACAAACAATGGGCATTTCCCACATTTTCTTTTTATTTACTTATCCGAGAGTATCTGAACATTAAGGCTCACGTTCGCGTTTTGACCTATCTAAAATCAATGCTTCATTCTTAAAACGGATAGACTGACTATGCTTGGTATATATTCGGTGTAGCGCGAATTGTTTAAATATAAATAGAGAGTATCTGAACATTAAGGCTCACGTTCGCGTTTTGACCTATCTAAAATCAATTCTTCATTCTTAAAACGGATAGACTGACTATACTTGGTATATATTTGGTATACCGCGAATAGTTTAGATATAAATAGACAGCGTTTTTAATATTTTTAGTTTTAATCATCTCCAGATGTTGTCATCTTGGTTGGCGACACATATGTCGAGCATAGTACCGAGCATTTTTGTGAAATTATAGGATAACTGTTGTCACTGTTAGTATTGATTCAGAAGATAAAAAGACAAAAACTGAGTGTCGACTTCAAAACACATTCTTCTTAGAGAACCGCAAACAGAATTTGTTCATAATTTTTTATTAAATATACTGAAAAGAAATAAACTAGTACTCAATATAAAAACAAATACGTCTAAACTTTTTTCTTAAGAACAATAACCTTTGTAAATTTCAGTCTAAAATGAAGTTAAACAACATTAGCTGCTATTCAGGAAACTTTCCATATAAATTTCAAAGTTTGGTGAGACATTTGTGCGCCTAATTTTAAAATTATATTCTAAAGAGAATGGCTGCGTCAGTAACTTAAACATCGGCAAATGAGGAAATGAGGAGGAACTGAAAAATCTTGGAACGACTGAAACATGTTTTAAATTTTTTATTAAAAAGTTAGAAAAGTGTAGACCTAATTTAACTTTTAAATACCCTCTTCGTCGTTATTACAGCGACTAAAAATTTTAGATAAAATTAGAGTTTAAACCATAATTTAATAAGGCCATTATCAACTTTCCTAATTTTATGTAGGAGTCATAAAAAGTTGGCCGAAGCTGACTTCGTTATTGTCAATTTCATAAATTTTGTAGCGGTGAACAAATTTCTTATTTTCGACAGTAACAGTTGATTATTTAACAAACTGAATTTTAGTTGGTATGGCATTAACTAACGTTAAATGGATTTTGTTACATAGATAGATGCATGATCGTAGCTAGCGGTGTGGAAAGAGATGCTGGGTACTTCCCAGATTTTCTTCGGGCAGCCCCTAATCCAAATGAGAACATAATTTCTATTTTTCGTACCCACTATAATTCAATTTAGGAAATATCAAATAATTGTTATTTAAAAATTGCAAACAAATACATAACAAAAAATGTTTATTATACAGAGTGTCTCCTAAAGGTCTAGACAGAAATTTACTAGATAATCTATGAACCAAAATAAATCTATTGAACATAATTTATCTCTATATAAAAGTGCACCTCTAAAAAGTTAGAGGTGTTTAAATGCACATATTTCTGCAAAAGGCATTATGATGGGTTAACAAAATTTGGTATACAGTTCTTATTCATCATTATGCAATGTACAAAGTCATCTGAAACTTAATGAATACATCAACTTGTCGGATAATACAAGGATACCCTCTTTATCCCCACCAGCAGCGTCAGTGCAAAAAAAAGATGTGGCAAGAAGTGGTTAAAAGGTGACGGCAGCAGATAATCAGTTATCACTGGAACTAATAAAGGGACTAAATCTGTAAGAAGTGTACCAAAGTTAGTCACCTTACACATATACAGGGTGGACACGAAAACAACAGTAGACGATTTGATGACTATGTTAAAACCTAATTTCCCTGAGGTAACTTGTGAAGCAATTAACCCAAAACACCTTGTACTCATCTTTTAAAGTTAAAATTTTAGAAGATAATTTTACCAAGGCTATGAATCCTACAGTTTGGCCTTATGGTGCTTGCGTTCAACGTTTTTTTGCGATGCCAGGGACGAGAAAGGGTCAAACAACATAATATTTGACCCTAATATACTTTTACTCAGTTCGCCAAGTATAAACAGTGAAAAACTTTTTGTAATCAGAAATCTCCAAATATAAAATATATTTGGAGTTTTCTGATTACAAAAGTTTTAACTTTTTTGTGCTTTACCAAAACATGGCAAACTTCAGCTTCTATACTTACTCTACATATAAATGAATATTCCTTAATCAATCAGTATAGAAGATCTTCTTGCAGGTGAGGAGTTGTCGCAATATGGGTAAAGAGTATCTTAGAAGTGAAAAATATCGATTTACAACAGTTTTATACTGAAAAACACTTTAAGGCCTGTGCTCTATGTTGGAA
Organism: Rhamnusium bicolor; assembly: GCA_029963845.1. NCBI lineage: Eukaryota > Metazoa > Arthropoda > Insecta > Coleoptera > Cerambycidae > Rhamnusium > Rhamnusium bicolor. The sequence continues at coordinate 211,360 of JANEYF010001990.1, forward strand.
AGGAAACAAGATAACTACTATTATCGTTAATTGTTAAGGTTCCTCTGTGTTGATCTAAATTTATTCCTAAATAGAATTACTGACGTATTAAATTATTTAGTTAGACCTAATTTTAACGTTGACTCATATAATGTGTTAAAGGATTTTAAAACTTTACGAAATGTTTTATCGTGTTTTAATTTGAATAGTCTGGTGAAGCGGCCTACCCGGGTGACATACACCACACTTAGTAGTATTGATCATATTTTTGGTTACTTTAAATATGAAGGATCATGTTGTGTGGTTGATAACTCTATTTCAGATCACCGTATTATTTTTCTTTATATAAAATTAGAAAATTTTAATTTACATTAAAAAATTATGACATTCTTCAAAAGAAGTTACAATGAAAATTCGATGACTAAATTTGAATTAGCAATTCAAAATTAAACTTGGGAAAATCTCTATAATGTCTTGGATATTCATCTATCTATTTTAGTAACATATTTGCTTTTTATTTTTAATCTGTATTTTCCTAAGCGTAAATTTTATGCTAATAAATGCTCAAAAAAAAAATGGGTAAATGCCGAGGTGAGGATTTCAAGTGCAAATTTAAAAGATCTTTTTATTTTAAAGAAAATGTGTTATAATATGTCCAATATCTATAACAATGCAAAAAAAGAATCACAGTTTGTTGATAAAGAAACAAAAAAAAATATATTATCAGAATAAAATTATACAGTCTGACAACCCTGCAAGATCTGCCTGGAATGTGATAGGTGAATTATCAAATAAAAGTAAATCTATTAACAATATTATTATAAATGATAATGGCATTGTAAATGAACAGCCTCAAATAGTCGCTTCACTTTTTAACATTTTTTTATACAAGCACCTGACAACATAATCAAACAAATTCCGCAGTTAAACAATGGTAACGTAGAAACACCTTGTATAGCTATACAGCCTAAATTGTTATTTTTAAAACCATTTACCTACCGATGAAATGTTAGATTTATTAACAAAAAAGTTTAAAGCAAAAAAATCATCTGATCCTGATGACATACCTAGTTTTTTAATAAGAAAAGTGGTATGTTCTATTACTGAACTACTTACATATATTTTCAATTTGTCATTTGAAATGGGAACATTTCCAAATAGTTTAAAGACAGGAAAAGTGATACTTACCCATTTTTAAGAAAAATGATAAGGAGGTATTAGAAAATTATAGGCCTGTAGCTGTGTCCTATGGTTTCTCAAAAATAATTGATTATTGCTATTTAGACAGATTATTAAATTTCGTAGAAGCTTAAAAAATAATAGCCAAAAATCAACATGGTTTCTCTAATGGAAGGTCGACTAATACGGCTATACATTCTTTTATAAATAAAATATTAGAATTTGTTGACGCTGGAGAATATCCTGTTGGGATATTTTGAGATCTCAGCAATTTATTCGATTACGTAAATCATAATTTACTTATACCTAAATTGTCTGAATATGGAATAAGAGGTCTTGCTTTAAATTGGATTGCCACATTTTTGGAAGAGCGGAGGTAATATTTTAGTTTACAACATAGAACACAAAACTCTGTTTGCAGGGTTGATTCGGAGTGTTTAGATTTAACTATGGGTGTTCCGCAGGGGTCCATATTAGGTCCTGTGATGTTTCTTTTATATATAATTGACATAGATTTTTTGCCAACAAGTGCACCTTTCACAATACATGCAGATGATATCTCTATTATAATATCTAACCCTATCGACAATGTATTGGAAAATAACTGCAGCGATATTTTAAATATTTTAAGCAATTGGTTTGACAATAATTCATTATAATGATAATTTATGTGCATAGGGGGATATAATCATATATTTTATAATTGTGATTTACATGAAAATGATATAAAAATTCTAGTTCGTAAATTATTGCAATTGAATTTTTACCTGCCATTAAATATAAACAACATCCTCGAATCTGAAAATTTTGAAACGTTTAAAGCGATATATAATTTCATTAGGTCAGCAAATGTATGCCTATGAGGCTAAAATTGTTGGTTAGATTTGTTAGTAATCTGGGTTATATTAGTACCCTGTGTTATATTGTAACCTATGTTAGTTTTTCCTTTCTCCCCAACTATCCGTGGTCCACCTATTGTGAATGTTCCATTAAAAGTCGCCAAGATAGACCCCTTGACGTGAAATGAGTGACCCTGTATCAATCCTGACGATAGATGGAATTTGCGTATTTAATGTTAATTTTTAGGTTGTGATAGGTAATAGGAGAAATATTAGTAACTTAACAGGATGTTTCTTGGACATAGATGGTTGAACTAGCCTTGTTTGTATACTGCATACTTATTATAAATTAAGAGATACTTACTGGTTGATGCATCATCCAAAGCCAACAAAGCGAGAAAAAAAAGATGTGTTTGAATAATCTTCAACTAAATTTCAAGAGGTATCACAATAGCGTTAATATTATGAAGTTTAAAAAAATTGCTTAAGAAATACTGGGTGTTTGGGCTTTGACGGAGTGTAACGTCCTCACCCAATCCACATTCCTGGAAACTATTCATTGAAGTGCTGGCGGAGAGCCAAAGCAAAATGTGGGAAAGCCCATGCATAAACCACACTGGCTGGATTGTAGCTATTGGTGACTCATCATTGAAGGTAGTCATTTACCATTAGGACGTGTTGGTAACTCAAACTGACCTACAAGATGACTTTTGTCTTCTACAATATCAGCACATACATTTACACAAAATTGTTTCTAAAAATGTTTACTTGCATTGTGTGGGGATTTTCGTCTGTTCAACGATGCATTTTGTGAACAATTTTTGCCGTTTCGTATAAAACAAGACGCATCCGTCATTAGCAGAAAACTTAAAAAAGTCTAGATGATCAACAGTGTACTGGTTTACCCATCTGCAAAAGGTGCAGTGAGAAATCCTATCTACTGGAAATTCCTGACAGTTTTGTAGTATCGGCCAGATACTCTTCTTATAGTCATGGCATTATTCTCTTCTATAATATCCAAAATATTCTGTTAATTTCCCGTATACGAATTAACCTTGACGACCATAATTAATAGTGCTAGGAAGAAAATCATCTCTTTCTCGAAGGCCCCGTTCAAGAGTAGCAAGCGTTTGCCGATTACGTCTTCGGCGATTGGGGAACCCGCTGCTGATCTACAATTTAATATACACTCGCTCACTATACATATACATATATACATATCAGTCATTTCGCTAAAAGTATATTGAACTGCCATTTCTCTGTCTCAAGCTAAAAACTTATACCGTAAAAAAAAAACTTTTCATAAAACTGTCAAAAATTGTTAAATGCAAACGACTTGATCTATAAGTTACAAATTGTGACATTCTAGGGCATATTTGATTTTTTGATTTCACTAGACAAAAACGTTTACTAAGAAATTTTTTCTAAAATTCACATTAACGCTATTAATAACAAAGAACTACAAATCAAACTTCATCAACTCTGCCATAATGCGTTTTGCGGAAATTAAAAAAAAAGTTTTCTTTGCGTAAATTTAAAAAATATAAAGATCCCCTAAATTTCTAGGGGGTGCATTTTTATAAAGACGTAAGTTAAGTTCAATGGACTTATTTTAGTTCGTAAATAATCCAGTAAATTTTTGTATAGTAGGTAGGAATTAAGAAATTTAACCCAGTTAAAGGACTGTTATTAAATATGATTTGAACGAAACAACTACTCAGCGGGCAAATACCCCGATCTGCATTGAATTATACCTTCAAATCATGATAGATCGGTAGCCAATAACAGTAGTTTAGTCCACCTGGGCTAGAGGTCGCCGCTCTCGGTACTTGCTTCGCAAGTCACTATCCGCCACAGAGACATCTATGATGTCGGTCGGATAGTAGCATTTGAACCATATGAGAAGTTTCACATAACTCTCACCACTACTCAATTTACCTTAGTCAGTATATCACTAGCAGGTTGGCCACTATCATTTGTCTGTTTCATAACCTATGGCATACTGAGGAGAACTAATAAGTTCGAAACCGGTCTATGTCTGGTTAGGAATTGACAAATGATATTGGCTACCGATCTATCATGATTTGAAGGTATAATTCAATGCAGGTCGGGGTATTTGCCCGCTGAGTAGTTGTTTCGTTCAAATCATATTTAATAACAGTAGTTTAGTCCACCTGGGCTAGAGGTCGCCGCTCTCGGTACTTGCTTCGCTATCCGCCACAGAGACATCTATGATGTCGGTCGGATAGTAGCATTTGGACCATATGAGAAGTTTCACATACCTCTCACCACTACTCTAGTTAAAGGAAGTAATTTATCCTTGTATCAGGCCAAATGTAAAACGTGTCCCATATGGAATAATCTACATATATATACTATTTTTTTTAATTATTTTATAAATAATTTACACACATAAAATTCACAGCAAATATGAAAAAGAGAATTCAATTAATTTCTTCTATTTAGTTGATTTTCTTATTGGGGGATATTGGATAATCATCAACTTTATTTTAATCGCCACGTTTCTGCAGTCGAAGTTATAATTATGATTTTATAAAACAACGGATATTATAAGAAGGTAAAAACCACTTATCAGTTTAATAATTAAACCAATATAAAACACCCTTTCTATCAGGTTTATTCAATACTACATCAAATATAAAAAGTATATAAACATATAAAATGGTCTTCAAAAAATCGATATTATCTAACATCATAGTACGATCTCGTTAATATTGATAAACTAAATTTTAAACTTTTTTACATTGTATTATGTTAGGTATCGACTCTTCTTCTGCAATAAATCTGCAACAGACATCTCTCTGTCTTTTGAAGACGAAGAATAACGTCGACCCAAAAATTATCTACGTCTATCCTAACATTTACAGAGTTATTACAAATATTTATACGCATCATTTCCAATAAAAGTCTTTTTTTTAAATTCTGTTCGGTGTCTAATATTTCTATACTTTTAAATTCAATTAGATTTATTGTCTATTAGATGGTTTGGCAAAGCCGTTGATGTTTTTCCTTTGCCACATCATATATATGATTTTTTACCCTTGATAAGACTCAGTGTTTTGTCCGGCCAATATATTGTTTTCCACAGCAACATCGAATTTGATAAACAACATTACTATTTAATTCAAGTGGTGTCTTATCTTTATTATTACGTCACCGTGATTAGCTGGTCTCGGTTAACAGAAATGTGACAAGAGTTAGGGCATAAATAGAATAATTGTAAGCATTACATGTACATAATTAATTCGTCCAATTTTCAACATTTGTCAGTATGATTTACACATAAAATTTAACTTACCAAATCATGTTGTGGTATTAAAAATATGCAGATATCTTGAAACTTACCTGTAATAAAAAAGAAATACTATTAAAACAAAAAACAACAGAAAATATAAAAAATATAATTTAATCGAATTAGGTAGTTAATTATATTTTAAATAAAATGATGCATTAAGTCCATCTTTGAGAACGACAGGTATATTTGCAAAACAACTAACACGATACACGCTAAAATGTTAGAAGTGATTTTACTAATGGAGTTTCTTTTAAAAAACGAAAATGTGAGGAAAATTCAACCAGTTGTAACTAATTTTGTGCACTTAGAATAGAAATCCAATATGTTAAGGTGGTAAATAACTTCAATATATCTTGTTAAGGAGGGGAGCTTATTACGATTTCCAGGTCTAGAAGACGCACCACTTAAAATTAACATAAAATTTGGCCTGCGAAGTAGTAAAAATAAACTAGGAAAAAATATAATTTTCTATGCAAATGTAAACTTTTTGCAATCACACAGCCAAATAAGTGAGAACAAAATAAATTCCGATGCAGGTAATGGCGGGAAGAAAAGCGAAAACTTGAAAAATGATATATTTAATTAGACTGTGCCAAAATTCCTGCATAATGAAATACAATAAAGAAAATACCTACTGCGAACTTACAAGAAATTTATTTAGTGTGCACTCCTTCTGGTGAGAATTATCTCTGCCTTCTGACAAACTTTTATTAGAAGGACAAACCGTGCAGGAGCGGAACTCCAATAACGCGCGCTTTTCTCGCTACACTTGTTTTATAGTCAGTAAATCATGCAACTTTTGCTCTTGCAAAAAACAATCGCTGTCGCTCCCATCCTCGCTCCCCTTCATAAACTCGATTCCATAATATTCCCGGAAGGAATTTCATCTTGATTGTGTTATTATCTTCAAGACGCTAGTTGGGCTTGTATGATATAAGCAGGATTTAGAGCAAGGGCTCACTTATTAAACGATCCATTTTATTAATTTTCTGGTTGATAGTAATCTATCAACGGCGTAGGTCTGTTACTCAAAGCGATTGCATTACAAAGGCAAAGATCGAGTATTGTATATTTATTTGTTTATTTCCTTTCCGCTTGGGATACAATCAGAAATAAAAATCCATCGCATTATCGACTTTTACAGTTCAAAATTAGATAAATAAAAACCACTTAGTCTAACGTTTGATTAATCTTTATATATAATAAAAAAATACAAAATAATTTTAAATATGTTACCAAAACCATCATTCATATGTGTGGTCATTAAATCATAAATAACTAGGATCGGGCAGAAATAAATCTTATTTACAAGGCCATAAATTATGAGCTTACTACGTATTAAAAGCCTTCACGTTTGAAATTTATAGGCTTGCAGTTTTCAATGATCGAGTTGATGACGAAGGGTTTGCTAATTAATTAAGCGTAACCTCGCCGCGCTTTTTATCTCAACAATCATTCTTTTATAAAGAAGTTTAATGTTGATGAAGTCTACTTTAAATCAACGCCCTATATTTCTAATGAGGTCTTATGTAAGAGGGACTACAATTCAAGTACACACGGACATACTCTCAATATCCCAGTAGACTGATACCAATTTGTTTTCGGAAAAAATCCCAGATGGAGATAAAAATCAGGATCAGAAGCAAGAGTTTTACAGTTTAACTCGACAGTCACACGAATTGCAGTGGCAATTTACTACATTTTGTATGACAACATAATATTACAAAACTGTCACCTGAATGAGTAATTTCCTGTGGCAGCCATGTCACTATAACAGACTTATAAAACACTATGTATAACACTGGTTAACTCATTTTTGATATGTCTTAGTTTTACATCAATCAGGACTGTCCCATTATACTTCTCGTTAAATCTATCCTGGGACACAGTGTATATGAAAAACTGACGGGCCTTTACGATCCACGTATCTTAATATGACTCATATAACTTGTCTGGCGCATGCCTTGAAATTTATATTAATGCCTTGATCACGGTACAGGAGATTTCCTGAAATGTTAAAGACACTTGAGGTATGTATTTTAATTGTTCTGTACAAATGACTGTTACTGTCTCTTACCTCATGTGCCGGCCCTGGACGCACGGAAATTGTCTGGTGCCTAATGGTGATGAGTCTAAGCGCGTTCTGTCTGGTAATAATAGGCATGTAAGAGCCTGGAAGATGCCTGCTGAACGTTTTATGCAAAACAGTGCATGAAACCATCCCTTTAGATAGTGGAATAGTGTTTGGTGAAATAATAATAAACACTCACACGGACCTTGTTATTATTCGCAATGGCGTACTAACAACTCGAAGATATGTTGACGAGATTCTGCAGCCTCGAGTGATCCAGAAGCAAATTTTGGACACGATTTTATCTCTATGCAAGATAGTGCTGATCGTACACCGCTCAAATCGTCACTGATTTATGTTAATAGTTAATATTCATAAAATGGATTGATCTGCATGCAACCCAGACACGAATCCAATCGAAACATGTTTGGAATCAATTAGGGAGATGTATTCTACGCCGTTCAAATCTTCCAATTTCAAATGAAGAGTTGGCACAGGCTATAATTGAATCATGCGATAATTTTTCGCAAGAAGCCTTTCGAACGCTTATTCGTGCCAGACTATGACGCTGCTTAGTAATTGTATTGGTAATAATTAGAAAAGTTGACAGACCATTATTTATTCTGATTTAATTTGAGCCACTTTATTTTTGGAGATATTAATATATAAAAACTAGTAGTAGGTTGTTGTATTGTCCTTTTTTTATTTTGTTAAAATTGATTAAATATTTGACGGTTCATTATCAGGGGCCGGAAATGTTTTCCATTTTTCAGAGTCAGGACTTATAAAACATATATAAATATTAATAAACACACCACATAAAAATTCATGTGGTGTATTTATTTATATACCTACAATACATGGTGTTTCAGGTATGCAGTCATCAATTTTTAGGGGTGATTCTATTTCAAAAAATATTTAATAAAGTTTCTATAAACATAAGTCCGGAAATACCTCTTAGGGGAGCATGGGCCCTCTGAAGGGGCACCTAAAATTAGGATGTTACCTAATATCTCAGAAGCCCTTTGAGCTACAGTGGCCATATTTTGCACGTGATCTGATATCAATAGAGGTCATTATTTTATGTTATCAACCAAGAGTAAATTCAATCATTGGAGAGCGAAATGGGAAGAGTGGCTTCCTTCTCCCCCTCCAAACTTTTTTTATGTGTATTTTTGAGATCTTTCAAAATATGAATCTTTGGTCAAAAATACACAAGAAAGCTTGTCTTGTAGTGCCGTAGGACCAACCGTTTTCGAGAAATATGAACCTAAAAAACAAATGCACTCCTCAGGATTCAAAAACAAGAAATAAATATGTCTCGCTCTCCCGCGTAATTTAGCAATTATGAAATATCGTATTGAATCAATTTCCTAAAATAACAAGTGAAAAAGTGTTTTACGTAATACAGGTCTGTACCAATGACGTTGGCTGGAGATTGATTGCTCATTCGTATTTACCGATAAAAACATCAACACATGAATAAAAATAAACATTTTAGCGAAATTGCATTTATTACTGTTTTGGATAATTGAGCAGAAATAACCAATTATTTTTAAACTACAGGACTCAACAGGTTTTGAAGATTAACAAATTAAACTAAATGTTCAAAATGGCCACACAAATGTTAGACGACGATCAATTGAAGCTAAGACCTGTTAAAAAAATTCCTGGCATGAATGAATGTGTTCTTTAGGTTCATATTTCTCGAAAACGGTTGGGCGTTACAACAAGACAAGCTTTCTTGTGCATTTTTGATCAAGGAATCATATTCCGATAAGACAATCACAAAAATAAACATAAAAAAAGGTTTGACGGGAGAGAAGGAAGCCCCTGCGATAGTGTAACATATAGTTGATATATTCTGTGTACTCCATGCAATCGACGATACGAATTCCATACACGTTATAATTGTGAAAATCATTGAAATTCGGCTATCCATCGACAAAATATTGCCGATGCAATTACAAACGAGGAATTTTTTTATAGTTTGTATGTCTTGTTTTATGCATGTACCTAGTAGCAATACACTGCGTAAAACATATCTATCAAGTGTGTATAAAATTGTTTTGGTCAACATTATAGAGGCCGTACGAAATATTTTTTTTTGGGTGATTGCGGATAAAACAACTGACTTTCGGTGTAATAAGGTTGGTAATGTTATATTAAGAATTTTGAGTGTTCAAAAGTCTTTGTCTCTCAGACAGCAATGGTCGGGTTTTGAACAATAAACGACAACATTTTATACAGGAACCTGGGACACAAAACAATGAATAAAATTCATGAAAACTATCTGCGCGGTTTGTCAGTGCCTGTCCATGTGAACTATTTAGAATTTGCACCATTAATCTCGGTAGATGTGGAACGCTAATATTCCTTGTGCCAACATATGTAGGGACCAAGTGTCTCAAATTTAACAACCACGAATGCAGAACGAATATTAGTTGTGACGTGATTATGTATGGTAATGCGATGGCAGACTTCAGTCATTTTGAATAATACATTGTATCAAGCGGTATGTGTTTCATTATTCATTTTATACTTTTGCTATTATTTATCTACGTATGTCCTTCTGCCAACCATATGAGGCTGTCCTGGACTCCGGACTAGTTTCCTAACCCTGTTCATTATACATACCCAGTTTGATTTAAATCTCTCAAAGTATGATAGAAATATTAAGGTTCAAAAAGTGACTACTTCGCGGTCGTTCTGTTTTATTGTTCCTTAATTACAGCAAAACAAATTTTCTTAGCCCAATTCGTTAAGGTTTTTCCTATTCGCTTGAGACGGAAATTTTAAAATAATATAGAATATAACGAACGCATCAAATAGATTGCAGGGCATGGTTACATATTTCGTTTAATACATTTTTTTGGGAAACAACAACATATCAAATCACGTCGCCTTACCTCAGGGAGCAGCAAAGCTCTTATTGCCCTACTTTTTCATTCGCAACCTTGCCTCATAAATTTGTTATGTGATTCGACTCTCACTCATTCTGTCTACCCCTATACGATCAACCAACCAACGGAACATGCCCTTCCATATTGATCCCCTATTAAAATAATCCATTGATATATTGAAGTGTTATCTGCATCTCAATATATTATATTAAAAGAGCGAATGATTCCATAAATAGCCGATTGGATTTGCATGCGTAAAAGGCAAGGTAAACAAGATTTTCATACGGTGTGCAGCAAGTGTATGAACTGGCCCATGTGAAATTCAAAGTAAGCGGTTAAAGAAACAAAATTTGGAGGATATAAATTAGGTATATTTGTGCATATTACGACTTTTAATATTTATATCACTGTCATCTCAAATGATATTTAATTATTTTTTTAATAGCATAAAAAACACCACCGCCAAAGAAATTAGTCACCCCCGAATCTAAAGCCGAACATGCACAGGTGAGGTTACAATTATGAAAAAACGCAGACACATAAACATTCCCACCGACGTTGCTAGTGGCGGTGGCGGGATCGAATCTGCAAGACGATGGAGAGATTATCTAGTCACACTTGCCGTGCTCTAAGCCAGTTACTCTACCGAGCTGGAGCAATGGAGGTAGTTTTTGGTATTCTCTAAAAGGGTGTATTTTTCTGACTCCAAAAATGTATCATAAGTGTAGGGTTGCATCAGACAAATTTTGAGAAAATAATTATTGAAAATATTAACTTCGAACCAAAAAATTGTGGCTCATCGCGCACGCACGCACGCACGCACGTACGCACGCACCCATCCACCCACCCAATTCTTCTTGCATTTCTGGATGAATCTCGATGAATTATAATGAAAAACCATAACATTGTGAAAAAAAAAAATTATCCGCATGTCTGTAATAACACGATAGCAGCCACAGTTTTTGAGATAAAGCTTTCAAATTTGATACACTTGTTCTAAAGGCAAAAGACAATGAAAAATTCGGTGATTAGCAAAATTGGCCAGCTGAAAGGGGGTCCACGGGACCTAAACTTTTTTTGTATTTGACTTTACAAAAAAAATATATTCTTGATGGAAAGTTTATAAATCAGGTCTACTATATTAAGCCAATAAAATATATTTTCCAAGTACTTAAATAAAGCTGATGTAAACTGAAATATTTTACACATTTGGCCTCATAAAATGGTGTTAGGATAAATTTAACAGTTTGATGTTTGAAAGGTCTAATTTAGTTACAAAAATGTCAATGTCAACAACAAAAGAATATTAAAAAATATGACGAACTATTATTGACAGTAGCGAATAACGCTGATAATAAATTATATAAAAATTTTAATGAAACATTTCAAGGTACGCTATTAAAATTTAATTGAGGTAAGTGAATAATTAAATAGAATGAAAGTTATGTGTTGGCCACATCAGATATTTTAAAATTCTATTCCTACGCGTTGTTTTTCTTCAGAAAAGTTGAAAGTCATGGAATTAAAAGCTTCGATCCAAATTTCTACAACTCACCTACAATTCATAGAAAATGTATGTAATTCGCAATAAAAATTATTTTTCTGTTATTTCAAAGCATTCTAGGGGTAGTTGCATAAATGTTAGACAGCTATTTAGGTGTTCCCACAAATAACTGTAATAATCTAAAAAATTCTCAGGGATAGACATAAGGTCATGTTTATAAAAGTGAAAAGAAATGCAATTTTGCTTCAAATAAGGAAAAATACACAATTAAAAAATATTTGATGTGGCTAGCACATAACTTTCTTATACCAGTGTATATTTTCCTGATCTAAAACAATCATTCTATTTAATTTTTCACTTACCTCAATTAAATTTTAATAGCGTACCTTGAAATGGTTCATTACAATTTTTAAATAATTATCAGCGTCATTCGATACTGTCAATAATAATTCATGTCATATATTTTAATAATTTTTTGTTATTGACATTGACATTTTTGTCACTAAATCAGACCTTTCAAATGTCAAACTGTTAAATTTATCCTAACCCTATTTTATGAGTCCAAATGTGTAAAATATTTCAGTTTACATCTTACAGCTTTATTTAAGTACTTGGAAAATATATTTTATTCGCTTGATATAGTAGACATGATTTATAAACTTTCATCAAGAATATATTTTTTTGTAAAGCCAAATACAAAAAAGTTTGGGTCCTGTGAACCCCCTTTCAGAAGGCCAATTTTGCTCATCACCGAATTTTTCATTGTCTTTGGCATTTAAAACAAGTGTACCAAATTTGAAAGTTTTATCTCAAAAACTGTGGCTGCTATCGCGATACTACAAAGTTATGTTTTCTTCAATATAATTCGTCGAGATTCGTCCAGAAATGCAATAAATTTTTTTTAATTTTTTTTTCGAAATTTTACCTTTTTTCTTCTTTGATTCATTTGTCTCTTCTGGTTGTACCACAGTCACCAAATTTAATGTGTCACCTAAAATAATGTTGTTGATAATCTTAACTGCCAAAATAGTCAGAATGGAATCAGGAGAGTTCAAAACGTATAAATCAATCAAAATCTCGAGGTCGAAAAATATCACGATTACTATACTTTCTTATATTAGGTATAAGAAAATAAAAACGAGAAAAGTCGAATCGAAAATTTCCAACTTTGAGAAGAAAAATTGAACACAGTGTATTGTACAGTATTAAAATTTTAGCAGTAGTATCCTCAAAGCTTTATCTAATACGCTTTCTAAAATATGTTGTATTAGGTTGAAGTTTGGATACAGCATAACTTTTGTAGCATTGACCCGCATGGAGACATTGGCCTTAACAGTCATTTAAATTTCCCTCGAAACAGTGAAGATTTGCCGTATATCTTACGCTGAGAGATGTGGTTCGAGAATGATGATGCACCATCTCATTTTTCACGCAAATTTTGAATGGGGAATACCTGACTAGATGAATTGGTAGAGGACAAGGCTCCTATTAAAATTGGCCACCATGTTCAGCCGATATGCTTCCTTGTAACGGTACAATTTTTATGCACATATTTATTGGTTTTTATGATATTTTAAATCAATTTTATAGATCAGTTCATTCCTTTTAATAGAATGCGGGTTGACTTTGGTTATTGTGAATGATTCATCTACATAGATTGGCGTGCGTAAAGTATACTTCCGGAAACTACTAAGACAGACTTTTAAGTCGAGATAGGGTGGATTGGCCGCAAGAGTTGTAGTGATTGTTTTTCTGAATCATCCTTGTGGGATACATTATTTTGTTACCAAGGTATATAGATTTCATTTTGTAATCATCGTTGTGTATGGGTGTAGTACATGAAATCTACCTTTTCAAGATATATATGCCGTAGACTTACATAACTTCAACTGCTATCCAACACGTGCTGAGTGCATACGAAGGGTATGTAGTTCTCAGAGTCCCATGCAACTATTACAGTTATTTTAATTCATTTAAGGTACTTGTACGTCCCTTCATAAGAAGTTTTCTTGTATGATTCAGGATTCCGTTAAACGTCCTGCCGTCACTCAAATTCCTAGGGTCACTAGCAACTTCCCGAAGAACTCTGGAGTCCTCGAGATTTCTCGCATCGACACGCAAATTTTCAGTTTTATATTCACTGATAATTGCCCCTTAATTATATTAATTGATGATTGTTATATACTGTGGCATTAGGTCTCTCGGGCTAGCTTTATTGTAATTTATATTTAGTACAGCGGAAATTAACTCTGGTTAGCTGAGTAATCATAGCGTCTAAACCTTAAGAGAATCATAGTTACGACCGCCAACGGGGGGTCTGGGGGGCGTTCAGCTCCCCCAGCCTGAGTCCCGGAGCGTCTAATGTGATACCAAGCAACTTTATCACACTATAATCAGGGCGTGAACCGCGGGTTCCCCGTTACAACCTGCGCTAGTCGACTTTCATCCATGCGCAGGCCCGGACAATTGCGCCCTTCAAACGTAGGGAGCTCAGAAACCGAACCATGACTCGATTACAATAGAGGCTGCTGTTGGACCAGACCGCCCCGCACCACACCCATGCGCTCATTTCGAGCGGGTGCTTAAAGTTTGGACGGCGGGGATAGGGTTCCCCCCTGCTTAAGGGCATGCGTCTGAATGAGATCACAAGCCCCAACCGACCACTAAAAGCGACACCAGTACTACTAAGAATCCGACGCCATGAGGGGGGACCAGGTAACCACCCTGTCTGGGCTCCCCCTCCCCTTAGTGCTCATGTTAGCAAGACTTCTCCTGCTACCTTTAATGAGTATCGGTCAAGGTCGCTTATGCGATGCTCTACCCCACATCGGTGCCAGTGGTGGTTTCTCGTTGCTCGGGAGCCTGGGATTGGGTAGCTCCGCCACCGGCTTTAAGGGCGTGTCCCATGAGGTCTGCACGGCACACCCAGATTTCTCATGTCAGCAAGATTCCTCTTACTACGTTTGATGAGTAACCGTTGGGTTCGCTTGCGCGAACCTCTACCCCATATCTCTTGCCGATGATGGCTACCCGTTTCCCAGAGAACCTGGGATTGGGTAGCTCCGCCACCGACTTTATGGCTGTGTTCCATGGGGTCTACCCAACACAACCCGCGTTTTATGCAAGCCTACGCAAGTTGCGCCTATCACGATTTTACATGAAATTGGTGTAAAGGATAGAGGGTAAATTTGCCTCTAAAGAATAATTTCTGTTTGACGGTGAATATTTTTATGGTTTATATGTTCTATTACAGGATATTCTGTATTAATACATTAGTGCAATATATTATGTAGAGAACAATAAAGGTGGCGTATTATTTAATTTGTACTGTGTAGTAGTGCAATTTCTATTTCAGTAACTAGGAAATTATTAATTTCTGAAGTAAGAGTAAGTGTGTATATTTACAGTTACTGTGGCGCCCATTAAGATTCATATTCATATATATTTTTTTGGTTTGGTTTGACTCACCCCGTCTCCACTGCATAACTAGTCAACAACTACCCACAATTTATTTTATCACAGCAATAAATTAAAATAATAAAACAAAGGTGGCATCCTTGTGATTTTTCTCTTTGAAGAGCTACCAAGGAAAAGTATACGAGTTGAAAATTGACATTGAAGAGCAACTTTGGCCGAGTATACAAAATGATCTGAACTCTCTTCAAAATGAAGAAATTAAGTAACTTGTCTACGTGATTTGAAAAACATATAAAATTTTATCTATTCAAAACCAATTAATAAGCATGAAAAACTAGGTATCTGACATTGCATTCAATATAAAAAGGAGATATTTTTCTTAAAATAATTACATCTGAAAAATATTCACATTCTTTCATTATTATTTGTTAAGTGCAGATGTCTGTATTATTTATAAAAAAAAACACAGTAATATGTATTTCTTTGATTTTTATTTCAGTTTTAGTGAAACACTGTATTCTACATTAATTCTAACGATAGGTTAAATACTTATTAGGTTCTTAGTAATTCTTCGACCTAAAAAATATTCTTTTATGTCAAGGTAGTAGAAGGCGCCCTCATTAATTTCATTATTGTCAACATTGCTTGGGCTTGCAAACGAATTTTAGTCAGTTTAAATTTAATATAGGTAGGTATATTAAATCTTAACTCCCTTTGTAGGCACAGGAGAAAAAATTGGTATACGTTTACTTCTACTCTACTTTTAATTCAAGGAGTGATAGCAAGAATGTATAAAAATGCTATTCAAAAAAATTAAAATGACTCCTGTTTGAGCATTGGACATATTTCATTACAACAAGACAAATAATCTCTTCGTTCTATTAGAAGCCAGCAAATGTCAAAAATGCGCATGGACAGTCCCAGCAACACTGTTTTCTTGCTTTTTGTTCATTAATACTATCCATCCAAATTATTTGACACATTTATTGAAACAAGTATAATGGATTATTACTTATTAAAATGTTAAAGAATAATATCAATGCAATAAGAAGGATATTTGGTATTGTCCATACTCATTCTTGACATTTGCTGGTACAATTAGAACAAGGAGAATATATGTCTTATTGTAATAAATATGTCACTGGTTTGTGTTATTTAAATCATAAATGTTTCCAGTATTAACAAACGAATATACTTTATATTTTATTAATTAACGAAAATGAACTTTTACTTATGATGGTATTTATAACTTGTCTTAATCTTAAGAGTCATAGTTAAGATAGCCAACAGGGGGTCTGGAGGGGCGTTCAGCCCCCCAAGCCTGAGTCCCGGAGCGTCGAATGCGATACCAAGCAACCTTATTAAGCTATAATCAGGGCGCGACCCGCGGGTTCCCCGTTACAACCTGCGTTAGTCGACTTTCCTCCATGCGCAGGCCTGGACAATCGCGCCCTTCAAACGTAGGGAGCTCAGAAACCGAACCATGACTCGATTTCAATTGAGGCTGCTGTTGGACCAGACCGCCCCGCACCAAACACATGTGCTCATTTCGAGCGGGTGCTTAAAATTTGGGACGGCGGGGATAGGGTCCCCCCTGCTTAAGGGCATGCATCTGAATGAGATCACAAGCACCAACCTACCACTAAAAGCGATGTCAGCACCACTCAGAGTCCGACGCCATGAGGAGGGACCAGGTAGCCACCCTGGCTGGGCTCCCCCTCCCCATACTCATTCTTGACATTTACTGGCACAATTAGAACAAAGAGATTAAATGTCTTATTATAATAAATATGTCACTGGTTTGTGTTATTTAAATCATAAATGTTTCCAGTATTAACAAACGAATATACTTTATATTATATAAATTACCGAAAATGAACTTTTACTTATGATGGCGTTTATAACTTGCATTTTTTAATAATTTTATTTGCCCTGGGTAACATTCACCACTAAAGATAATATTTAAAAAAATTCAGTAATGCAAGTTATGTTACAACGTTATAAGCAGGCATTGGATAATTTCTAAAACACAAATTACCGTACCAAATGTTACCAATTTTCAGACAACATATTTAGATCACACTCCTCCCACATAAAGGTTCATCAAAATTAAAAAAATTGTCTCGCCTTTCTCTTCTTTTCTTTTTTGTTTGTTATCAATATTCCCCGCAAAATTTATTCCAACTTATAAACTAACCATTAGTAAACTGCATTATTATATACAAAAAAATATCATATACCCAAATATACGCGGAGTTACACATTCCCTCTCCCCAGTTATGCATTGTCTAGAGGCGAATTTTTTTCTTGCAGTTTGGCTCGTCGTAGCATTATCAAAATACTAAATTTATATAAACAAATCTTTTACAGTTTGCTATTTATTTTTTGCATTGTTTTAAAGTTTTACATCAGCGGCGCATGCTTTTGCATGACTTTTATTATACAATTTAAAATGTTTTAATTTTTTAGGTGTTGTATTGTTTTAAAGTCTCTAGTTCTAAGCCCGGACTGGCCCCGCTCCGTCAGACCTAACAATTGCCCCATAGCCACCATACGCTGGGATGCTAGGTCGGCAACGGACCGGGTGTCCGGCGAGGGCAATATATTCTGTTTTTAACTGAAATAAACTTGATTTGGATAATTTCCGTGCGTCCAGTGTCGGTACATGGGGTAAGAGATAATAACAGTCTTTTGTACGGAATAATAAAATACATACCTGAGTGTCTTAACATTTCATGAATCCTTCTGTCCCGTGTTCATGGCATTAGTATAAATTGCAAAGTATGGGCAAGGCAAGTTACATGAATCATATTGGAATATGTGGATCGTAAAAGCCTAGCAGATTTACACATACACTGTTTATGGATAAACGTAACAAAATGTGAAATCGACAAAAAATAGTGTTACACTTTGTTGGAACCTGTCCCTTTTTTCAATAAATTAGTATATAATTTTGAATTTTTAAAAAACATCTTTGAAAGTGATCAGTATTCTTAAATCACGAATATCTTTTCTAAAATAAGTTAGTAATATAAATAAGTTATGTTTTTAATGTTATCTCATTTCAACAAAAAACAGACTACTAATGAAAATATCTGATGTGGCCAGCACATAACTTTCTTATACCAGTATATATCATCCCGATCTAAAAAAATTCTATTTATTTTAATTCTTCATTTACCTCAATTAAAGTTTAATAGCGTACCTTGAAATGTTTCATTAAAATTTGTAAATAATTAATTATCAGCGTTATTCGATACTGTCAATAATAATTCATGTCATATATCTTAATTTCTACTTATTTGACATTGACATTTTTGTAACTAAATTATGTCAAATGTCAAACTGTAAATTTATCCTAAACCCATTTTATGAGGTCTAATGTGTACCAAATTTCAGTTTACATCATGTTTATTTAAGTACTTGGAAAATATATTTTTAACACGCTTTTATTAGCTTCACTTGTATGTTTGTTTGTTTGTTTGTAACCGACTCTTTGGACTCGATTTTGACCCACTTTAAACGGACAGATTTAATTGAAACTTTGTACACTTACGAAGAACCGGTAACAATACAATAATTTGATAAGTTTATATCATTATCCTGATCAGGATCGCCAGTCCTTTCCTCACGTATCCTCTGCATGAGAGCAAGAGGCTTAATATTGTAAGTATATTCCGTGATTCTCAGTTCGGTCGTTGGTCGAGCGGGCAAGTCTTAGTTGACGCGAAACGACGGACTCCTCGGGCGTGAGTTCAAATCCCATGGCTGAAATAAAATAACATTTTTTTTTCAGAAATATCTGTTGGATCGTAATATGTTATAATATCAGCATCAATAAGCAATATAAATATAGTTTAAAAAAACTACAAAACACGCCTTCATAGCACATCAAACTAAAAAGTGAAAAATAAATATAGTTTAAAAAAACTAAAAAACACTCTTTTAAAGCACATGAAACTAAAAAAGTGAAAAATAATTATTAATATAAACTGAAAACAATAATGAACGAAAAATACTAGTATTATTGTGAAAAAAAGCGTGGGGTGCTTTGTGCCATATTTTTCGTATATCGAGCAACCCACGCTTTTTTCACAATAATACTAGTATTTTTCGTTCATTATTGTTTTCAGTTTATATTAATAACACTGGTCTGCAACGAAATCCTCCTTTAAAAAATTATGCTATAAGTATGAATATTTTAATGCTCTGAATCTATTCCCGTTGGCCGATTTTTTCTATCACGTCTAGATTTTTTTATATGATTTTTTTTTTAAATTTCATAAATTTTGTTTTTTTTTAAATTTTTTTTTTGTCAACATCAAGAACAGTATACATACATACAAAATAAGTTTTAGCGAGTTGTAAGAGAAAGAAAGAAAGTATTGACAGTGATTTTTATGGTAGTAGATATGCGCATGCGCAGTATTCGCTGTGACTTTACTTTCTTTCTCTTACAACTCGCTAAAACTTATTTTGTATGTATGTATACTGTTCTTGATGTTGACAAAAAAAAAAAAATTAAAAAAACAAAATTTATGAAATTTAAAAAAAAATTCATATAAAAAAATCTAGACGTGATAGAAAAAATCGGCCAACGGGAATAGATTCAGAGCATTAAAATCTTCATACTTATAGCATAATTTTTTAAAGGAGGATTTCGTTGCAGACCAGTGTAATTATTTTTCACTTTTTAGTTTGATGTGCTTTAAAATCGTATTTTTTAGTTTTTTTAAACTATATTTATATTGGCTTAATATAGTAGACATGATTTATAATCTTTCATCAAGAATATATTTTTTTTGTAAAGGCAAGTACAAAAAAAGTTGGCCAATTTTGCTCATCACCGAATTTATCATTGTCTTTGGCTTTTTGAACATGTGTACCAAATTTGAAAGTTTTATCTCAAAAACTGTGGCTCCCATCGCTATATTACAGACATGTCGACAGATTTTTTCTCCATAAAGTAAAGTAAAGTAAAGTAAATGCAATACAAATTTTTAATTTTTTTCTCAAAACTGTACCTTTTTCTTCTTTCATTCATTATGTCTCTTCTGGTGGTACCACATTCACCAAATTTAATGTGTCATCTACAATGTTGTTGAAAATCTTAACTGCCAAATTTGGGAAGTCTAAAATTAGTATTTTTTGAGTTATCGCGGATACACACATACACACACATCCACACACACACACGTACCGACAGACATCAATCGAAAAATAGTCAGAATGTATTCAGGAGGGTTCAAAACGTATATATCAATCAAAATCTCGAGATAAAAAAAAAATCACGATTACTACACTTCCTTATATTAGGCACAAGAAAGTAAAAGGGGGCAGTTCCAACAAAGTAAATATACAGGGTGGGGCAATAGTGCGTCCGACTTCGATATGTCGAGATCTATGATAGCTCGAAACTTGACTTAAAAATATAAATAAACTAGACAAAAAAGTCTATAACCGGAAATTATTTTCAAATATACAGGGTGAGCCAAGACGATTCTACAGGGTCAACTAAAATTTTTTTAAATGGAATGCTATGTATATCAGAACTAACATATTTACAAATTTTCTTTTAAAATCGATAATCGATAGTAGTGATTTTTTTTAATATACATGTAAATAGCATAATTTCAACAGAAAAATTATTACATCCAAGTGGTTGAGAGAGTGTCACTAATAATACAGGAGTGGAAAGAGGCCACAAAGAAGTTTCAAAAAATATTCTCATATACATTTCATTTAAAAAAATGTTACTTGACCCTGTATAATCGTCTTGGCTCGCCCTGTATCTTCGAAAACAATTTCCGGTTATACACTTTCTTGTCTTCTTTATTTATGTCTGTAACTATCATAGAACTTGAGATATCGAAGTCGGATGCACTATTGCCCCATCCTGAATATTCCCAAAATATGGTTAGTAGATACTAATTGCATTCTATTAGTTATTTTGTGACAAGGAGAAAATATGCAGTTGTTCGTACGATTACCTACAATTCCATGACGAGGCGAAGCCGAGTTCGGCAACCGTATGAGTACGAAAAATATTTTCGTCCGTGTGTTATACACTATTTTTTATTCGATTGTAAGAAGAAAACGATAAAATTCATTTATCATTTTTTACAAATATTTATGGAATTAAGGTATATTTTTTAACAAAGCAGCTTTTTTAAAAAACCGACGTTTCGATACGTTTATTATATCTTCTTCAGGGTCCTACAAGAATTACGATATTATAACTATGTATATACACGGTGATTCAAATTCGAGGGCAACCATGGGGATCTCGCTTATTATAAGTGATAGACAGTAGGCTTAAATTCGGCAAAATTGTGCATTCTTAAGCCCAACAATATGCCGTTGAGAAATAAAAAAAATATATTTTTCCGTTTTTGAGATTTTTTGAAAAAACTGAGAGTTAACATTTCCGTTTTTATTTTTTTATGGACTTATTTTTAAAGTAATAAAAACTAAAAGCATTTTCTTACTGCAACTGATTCTGCTCTACATGATGACGGTTACGAATTTTTAACACGACGTTTCGTCTCCTTTAAACCATCATCAGTCTTTATTTCTTATGGACGCCATATTGAATTTCTGCATCATCGAATAGGATTTTTTTTAGATTTCAAAAATGTATAATATAGCTACTTTATGGTTATAAGTAAAATTGAAATTTTAAATAAACAGTTTTTCTTTTAATAAGACGCAATAATTAATCAATTATTAAATTAATTTTTTTAAACTATCTAATAACATAAAGAACAAAGAACTATGACAAAACTACTTTGCAAAACAACAATACTACAACAAATGCTCAAATAGGAACCATTTTGTTGATTACATAGCTCAGCTCTTTTTGTAATGCTATTTATGACTCGTTGAATAGTGCGACGAGGAATGCGTTGACAGATTGCTACAAGATTGTTTTGCAGTTCATCTACATTTCCATACTGTTGCTTGTAAACAACATTTTTAACTGTCCCTCACAGAAAATAGTCCAATGGACATAAATCCGGTGACTGGGCTGGCCATTCAACTGCACCACGATTTCTATCCATTTATTTGGAAAAGTTCATTCAAACATTCTGTCACCAACACGCCGTTATGTGGTGGTGCGCCGTCCTGTTGCCACTATAAGTCTTGTAACTCATTTAGTGGAACATCGTGAAGATAATCCAGAAGCGTCCCTCTTAAAAACTGGAGGTACCTGTTTGCATTTAGACTTCATAAATGTATGGTCCTAGTAGTCTATTATTCCATAAACCTATCCACACATTAAATCCAAACCTGTGTTGGTTTCTAATTTCCCTATTTTGTCTAGGGTTTTCAATTGACCAAATGTGTTCATTGTTACGATTAAATAATAATAAATTTGAAAAATTACATTCATCCGTCCAAATTACTTTATTCAGAAAATGTCTATCCTCATTAATTTTATCCACCAACCAGGTACAAAAATTTAAGGGCCTGTTATTATCACCAGGGTGTAAAGTATGTATAGTGCACGAGGTTTAGGAAAAAGAAAATGTTTTATATTGGCATCCTAAAAGAAGGGAACAATTTTCTACCAAACTCATACGAGATCCGAGTTCAATGTAATGTGTTATCACTTGCTTTAACATGTGTTGCACATTTGCTGGAACCACATTGTATAAATACTCAAACATTTGTTTAATACTCTACGATGGAAACTACTGCTATATTTTTAAATCGACGTGCGTGTGCGTTTTAGAATAATCGATTAGTAGTTTCAACTGTGTTGAGTAGTTTTGAATGAAAAAAATTAATTTTAATTAAAAACGCACAATTCTGAACAGAACTTAGACCTGAAAACATACCCTTAACAATCTGTTGGAATAACTTAGTGTTGCTTCGCCTCACTTTCGAAACCTGAGTTTAAGCAACTGCCATTTATTTCAAATATTTGGACAATAAAGTACAAAGTTTAAAAGACTCACAAGGACTATCATATTTTGTGATTAAATTAACAAGTTCAACATTACTAACTAATAAAGTAAATACTACTGTTTCTTTGTAAATAGCTGGAAGGAGTATTTTCTGGAAGGAATTCTATATTTAAAAGAAATGTGCCCTTAGTAAAACTGATTTAAATCGAATGCTTTTATCGTTTTTAGAAACCTTTGTAAATATCAGAAATACTTAATCAAGAAAAAATTTCTCCTTCCTTGATAAATGTTGAGGATTTTTCAGATATTTCTTTATTATTTCATAGAATTATTTTAAACATATATTTATTGTAGCAGTAGCTATGACAAAATCCCATAATTTTTCTTATGAAGGTTCGTTTTGCAGAATTTCGATTCGAAACAATGAGAACAGTGTGCAATTAAATCCAATGAGAATTTGCACTCTTGAAAATTATACAGGGTGATTCAGCTAAAACTCCCCAGGTCGATTACTCGGAAACTAAGAAATATACTGAATTTCTGTAAACGCCAATAAATAGATACTCCTAATGACTATTTATTGAAGTTCAAACGACGTGCTTGCCGATTACGGTATGAGCGTCGCGACGCCGAAAAAAATTTTTAGGTGACAGGAAGTTTGAAAATGTATGATTCTAGTAGTACATTCAATTCTAAGGCTTTTTTTGTCTTCCGCACATTTTTATTTAAATAAGTAGTTTTTTAAATTATAACAAATTTTAATGTCAAACACCCATAATTTTTATAATCGCATTAAAACAAATTAACATAAGTTGACTTTTCTTACAATTTGACAAGTGTCAACAATCTGTCACTGCAATACAAGTGAAGAAAAATTTTTATATTTTGTAATATTCACTTGTAAAAAAAGGCAATATTGTGGTTCAACACAATAATTCCGAAAAACTGGATGATTATTATTTATGGTGAATGTGGCACAAACTCAAGAGAGGCTGCAAGGCTTTACAGGCGACTTTACCCAGATCGAAGACAACCAGATCATAAAACGTTTTTAAATTAAAAAAAAAATTGCTACAATATGGAAGCTTCGATAAAGGCAAGCGTGAACGTGTACGAAGAATTAGAAATAATCGTAATACGACGGAAGTTCTACAGTGTGTTGAAAACAATCCTCATATTTCAATAAGAAGTGTTGAAGAGGCCACTGGCGTTTCATTTTCCTCTTGTCAAAGAATTCTTTCTGATAACAAATTTCATCCCTATAAAGTGCATCTTGTTCATCATGTGCGTGCTGAAGATTCACAAAGGAGATTAGATTTTATCTCCCGCTTATCAATATTGTATGCGCAAGATAATACATTACTACGAAATATTTTATGGTGGGATGAAAGTAGTTTTCACAATAACAGTATGGTACATAGACATAATTGCCATTATTGGTCAGATGATAATCCAAAATGAACCAGAATAACCCATAACCAAAATGTTTTTGGTATCAATGTGTGGTGTGGCATTTTAAATGGGCATTTAATAGGACCGTATCTTTATGATGGTATATTAAATAGCCAGCGATACCTAAATTTCCTGCGTAACGAGCTTCCAGCATTATTAGAGGATGTTGCCACCAATGTGCGCCTTAATATGTGGTTTCAACAGGATGGTGCACCGCAGCACACTGCAAGAATTGTTTCGAATTATTTAGACACTGTTTTTACACAGAAATGGATAGGAGCAAATGGACCACTTCGTTGGCCCGCTCGGTCACCTGATTTAACCCCACCTGATTTTTTCTTGTGGGGTTACTAAAAAAATACGGTTTATGAGGAACCAATACAAGACATGACTGATTTGCAAAATAAAATTTATGCCAGTTATGCAGCAATTAGCCGAAACATTTTATTAGATTCGGCACTTAGACGTCGTTATGACATGTGCATTTATCAAAACGGGGGGAACTTTCGAAAATTTGCTTTAGTTTTATTTCTTTTAAAATCATAAAATTAGGCCTTGTGTTTATGATTTCAGGAATAAATGTTAAGAAAAGTAGTTATTTTATCATTTTAGTGTTGTATTAGTGTTATTAATGGTAACAATAGCAATATTATAAGAAATTATATTCAATGCCATTATAAAAATTACGGGCGTTTGACATTAAAATTTGTTATAATTTAAAAACTACTTATTTAAGTGAAAATGTGCGCAAGACAAAAAAGCCTTAGAATTGAATGTACTACCAGAATCATACATTTTCAAACTTCCTGTCACCTAAAAATTTTTCTCGGCGTCGCGACGCTCATACCGTAATAGGCAAGCACGTCGTTTGAACGTCAATATATAGTCATTAGGAGTATCTATTTATTGGGTTTACAGAAATTCAATATCTTTCTTAGTTTCCGAGTAATCGGCCTGTGGAGTTTTAGCTGAATCACCCTGTATATTGGATGTTAACCTTGGGTATACTGGAGAATGGTGTATGGTTGGCTAATATTCATAATACGTATTGGCGTAATATAATTCGACACAATGGACTTCAGGATTCTGGGAATAGTATTTGTATGCGTATGCGAAATGGTTGAGGGGCGGTGGGGGTTGGTAAAAGGGGCCCGTATATGATCTATCTGCTAGCTGCCAGTCTCCCCTAACTACTATTACTCTTGCTTGGTTAAATGTAAGTTAAAATTTATTTATTAATTCCTCAAATGCAGGATCTATTTTAATAGAATATGAATTTGCAAATACAGCGGCGAGCTTAAATAAAATATTTTTAACATTATCTTGTTGCCTTTGGGCGCGTTTAGCGAATACAACCGACGAGAGGTTGACTGGCAGCAGTTCGCCGAACGAGACGGTTGGCTATGTGCTACCTAAAAACTATTGCTCAACGTAGTCATCGACAAATTTTTACGCTGTATCTAGCCAGCACAAGTTGTGAATTGCTATGCTATATAATAACCTCAAAAATAATATGAATAAAATGAATGGAATCGCCGACGAAAATACAATTTACGTTTTAAATGATTATGTAATAAACAAATTTAACCAAAATGTTCCAACTACTTCTAAATATAAGTTTGAAATTTTATTTAAAATTAGGAATATTTATGTTGACAATTCGTTTTCCGCTTTCTTCCAGACCGTTCGGTGAAACTACAACTACTGTTAACAATAATAATAATAAATGAAGTTGAGCGCTAATTCTCAGCAGTTGTATTCGTCAAATGGGCCCATAGTATTCACATTGACTAAGCGGTGCGTTTTGAAATACACAAACAAAAACTACGAAGTTCTTACTGCTCAGCGCTCGCCGCTTGTCGCCCACCGCTTACCGCCGCCAATGTGTTTTGTGCCGCTTCGATATGAACAACTTGATTATGGGTAGTGTTTGACGAAAAACTGTCATTTACAAGCCATATTAATTAAGCAATTAATAAATATTATAAATATCTAGAATTTCTTATTAGAAATACTATTTACTTCAGTAATGCCTCTAGTCTCAAACTACTCTACATTTCTATTGTGAGATCTAATTTAGAATATGCCTCAATAATATGGGCTTCATATTACAAGGTACATATAGAAAGCTTAGAAGATATTCAACGTAGGTTTTTAAAGTATTCTACATTTAAAATTGATGGGTCATATCCACCTATTAGTTATCTGCAGTCTATACTTCATTCTAACCAAAGATTTTAAATAGCCCCATATGAAGTAGCCAAGTGGATTTAAATCCGGAAAACAAGGAGGACAAGCTACAGGGTCACCTCATCATATCCATCGCTCATGGTAAGCAGCATTTAAATGTGTCATAATGTCCAAATTAAAATGTGCCGGTGCCCCATCGAGCATAAAATACATGTTACACATAAAATAATATGCCACATCGTCGAGCAAATTATCTAAAATATTTTCCAGAAAATCTAGATAATTTTGACCGTTCAAACAATTCGGCAAAATATAGGGTCCTATCAATTGGTCACCAAGTATCCCCACCCAAACATTGATGTAAAATCTATCTTGATGCCTGGATTAAAAAATTTGATGTGGGTTTTCGTCAGCCCACACATGAGAATTGTGGAAATTGACTATTCCATCCTTAGTGAAACCGGCTTCATCGGTGAAAAGTATTCTAGTTAAAAAATTAGGGGCCTCGTGACAGTTTCGCCTAAAACATTGACAAAAATTCATCCTGGTCTGAAAATCCTCGTGTTTCAATGCCTGGACTCTCTGTAGGTGGAAAGGATAAAGCAACTGGGAAATTCTTAATTTTCCCAAACACAGTTTTTCGGAATGCCCTCTTGGATAGCAATTCCCCTGGTGCTGGTTCCTGAATTAATTGCTACTAATTCTTGCACCCTTTCCTCCACTTCTACGGTGCGAGTGGTATGATGTCTCCCAGAGTTACTTGAATTTTTTTTGAAAGTACCTCTTTCACAAAGTCTGAGATGTAAACTGGTGAAGGTTTTGTAACAGAGAATCTTTCTGCCATCATTAAATGATTCTTCATAAAGCCTACGCGCTTTGGAAGCGTTCCCGTTGGCCTTGCCATATATGAAATGGATATTCACCATTTCTTCAAAAAAAAAATAGTCTTTCATTTTACAGTATACAATTACAACTTGACAGGTTGAAATAAGCCAACTTTGATTTTTTGAAGGCGCAATTGATCAATCGTCCTTTTCATATCGAATTTTTCAATCGGGTTTTAAAGAAAACCATACGTTCTACGACTTTTCCCCAACAATATATTTTATTTAAAAATTTGTCTTTGAAATCATATTTAAAGTAAAAAATGAAAAATATTTCAAAGAAAAAAATTATGGGCATTTTAATTAGGAACCCCCCCTATTTCGTAAGCCCCTGGTCGTTGCCCCTCGTTTTTTTACCACCAAACGATTTTTCATGATAAAATTACCACATGTACGAAATTTCATCGCACTAGTAGCAGTAGTTCTTAAAAAAATCAGGAAAGCAATTTTTATACCATTTTTGGAGGGGCGTATCTCCGTTAGGAAGCATTTCCAGACCCCCCGTTAATATGAACTTTTCTTCATATTTTTGGGTATAGAACCAACCACCGAAATATTCGAACGTTATTTCCGGACACCCTGTATAAGCAGAGAACACTTGTTAAAAAGATGTTGCGATCTAAGAATACAGCACTTAAAATTAAATCTTTATTTATTTACTGATTTTAGAAAAAGAGATGGAAAAAAAGAGTTAATGGTGTAAAATTTGTAATGTCCACATGGCCACACAAAGATCAAACATTAGAGAAAGCCAAAGAGAGCGGTGATTATCGGAGAACACAAGTTCCGTTAAAACGCTGTGGCCGATTTGGTACAGGAGAGGTTGTATACTACATTTGTATTATGAAGATGTCCATAAACTTGACTATAGCCGAGAAAATAGGAAGACCAGAGAAATAAAATCTGTCTTCTTCATCAGAGTATGATCTTCCAGTCAACTATTCCACCTACTTACAGAAAGACTTAAAAACCTTAATTATGCTCTACAAAATGTTTCACCTTGCTGGTCATTCACGTGTTAAATGCAATTAATTAATCCGCAAACTTTTCCAAAATGGTGGCTCAAATCAATCGTATCGAAGCAAATTAATTACTGAGACGAAGTGAGCGTCTGCAAAAAAATTTGGCGTTATCACTTTTATTTTCGGTGTAATTTATACAAACTAAAATATTTAAACTACCTTTGTGTTTAGGTAACAATCGTAAATACATTTATGGGTTAACGCAAATATTCCAGACAGCCCTATTAATCCTTTCAAATGAAAAATGACGCTTCACCTCGCGCACGAATACCTTATATATCAATTCTTCCACGCCTACCCTGCCACAAATTCTATGTTACAAGATATAATTCTAGATAAGTTTCTCAAGTTGTCGGTTTTCCTTTGCTATCCTTGAAAAGGCACCGTCGTCGGGGCGCCGTCGCCGCCGCCTCGGGTCGTCATAATTTTAGGTTCACACTTCTACTTTAATCAATTTTCAATCAAACTGATGTGTGGAACGTATATATGTATAAGTTTGCCTTAACCCACGCATTTATTCGAGCGTGATATGATCCTCTAACTACGACAAATTATCAGAACTAATATTTTAATTTATATAAGGCAGCAGACAGGCCAGATATTTAATAATAATAATAATAACCAGAATAATGTTTCCTGAAAATTTAAATTGAAAATTCATCCATAAATATAAGGGCAGGGGTGCTACAGGGTACTGTGCTCTTGCCCACATTATTTAACCTATACCTCGCAGACCTCCCAACTCATCATTTGACACAAAGAATTAAGTACGCCGACGACACAACAATATACGCACGATTCTTTCACGCATAGACTGCAACGACAAAACTACGATACCACTTGGACTAACTAATAACTTACTACAATAACTGAAAAATCACAATTAACGAGACAGACAGAGACAATACAAAAAAAATTTACCGACATTAAAACCTTCACACCCCTCATGATCAATAATCGTATAATTGAGGATCGTCAAATATTTAGGCCTAAACCTCGATCAAAGGTTTTCTTTTAAACCACACGTGACGAAGACCATTAACAAGACTTACATGACTTTAAACAAATTATACCCACTACTCAACAGACGATCACGAATAAACATGCACAACAAACTATTACTTTACAAGACTGTAATTAGACCCACAATTACTTACAGTTTCGTTGCCTGGAATCGAACGTCCGATACACAATACGGACGCCTCCAGGTAACGCAAAACAAACTACTACGACTCATTACAAACGCAAACCGCTACATTACAATTGACGAACTACACAGAAACGCAAACATACTTATGATCAAAGACGGCATTACAGAGACCGCCCGAAAATTCCTTAAATCCAGTATCCAACACGCCACCCTCACCACCCACATCACAGACATCCGTCACCACCACAATTATATCCATACTCATCGTTTACTCCATGAAAACCTCCCTCTCTACCGCGATCCCGACTAGCATTGACATAATACGCACAACGACAGACAAACATCCTAAATCCCCATCTTTTGCACACCCTTCCCTTCAATACCCCTCCCGCCCCACTCAGAGTAGACACGTTATCACTATAAACCATGTCACACGCCTAAAATATTACGTGCATTTTTTCTACATTGTCCATAAATAATTAATATGTTCACTTTTTTCATTTCTTGCATACATTTGCGACATTTTAAACACAATTAACAAGAATTTTAAACAATTTTTAAGGACACAATGAAAACACCGGTAAACCAACACATGTTTTAAAAGTTAAATATTTCATTGTTTTCAAAGCCACCTTAGGTTAGTTACTTCTTAACATTTAATTAGAACAAAATTGTATTTTCTTATTTTCTTTTCGCTGTAATTTTGTTTGTATTTATCGCACATTTTAATATGACATATGAATAAAATCCTTATTAATAGCACTAATAAACGGTACCACGGTACCAATATGGTTCCATTTGAAAAAAATTGAGTTTTGCCTCGAAAACCATTTGGATGAATTTTATTTGCTCATAAATCACGTAATTTAGCATTTTTGACGGGATTTTGATTTTTCTAGCATTACACGGGTTATTTAGAATAAATCGGAACCGTCATGGCACACTTGAATGGAAAACTAAAAATTATATTATAAAAAATATTGACGTTTGAATTGTCACTTATTTGGTATCGTTGGATTCAGAAAATTATGCAGAATTCAAAAATGCAATAACATAGAGGGTGTTCTATTCCGGCTAAACCGGAAGTGAAAAAAAAATCACTTGTATGTCAAAAGTGCAGCTTATTACGTATATAAGATATCCCCAATTTCAATCAATTATCTTCAAAACTAAAGGAGAAAAGGGGGGTGTACCATGATCCTGTTACACCCGGTATAGTGGTTAGTGCTTTATAAACCCACAATGACTCAGCGTAGTGGTAGAATGCATATTAAATTTGGAAGAGCAGCATATACGTTCTGACCACTACCGACTAAAGTTTTAAAAGAGTTGATTCATAAAAACCAAACCAGGCCTTGTGCCGAACCGTAAGTCGCCAGGTATGCTGTGTTGTTAAACTATAATCTTATAGAGTTGGTACTTGGCAAATCGAAAACCATCAGCTGGTGATCCAATATTCGCAAAATGTAAATATAACCTTGTCACTTGCCAGAACTGTCAGATGAATCCTTGAAACATTTTTCATATTATATTTATTACTGACAGCTACACGCCCCCTAAGCTCTGCGTCTTCGCTTTACTGCAAGGTAGAATGTTAAGCTTCACTTTTAAGCACTTATATTTATTAAATTCCACAATCTAATTTTTGAAACGATCAAAAACTTTTTTTAGATTAGATTCGTTATGGCTGAAGGTGTTATAACATTAAAAAAGGTACCTTACTAACTTTTTTAGTTCTACAGGGTGTGTCAGGATTAACTGGAAAAATACTCCTGTCAAATCTTTATTCATTCTGATTTCAAGTTAAGCACCATTTTTATAGCCTACTAGGCATTTTCCATTTTATTAAATTACACAATTTCCCAAATAACCATGTGGATTTATTTTATATGATAAAATTTGGGTCCATTAAAAAGTTTTATTAAAAAAATAAAATGGGGGTTGCTAATTTCACTAATTCTATCGATAAGGGATGGTTGAAAAAATATCCTCTAGAAGCGTTCTTATTAGTAGAAAATCTCTACCAAAATTCATTTACCTGTCTTTTTCCAAATTTGCGAAAAAATTAAAAAAATTAATTTTATCCTCCACTTTTGGAGGGGCGTAACTCCTTAAGGAAACCTTTCCGGATATATCATAGGAAACTTTTTCTTATTTTGAGGTCTTGAATTCAGATTTTAAGTTTGTTCCATTAATCCTAAAACACGCTGTATAATATAAATGTATAATGTAACTTAAATGTAGTTTGTAATAAATTATTTTAAAAACAGAAATTGAAAGGCTACATTTAATACTATTTCTATAAACATGCAATTACTATATAAAACTAGTTTTCAATCACTTTATTTTGCAATAGGTTATAATAATAATTACACCGGCCGACACAATTTTTGTAACATAGTTCACACTACTGTTTTTATATTGTTAATATTTCCCTGTTAACTGAAAAATTATCCAACAAGTCCTAATGCGTAGCATTTTTGTGTGAACATAACCCTATTATATTGCCAGGTAATAAATTTTATTCTGGGTCGGCAATTTTAAAAGAGCGAGTTAAAGCAAGGTGGGACATTTTCTGTATCAGTCTTATTTTGACCTTCCAAGTGCCCAATTGTATTTCTTAGAGTGTTTTCGTTTGTTTTTATAACTCTGTTTCGACAAAAATGTCCAGTCAAACGCGCAGAAGTTGCAAAACCTCATCTGACAAGTTTTGTTACATTTGTGGAGAATTCCTTGTGAAGTCACAAGGAAGGCCATTGTCTGAAAAAAATGTGAGAAATGCGTATTTTCTATATTTTGGAGTTTTAGTCGGAAATCAAGACAAGCAATGGGCTCCCCACGTTTGTTGTGTAAGTTGTGGTGTGTCACTAGTGCATCGGATGAAAAGGAAATGAAAAAGCAAGCCTTTTGCGGTTCCAAGGGTATGGCGACAACCCACCAATCATTTCGATGATTACTATTTTTGTGTAACAAGAGCTGACGGATATTCCAAAGAAGAAATTAAATATCTGAATTTGCCATCAGCCCTAGGAGCTGTTCCTCAAAATGCATCAGACTTACTAGTGCCAACGGCGCCTTTAGATAGACAAAATATTCTTTTGGTAGGTAATGAAAATAGTACGGCTCTTCAGACAGCCCAGACCAGTGTGACGACCCTTTGTATATTTCAGAAAGTATTAGTGACCCTCACTTAATTGCTTAAAATGAATTGAATGATTTGGTACGTGACTAGGGGCTGTCAAATCAACAAACAGAACTTCTTGGTTCCCGACTTAAGGAGTGGAACTTACTGGCTAAAGAAGCAAAGATTACGACTCTTAGAAAAAGAAATGCAACATTTTCCGCATTTTATAATATGGAAAATTCACTATGCGCGTGTGTTGATTTGGATAGTTTAATTAATATCGAGCATTCCCCTTCTGAGTGGCGCTTATTCACAGATTCCTCCAAGTACAGTATAAAAGCTGTATTACTACATAATGGGAATTTAAAATCATCAATACCAATTGCCCATTCAGTAACAATGAAAGAGGATTAGGACAGTATGAGCACCATTTTAAATAAAATTAATTACAACAAATAAAAATGGCAAATACGAGTTAAAAGTAATAGCCATTTTAGTAAGGTTTCAAAGAGGCTTTACAAAATATGGCTGTTTTCTTTGTCTGTGGGACAGTCGTGCAGTAAAAGAACATTATGTGAAAAGAATTTGAACCAGGAACTAGTAATGTTGGCATTTTATTGGTCCTTAAATTAGAAAATTGCTTGACGATGCAGACTTTAACAGGTTGAGTGCCAAGCGGTGGCAATGTGGTCTCGCACATGATTTTGCTTTACCGGCCACGTGAGACAAATGTGGACTCTCAAGCACTTGTGTGACGTTTGGCTGCGTAAGTCGACTATGGTCTCATGTAACTGTGTAAAACATATGGGATCATCTAATGCATGGCCTGTCGGTCCTGAAACGTTATTTGGCCTGTGCACTGGCGAGACCAGAGTGTCACCACGCGGCCGAGAAATTAATTTTAAATATTTAATTTTTTTAAAACAGGTAAATGATAAACTTAATACTTTTATTTGTTAAAAGTTGTATAACAAATATAAAAAATTAAAATAAACGACTCACATAACCTTGATTCTTACAAAATCAATATAAATGATTCACTTGGTCGTTTTATGGACAACAAAAAAACAATGTAAACAAAAGTGTTTCCCACTAGCTTCGCATTTATTATTGTCAGCACTCTCTGACATGTTAGAACATGAAGAATCCGTGGTGATACATTGGTCTTACATGGCATTTTAGGACAAATAGCCAAATTGGTGGCCGCGTGAGGCCAATGTAGCATCACAAAAAAAAATTAAATTTTAGGTAGTTTAGATTATTTTTTTTTATCACAAACCACTGTTTGTGTGTTAGGGCTCTATTATCTAAGTGTTTTAGCAAAAAAAAACGATTGGCCTGTGGGATCCAACTTTTTTATTCTAAGGTGGCACTCAACCTGTTGAAGGAACACTCAACAGAGAAGAACTCAGAGCTTGGAACTCATTTGTAAGCATAGACAGGGGATTTTTAGGGAACAAGAAGGATGAGAAGTACAAGCAACTAGTAAGCGAACTTTTAGATGCGTACCAAAGGCTTGGTTGCCGTATGTCTTTAAATCTCACTTTTTGCATTCTCATTTAAATTTTGTTCTTGAAAATTTGGGTGCGGTAAGCGACGAGCACGTAGATATCAAGACAATGGAAATTCGCTATCAAGGATGATGAGATTCAGCCATAATGGGTGCTTACTGTTGGTTCTTAAAGCGAGACGATTTGACCTCCATAAAAAATTATTCTCTATCTTTCTAGATATATCTATATAAGCCTAGTATATGTCACATACATCATTGATGTATAGCAATAAATAATCAGTAAAATTAATGGTAATTTTCTAGAACACGCACTTCTGGAATTTTTCGAAAATTTTTGCATAAATTTACTGACAAACGGTGTAGTAACAATTTGTGACATAAGAAATGTTGTGCAAATAATAAATAAGCCAAGAAACTTACGGGATCGTGGAGCGAATAGGGGTGCTGGGTGGGTAATAGCGAGCAGAGAATGACTGATATTTCACTAAATGTCAATTATTTTTGTAGGGCAAGAGATATTTTTTGTTTTATTTGAAATTGAAACATACTTAAATCATCCTTAGATGTTGGCACTAACGTTATTGAATACTTAGGACAACTGTAATGACACGGTACGATGCCGTGTCGATGAAAAAAATACCAGACATTTATCACAACGAGGCACAGGTGAATCTATTAACGCAACTCGACGCGCCCGCTGTTTCCGACAATTTTTAAACAATTATATTGCAAATTATATTGAAATATATTGATCGCCAAGTTCAATCGTCACGCAGTAACAAAGAACTGAAATGGCGTCTTGCGTCTTCATGGAAAATGCCTTCTAAGCATTGAGTAAGCGTCCCTATACGCCTTCAACCAATCAGCTCTCAGCTTTTTGTTTATACTAACCCGAAAACCTTTTTCGCGAAGACTTTATTAAAAAGAAAATTGTCAACATGAAGTTAAAATTATCCGAAACGTACTCGCGGAGCCTCACGTGAATCCCCGCGATAGATGTACTTTATTTCAACAGGTGAAATTAATGAAATGCGCGGCCAACAGCGTTGCCAGATTGTAACAATCTAAACATAAACTGCCATTATTAGAAAAATACACGTCAGGGATTTGTCCCTAACTTATTATCTCAATCTGGCAAAATCGGAGAACTTCGTGCGACACCTAACAGCGTTTTTATACAACACACACAGACAGCCATATAAATGAATACCGAGTGGATAATGTGAAGTGTTGCAATCTTATTGATTTATGTAAGGGTAGTTAGGGATGTTTGCACAAGATATGACACTGTGCAATGAACATCTGATGATGTGTAGAGTGTGTCGGTATAATTGGTTTTGTGGTAACTCAGAAGTGCGTGTTCTAGAAACTGACCAAATTAATAATAATGTTATTCCTGCCCATAATGTTTTGATAATGTAACAAGAAAACGTTACGACTTATTGCTCTTCAGTTCTGTAAACAGAGGGCTTTATTCCAGTGGGATATGCTATTCAAGTGCATGTTACAAAAAATATATTTTTTTTGTCCGTTAGTGTTATTATAAAAATGTTTATTTGCAAAATGTGCGCATAAATATAATACTGTTACGTGCTTGCTATCCGCACAAACACCGTTACTAGTGGATTCGTTGACTGAAAGTCCAGGTAACACTTACTACTTACTACTTTATTAACTATTTAATAATTAACAACAATACTTTAATGACTGTCTTAACTATAATCACAATTAAACACTTTTAAATCTGTAACTTATTGCTTCTTTACTCGTTCACTTTCAACTTAAAACTAAATCTCGGCCAACCGTGCGTTTTATTTATACATCCATTCACACGGTCTAGAACATTCCAGAACATTCCCGGCCGTTCTCGTACAATTCTAGTCTCATCTAACCAGTCTAACAATATGAATAATAAACAATATAAATAATACCGTGAGTTTTTTATTAGGTTTAAGGTAAACAAACATATTAATTTCACAGAATATAAATCCTGGACTAGATACAGGATACATCAACTGTGGTATTATTCTGTATTCTGTAAATAAAAATGTATCCCCTAAAATAAAAATTGTATCCATCAAATATGAGTACCTACATATGTAACAGAGAACAGTATATATTTTCAAATACAGTCAAACACAATATGAAATAAATACAACTGATTTATGATTTTTGCAATTCATCTGTATTTTTTATGCATTTTTTTTTCAAACATGTTTTTGATATTTAATAGACATCATAAAATGACGTTTTTTTTAAATGAATATGAAGCAAACAACTTTTTCAATTGCAATTTTAAGTATTTATCCCATCAAACATCCAAGAGTTCTGTTTTCCGATATTCTTTTATTAGTTTACAAAGTAAGAAACAGTTAATAACCAATTCTAAATTCAAATAATTAATTCTAAAACATCATTATTTAACTATTGACAACAGACTATTATCATCTGTAAAGATAAATATATCCTATTTGTTAAAGTAGGTATATAAATCATTAATATAAATGGAGAAGAGTACTATTCCTAGAACCGTACCTTGTTATTTGTGATATTCTGTCAATCTGTCAATACAAACTCTTTTTACACAGTAGTTAGAAATGCAATTTTTGAATAATTTTAAGTGTCCGTAAAATTATTTTCAGTCAAATCTGCAGATGGGTCAATAACAGAAAATATTTGGACAGAAATAAATTTACTTGGAAATTACCACCAATTTTTACTACGAATAAAGAGAATTCTCTTTATTCGTAGAATTTTTACCTTACATAACCTCAAAATAATGAAATCATTAAAGACTAGGATAAGAAAAAAATTCAGAAGAAAAAAATTATAATTGTTTTATCTATCGATTTTAAAAGTCTAGACCAAAATCTACTCTATGAAGTAACAAATAAAGCTAATCGTTGACAAAAATTCTCTGAAAATAATTTTAGCTATTCTCCATATCCAGGTATGCTGAACTGAATATGAATCTGCCTCAGTAGACATTGAGAAAATAAAGTTTGAGATTTCTAGAGTAGTTTGGGCAAATATATAACTGTCGTCGCGGCGGAGGTTTAAACTTCGAGGAAATTTTATTACATAAAATTAATATACCAAGGATGGAGTATTCTTGAACACATATTCCCTCTTCGTTGGCAAATAGGAGTCTTATTGCCATTTAATGACATAATAATTCTTATTGATGTCATAATTAAGAAAAATGTTTTCAGAAAGTAAGCGAGAGGGAAATTTAATTTCTCTTCTAAATTTCAGGAAACGATACACTTTCAAATCAGATATTACAATCGGACTGCTCTTTAACAGTTTCCGAAAAAAATAAAATAATGGATAGAATAATGGATTCCCTGTATAACCCCAACTGTCCTTAATATTTGTTGAAAACTTTCATGGTTTAGCTAGCAGTTTATTTTCTAGAGAACATGATAAAACCGAAAAACTTCCCAAGTTTCCTTTATAAAAATGTGATGTTGACACGAATAAGATGCGAAAGATTGTAATGTCAATAAGAACATTTTTACAGAATTTTACACAACGTTGATTGCCAACACTTTATATATTAAATAAAATTGTTTCATACATATTTTATTTTATTTCAACAAGTCAAATTGATAACTGTCTATTGTATTCGAAAATAACATTCTTGAGAAATTCTCTTATATGACACACTTCACTAATGAACCGATTCTATACGACGATTCCATAATAGTTCGGTAGGTTGGTGTACAAATCGTGCATCTTCAGCAAAGATTGACATATATATTTCGCTATCGAAAAACAGAAAGGTTTTTTGTTATAATAATTATGCACTATTATTCAAGCATCTTGAATTTTATTCAATTCGTTTCCTTACAGAACCAACTGATAACAGCAATTTAAATACTGTCAATAATATAAATACTGCTGTCAATTTACTGCTTACATCAGTTGTTTTCTTTTTTCCGGACTATCCTTCCATGGCTCCGCTTCACATGGGAGTCGCTCTAGCAAAGTATCTACAACCACTTCACACATCTAGCAAGGCTAGTGGCTTAGATCCCAGAAACATATGCACTAAGCAGACGAAGAGACTTTAGAATGACCGCCTTCTGCGTGTGGCCTGCCAGTCATTCGGCTGAATTTTGAAAAGCCGGTAAGGTCTTCAAATCCTAGAGCAACGTAAGATTAATCTCTCTGAATAGACCAATATTAGGAGGACCTTCTTGACCGAGTAGCCTGGGTACAGCACTTGAAGCTCATACTGGAAATCGCGATATTTGGTCCGCTTTTTCTTCTCCTTCATGGTGATGGTTTTCTCAGCAGGAACCGAAAATTCGATGGCATACAACACCTTGTTGATGGTCGAGGAGGACTACGTCGGGCTTATTGGTTCGGATTTGACTGACAGTCGGGAATGAGTAGTTCCAAGAAATACGACATTTCTTGTTTTCGACAATGGACTCGATACGTTCAAGGACGTACGGTATCCCTGGTGTCTACCCCATACTAAAATGTTAGGAAGTATCTTGTT
This sequence comes from Rhamnusium bicolor, assembly GCA_029963845.1. Lineage (NCBI taxonomy): Eukaryota > Metazoa > Arthropoda > Insecta > Coleoptera > Cerambycidae > Rhamnusium > Rhamnusium bicolor. The sequence goes on from JANEYF010001990.1 coordinate 250,323, forward strand.
TTCCCAAGAAAGTTCGGAATATCAAATCTATCGGAGTCAGTGTTTGTACTTGCCGTGGAGGGAATCCTTTATTTGTTTTACATCCTGGATATGACGTTGTCGTACACCCAAATATGTATAGGCCTCTCCAGCATCCGGACGTCACAGGATGCTTCCGTCCGCTAGCTACGCATCCTCAAAGAATCCCCGAATCATCCTCTCCTGAGATGGACAACGGCACATTTGTCCAACCCGAATTCCATACCAATTTCCCGCATGTATCTTCGACCGCCGTAATACCGTTTTGTAGTTCGCGCTCTTTGAGGGCATAAAGTTTACGGTCCTCCAGTAAAAACAGATGGATTCCTTCGGTCCTGGGTGGTCCACATTGACACCACGGATTTGGCGGAGCCCAACAGACAACGGCAGCAGTGAGATGCAGAAGAGGAAAAGAACTCGGTGTATTATCCTGGAATACTGTCTCAGTCGTGATCCGCTGTGCCCAGATGTTGTGGTTCAGCGGGTCCCTCTGAATGATAGCAGCTGTCTTATGCATCTCAATAGTGGTGTTGGTACCACAAAGCCTTCAAGCATGTGTAGCAACAGTTTTTATTTTATTTTACTAGTAATTTACGTATGCTAAAATTCAGCAAAAAGTAATACCGTTTTCCAGATATGGATAATTCTTGTTATTGCCAGTCTAATTCCTTGTAAACACACGCATACTTTAGGCATTTTGCTAGAAAACCGTTGCCTTTAAGAAAGATTTTATTACATAAAAAAGCTTCAGTTGTCAGTTTGTTATTGAAAGATTCCTCGATAATTTCAATTGGGTAACTGACATGGAAAATATAGAAGTTGCATCAAACCCTCTACCTTCAAAATAATTGCTTTCATATTACATATGGTTGTTGGAACGTATCTGAAATATAATCTTACTTAGTTTCATTAGCAAAGCTTTAACCGTTCCCAAGGAATTGAGGATTTACTGTTTTCAAATAAAAATAAGTCATGCTTACCTATCTTTGTCTTTCCAAACCATATTAAAATATTTCCATTAACTACGACAATAAATAATATTTAAATATCTTCGTAAAATTTTCCTCGATGCGCTTCTTGACAATATTGTAGCAATTATAATCCGAGTTGCAATAAATGTAAGGATACATATTTATCTCTAGAGGCACAGCAAATTCAAACGTTTCAGCTACGGTATTCTAATTTGCGATTTATGTTCAACAAAAGTTAATCCAGATAAAAATCCGTATATAACAGTAATCTTTTAGATACTTTGAATAAAGTCTAGTTCCTATTTGAATAATAACTTCCACATGACTGGCTACAATTTCTAAAGGATTTTAGTCAACTTGTTTACTTCCATCGTTTTAAGGCTGTCAATTCTGATAACTATTTCCCGTCCTGTGTCGAATAAGTTCACTTAATTAAAAACAGCTTTTGAAACAACAATCATTAATCTCTAATCTCTGTGGCTAAATAAATGTCACAGTCATTCCATTCATATACACAAGCATCCACAAAGTCATACTTTATCAGTAATAATATATCAAGAGCTTATGATTTTATCGAATATATTTTATTTACGAAAGTTTGTCGCTTGGCAACGTTATGAGACAAATTAATGATCAAAATTACGAGCCCGTAGGGGAAGGGATTTTGCAACTAATTTTACTGGGGATGTTACCAAACAACAACTCTTGACTATTTCAAGTAAAAACATTATTCGTGCAAAATCGTAAGCACGATCAAATGATCGAACTATTTCCCAAATAAACAACATTTATAATTCAACACGATATTATTATGTTCTTACCCGACACTGCCAAAATGATTCATTTTAGTTATACCGAACGAAAAATTGATATTAATTTTAATGAAAGGTTTCTATGGGTACAATAAAATTAATTTAAGTGGTATAACCCTAGTGACTTTTTGAAATTTTGCGCTAATGAAGCGTTTTCATTGGAGCTTTGTGACAAAAATTAAGCAATTTAATGGATGTAGATACATGTAGAAATAGTCACTCGTAGTATAAATGTAGGATGTTAAATACACTATTTTTGAAAAAAAATTCAATCACAAATGAAAAAAGGTACCGGTCGTGACGTTTAAGGGACAGACAGTGGGTGTATTATGACAAACAATATTATTTAAAAAAAATAATAATTATAGTAAACTATT
>JANEYF010001991.1:0-225000 GCA_029963845.1 Rhamnusium bicolor
ACATCCTGTGTTTGTATAATGTATCTACCAAACGCCTCCATATTCACTTTCACAGACTTATGAATGTTTACCATCTCATCAAGCACGTTTAGAACTTTGTGCTTGATTTCACCAAAAAACATTACATAATCGGTATCATTATTTTCACTTTGTACACGATAACTTATAATTCTACATTTCAAAGCACTGCGAACAACTTGTACACCGTCAATTAGTGGAGCACATGAATTTGTTCTATGTTGTAATGTTCTTCTGTGAATATGCATCTGATTTGCAGCAATCGTTACATTACAACACCAACATGTATTTAATGCAGCTATGGATGTGTGAGGCTGAATCGTTTGTACATCTGCAGAGGTTGATGGTTTTGAATTAATTTGCGCGTCGCTATGTTTACATTTTTTGTTGGTGGTCCATCATCTTTAAACTTTTTACAAGAACGCATCTGATGGCGTCGCATATTATCACGACGCGTAAAACTAATACCACAAGCACTACAGGTATACATTGTGACTGCACTCTAACAGAATTAGTTCAAGAATGAATTTCCATCGAACTCCCCTCCTTCATATATAGGAACACTGTAAAAACAACCTTCAAAACCACACGAGTGGTAGCATGAGACGCTGCAACCTTAATACGTGTACGATCGAGGTCGGAGGAATAGAAAACAACGACCTTGACAAAAGCGCGCGTACACGTGTGTCATAGACATTCAATCAGCGGCGCAACGGCCTTGAAACATATGCCCGTATACGTATGTGATCAAGGTCGGAGGAGTCGGGCGGTATAAATCAACTACTGATTTATAAAAACAAAATATGTAATTGTAAGAACCTATTACTGCTATAATTAATATCTAATATATTATTAACATATGTATTTTCCTAATTTACTAAATTCGAAAAATAAATTGTATTGGCTAGGCTACAACATTACACTAAGGGGAAAAATGTTAATAGGTACAATGCAAAAACAATAGTTATCAATTACATAATATGGCAAAACCACCAATAAAATAGTGTATACCACCTAAAATGCTCACAATCCAAAAGAAATTCATTTCCAAAATTTCTACCATACTAGTTTTAACATGCCATTATATTTAAAGCAAAATAGACCTTTCCACATGATGATACAAAACCTGCCGTTGAGAGCGTTGGCGATGAAGCTGGTGTATCAAATAATTCCCATAACCTCACATTTACTGTTTGTTTCAGTTCACATTAGTTTTTTTTTTATTTTTCAGTTTAAGTTTCTGCAAAAATCCTGGTCAATGTGATAACTAGGAAGTTTCAAATTTATTGTATTATCTATTAAAATGAGACGTTTGGTTGAAAAACCAACTTAGACGGCTTAAATAATCAGTAGGTGTAAAACATGGTATTATTACATCTGATAGGCCTTTCGAAGATAATATTAACTCGAAATTGAAAAAAATGTACAAAAAAATAAACTTTAAAAAAAATATAAATTTGAGGTGATGTATGTCATTTGAAGCACCATATTATCTGACAACGGCTTGTAATTAGAGATGTGACGGCGATCACCATCGCTGCTACTTATCACCGGTTCTTTTAACTGAGCAATCACTAACAGTGATTGACGAAAAAATAACCGGTGATTAAATCACTCCTTTCTTTTTCGCCAGTTCGGCCGCACTCGGCAATTCTGCTGCCGTCGCGTCGTACCGTCTGCTTTCTACGTTGTCACTCGGCGCATATCGCAGTCAAGTCGCCAAATAGCTACTGCATGAATAGATTACTAGAACGGATCATAATAGTCGTGACGTCATTTTCTAGGCGGTTAATTTGATTTGCTGTTTTTGAGGAATTTTATTTTTGTTTTGAAATGTGTTTTTTTGAGAAATTTTATTTGTGTTGTAAAATGTGTTTTTGAGGAATTTTATTTTTTGTTTTAAAATGCGTTTTATACCTGGTTTTGTTTTTATTTTGAATAGTATATTGTTTTCTTTTGCCTAAACGTAGATTTTTTAATTTGTTTTATAATAACCCAATCTATAAATATATTTTGATATCTTTACATAAATGTCAAAGCTTAAACTACACTAGACGCATTCCCTTGCGTTCGCAATTCACGTACGTATTGCGTATTACTACTAAATAATATATAATGCATGTGTGACTATCAACTGTGAGTGAAAACGAAAACTGACCTAAGAAAAACAGTTAATTGAAATCGGACGAACGGAGAGACAAACTGTGTATGGTGTGGTTACGTGTGACTGCGACACGACAATCGTGAAAGCACCAAATTCTAAATCGTTTTGAACTTTGAACAAACGACCGCTCTCCACGCTGCCACTTGTTCATTAATCGCTGAATGGCCTAAAGAGTGATATAATCACTGCTAAAAAGAACAGTGATTGCTGAGCAATCGCCGTAGTGATCACTGTGATTAAAAAATCGCCGTTTGCGTCATCTCTACTTGTAATTAAAAAACGAATTTTTTTGTCCAACTTAACAACACGAAAATGTACCTTTATGCTAGTATTTAGTCGATACTTCGCGCGTTCTCAGACTATAAATACGGGCATTAGTCAGCAGGAAGTGAGGATAGATTTTCATGTTGTTAAGTTGGCAATAATTTGTAAGGTTAAGTAATGTTATCGGCACCGATCGAAGATCGGCACATTGAAATATAAGTGTTTATACTTCATTGTATCGGCATGACAAAAACCAGGACTGACACTAACGGCATTTTGAAATTAACGGAATTTTTTTGTCCAACAACACGAAAATTAGTTTTTAGTTAGGACAATAGAAAGCGAATCAAGTTATGTACTATTTATTCAACGAGTGTAGCTTGGCACTTGGCGGTGCAGAGGGAGAAAAAAGTGAGGGACAGAGATGGACCAAATCACTTTACAGTAAAACTGCGGGGTTTAAACCCTGTGCATCCTAGTTCAAGTGCCAAGTTAGAATCGTTGACTAGTACATAATAGTGAAATATTCCGCGCCGAGTAAATGCAGCTTCGTCCATAATTTTTTTTAAATATTCTGGATTCTTTGCCACATTATCTAACAGTTCAAGCGACATAGTCATCCTTAAAGTGATGGATGTTGTGATGTTGATGATTTTTATATAAAACACGCCATGCCATGTCATACTTATATTCAACATTAATTGCCGACTTGATCCTTGAACACCTAAAATACGGGGATTTTCTTTAAATGCATGAAGAATGCGTGCATTTTGTCTTTAATGTGCCTTATTATTTTGTTGATCAAGTTTACTAACTTAGTAGCACCAGTTTCACAACGACGACGAAATGTAAGAATAAATACCTGAGAATATGGTCGTCTACTATTAAGAAAATTTGTACGATATTCACGCGAAACTCCTTCGGTATTGCAACCACATACCCCATAACAATTGACAATTTGGCCATATTCTTGAAGTGTGAATATCAAAGGCATTTCATAAAATTGAAAGCAACAATATCATATATGAGTTAAATTCTCGAAAGCACCATCTTTGACAATACAATTATTGTCTGTACGTAATCGGTTCCAAGGTAACTTCGATTATGTTATTTAATCAGGAAGAAGTGTAAGAAAGACAAGGATTGAAATTTGTTGATTTTTGCAGGAATCTTTATTATTTTTTTTTAATGAATGTAGATTTCAAAAATGGTGTATTTTATTTTAGTCAGGGGCGTACTAAAATTGTTTTTGATAAATATGTCACTACCTCCCAATGTATCTACTTCACTGAATAGAATTTTCTTTCTATTTCTTGTATTATGAAATAGACCGCCTTAAGCTTGAATCATATTTAGCCGGGCGAAATCGGCCCGCACCGGCCAGCAATAAAAATGCCGAAGAAATTAATTACACGTTTTTAAATACCCATTTATCTGGGCAGAGTTGGTTGGGAAAACAGCCTTTCAGAATGCTGGCTTAGATATGCCTTCAGTAGCATTCACCGGCAGAAATTCGTTGCGGGCCAATTCCGTCCCGGTAAATGTCGCACTCAAACAGCATTCGGCATCCATATCGTCCTTATAAACGATAATATCTGGTACACTTCATCGACCATTCTGAATGAACAAACACCAAACAGTAAAAGACTAAACAGTAGAAATAGGTACACCACAATGGGCTGCCTGGTAGGAATTTTGCGCGCATCCATGAGAATTGGTCTGCACCGACCCACAATAATTCCGGAGCGGAATCGAATAAAGTTATAAGCACATTTAGTCAGGCGCAATCGACCCGAACTAGCCAGCAAAAAAAATTTCAGAGCAGAATGGAATAAGCACATTAGCTAGAATCGGTCCGCAAAGGAAATTCTCATGGATGCGCGCGAAATTCCTACCAAACAACCCTCTATAGTATATCTATTGTTCCTATCTAGTCTTATAGTGTTTGTTCATTCAGAATAGTCGACGAAAAGTGCCGATAGTATCATTCATCGGCAAAAAAATCGTTGCGAGCCGATTCCGTCCCGGTAAATATGCGCACCCAAACAGCATCCGGTGGCATGCGTCCACATTTCAGAGCCGTTCGACTTATAAACGATGATATTCGGTACTTTTCGTCGACTATTCTGAATGAACAAACACCAAACTCTACCCACTATACAAAATATCCTCTTATGAACGTTAATAACATGCTTTTTATAACAACGTATGTCTGTTTAATAGTTGTATCAACATCGCCTTAACGTACTATAAAGCTGTTATATCAGGATAAGCGAGATTTTCGCCTTAAAGTTGTTTGAAGAAAACTGAAGCAATCTCGTTTGCTCCGTCCATTTAATGTTTCAATATTATAGTTAGAATAACCTTTCAGATTGTACCTTTTGTAAACAAGAGGGCACATTAAAATGCTTTTCAGGTGCATTTAGTGTAAGCGAACTTCCCGATAAATTAATTTAGTTTACTGGAATCAACACCACAACTCTGCCGTTGCCACTTAAACTTGGAACTATCTGTGTTTAGAACGTTGAAACGCAGAATTTCACCTTCTGTGGGACCAAATTTTTTCAATGCAGACCAATCATTGTAACATATGGGCATTGTAGGCCGAAAAAACAAACGCGCCCACAAGCTGATGTTTTTAGAAAAAAAAATTGTTCTTTTTTTAATGATTAATGAATACGCAAATTTAAGTGGTTAAATATGCTTTAAGTTTATTGATTTTGAGTGGCATTTGAGTGGTATAAAATCATGATTCCAGATGAATGCAATAAAATGCTCAACAGAGAACCACAAAATGTATATCAAGAAAATTTCACTACAAGTAAAGTTCTAGTGATTCCACATATACAGGGTGGGGCAATAATAGTGCGTCCGACTTCGATATGCCGAGTGCTAGAAACTTGATTTGAAAACATAAATAAACTAGACAAAAAAGTCTATAACCGGAAATTATTTTCGAATATACAGGGTGAGCCAAAAGGATTTCTACAGGGCCAACTAACTTTTTTTTTTAAATGGAATGCCATGTATATCAGAACATTTTTTGAAACCTCTTTGTGGCCTCCTTCCACTTCTATATTATTATTGACGGTCTCCCAACCACTTGGATGTAATGACATTTTTTGTTGAAATTATGCCATTTACACGTGTATATTAAAAAAATCACTACAGCCACAATTATAGATTTTAAGAAAAAAAAAGTCACATTTTTTTGTCGTTTCAAAAATTGGGACCGATTTTGCTCATCAACGAACTCAATCTCTTCCTTGACCTCTACAATATGTGTACCAAATTTGAAAGCTTTATCTCAAAAACTGTAGCTGCTATCGCGAACCAGACACACACACAGACAGAAAATTGTTTGTCTGAAATTTTGTGTATCGTCATAATTCCTCGAGATTCGTCCAGAAATGCAATAAAAATTTTCAAAATTTTTTCACGAATACATAACCCTCACTTTGAGGGGTGAGGAAGTAATATGTTAGTACCAGTTATGAGATATTTGTGTGATGACACTCAGCCATTTTCACTTCCATGGTGGCCAAAAATACTTTTTAAGTTTACAACTATTTGAACTGAATTTTCTCAATTTTTTCAAATAGAACACCCGTATATTTTTGGACGATGTGCTGTAGAATTGAAAAACAAACATTTTTTGTACATACATCCCTATGGTTATTTGCAACCATTTTCGATTTATTGAAAAATAACTGCAAAATTCAGCAATAAAATTTGAATTTTTTTTTGTAATTCAAAAGAAGATATTATATAAAGTGCTCCACATGTTGCCATTTTGATTGAAACACATTTCTATGCATATTTGGAATGACATTGAGGTTTCTACTGTTCATAAAATCGCCGGAGTGATACTTCTAAAAGCATTTATTATCCTTTCCTTAAAATTTTGGATTGTTGTTGGTGTGATGTATTTATGGGCTTCATACAACACGCTTAGTATAATACCTTCTCTTGAATTATTTGAAAAAAACCTTCATTTTTAATTTTTATTGCTGAATTTTGCAGTTCAATAAATTGGAAATGGTCACAAATAGCCATAGGAATGTACGTACAAAAAAATGTTCATTTTCAATCCTACATCACATCGTCCAAAAATATACTAAAAAATAATATAAAAATTTCCATTTGAAAAAATTGAGAAAATTCTGTTCAAAAAGTTGTAAATTTAAAAATCCTTTTTGGCCACCCTGTATACTTTTAGGAAATGAAAATGACTGAGTGTTATCACACAGATGTCTCATAACTGGTACCAACATTTATTCTCTTATAATCGATAGCTGTGATTGTAGTGATATTTTTAATATACACATGTAAATGGTATAATTTCAACAACAAAAATCATTATATCAAAGTGGTGGGGAGAAAGTCAATAATAATACAGGAGTGAAAGGAGGCCACAAAGAGGTTTCAAAATATGTCCTGATATACATGGCATTTCATTTAAAAAATGTTACTTGACCCTGTAGAATAATCTTGGCTCGCCCTGTATACTCGAAAATAATTTCCGGTTATAGACTTTTTTGTCTAGTTTACTTATGATTTTAAATCAAGTTTCTAGTTATCATAGAAATCGAGATATCGAAGTCGGACGCACTATTGCCCCACCCTGTATATTTCATAGCTTCTCAACTGTTATAAGAGGTAACGAAATAAAACTTGTGTTGGTAAGCATATAAGGGAATGTTTCTACCTTATGATTAGAGTTGGCAAAAATGCGCCATAGGACATAGGCGTACGCATCATATTAAGTGTAATAAAAGAAATTAACTAGTAATAAGAGAAACTGTTACAATTTATACACAATGTATACACAACTTACCCTCTTAACGAGCTTGGTTATCACAAACTGGAAATGCTCTGTAAAAACTTTGAAGCATGATGTATGTTTCTATGGTTGTCTCCTAGAGTAATGTTCGATATGGTGAAGAAATATGCTTATATTTTGAGAACAACCCTTCGACATCTATTGATGTAATACAAGCATACTTAAAATAATCTTTGAACTCACTTAACGGATTTGCAGATGCACCATCAGTACCATCACAAATTTGTCTTAATCTGGTAAAACCGGTGTCGTTCTTTAACACACGTGCAAACTTTTCTCCAATGGGCTCATTTTTTTGCGTCACCTGTAGAGTGTAGCATTTGATTTACTTAGTCCACTATTTGCAGTGACTCCGCTAACGACAACTCACTGTTTTGTAAGTTTTGTATGGCGTCATATAATCCTTTATAGTTCTTGTGAATAGTTTTTAAAGCCGTTTCAACAGAAACATCTTCGAATTTTATCTGGCTTTCCTTAACAGCTGTAGCCTCGTCTGGATTAAATTGTTATCACAACTTTTTATTTGTTGTAAATATTCAGCATAATAAAAAGCTGCCTACAACCATGTTTCCCAACGGCTGTGGTGGTTCAGGAATACCGGGACCCTTGCTATGAAATGCGCGAAGAGGTTTAGGAGATTCAAGAAACAATTTTTTTTACTTCCTATTAATGCATCTACCGCTAAAAGACCTTGTCAAATAGTTTCTGCCACAAGGTGTAAAGCATGCACTTTACACGTAACATGTATCAACCTACAACCGTGTTCTTGAAGAGAACGGCCTACCAAACGCATTGTCATGACACCATCGGTCACAAACATCAACATTTGACTTTTTGACAAGTCTCCAGCACCAACCACGTAATTGTTTGGCCGGTACACTCAGTTAGTCCTTTGCTAGCTAGTAACAGTGGAAATGTCGGTTTAAGTCTATAACATTTAAAATAGAATTTTTTTTACAACATAACCACAGCCGTGTATTTTTTAGTACACATTTGATCTTATTTACAATGTCTTCGCTACAGTTGCTTACATAGTTACACAACGTTGTGCGACTTGGTAACGTCACCTTGGGATTATATTTATTCCAGAACTATTGAAATGGTTGTTTATCGAGTATGTGCAGCGGAATATCACAGGCAATCAACATTGAGTAAATCGAACATAAACTGTGTTGTCGAAGACACACCATTTTTTTTTTAGTTTTGTTGCACAGAATTTATGTGACATTTACAATCACGTTTGTTCCAGCACATCAGGTCTGTCTCACACACCTTACAAATTATTATAGCACCATTGTAGAGTAAATCTGGGAATTCACTGATAAATGTATTCACCTTTTCAGCGTATGGCCGTTTTTTACCCTTGGGCAGATCTGACATACTTTATTATTAAATTAATATCAAGAATAAAATATAACAAATAAAATTATCAACGATACAACGGAGAGGAATAAATTACGTTGTACACACCATGAGGCATAACAATAGACCAAAATCAAATGTTGGTCTTTGCTAAAATAGTAAACAAGTCTCGCACGTATTTGGGTATTTCTCTACCTGGCACCGCCCATGACTTGCGGACCGATTTGCCAACTCTACTTATGATAGTATTTAAAAATATTTAACTACAAATAAGGAACACCCGATGCTCACTATTGGTAGGTTTTAAAAAAAACTAAATATTAAAAAATTTCATTAATAAATTATAAAAGTATAAATATCTACCATAAAAAAAACTATATAAAAGAACTGTTTGCCCATTGAACTACTTCGGTAGGCAAACCCACAGATTTTCTTATTACGTCAGATATTTGTTTTGGAGTTACCAGTAACTTAAAAAACTGATATTCTTTTTGGATTCTAGTTGTACCATTACTGATCATAGAAATTAATTCCAAATTCTAAAACAAAACCACTAACTAAAAAATGCATTAGGTATCTAAAAAAATAATAATAATCATTAAACATTAGTTAATTAACTAGTAATCATAAAAATTTCCATGTATTAGGTATTTGTTTAAAGAAGTAAGAACTAAGTAAATTTGGTACATTCCTCCAATACTTATAGGAAGAGCTCAAATTTGAATTAAATTTATATAAAAAAAAATGGTCACTTTTTAATTTATTCTCTGAGCTTTAGGCTGTTTGTTCAAATTGACGCCGTAGTTTGACAATTTTACTTTTAATAAATTCTCGGCTCCTCCTGTTTAAGTTAAAGATTTGGATAAAAATCATTTTGTTACTAATATACCATATAATGGGCCAATCTTTTGTATTCTATTTCTGACTGCAGCGATTTTAGATGTATGTAATATGCATTTATAATCAGTGAAATATCACGTCCATTTCGGCATTAATATACTAGGAGTCAATTTTTGTTTTTTTTCAGTTTTTCTGTCATAACTTTTTAATTTGACGTGCAATTGTATTTTTTTTTCAAAAAAAAAAAAGTATAGTGGCACTTGTTCACCCTGTACATAAAAAAATCTAACCTGAATATGCTCAAAAGCCTTCATGATAACTGGTCTTTGTATACTCTGAATACCAGAATGAGCATTGGCAAACTTGATATATCTTGTTAAAATCATTTCAAAATTCATTGGCTGATTGTCATATATCTCATCATGGTGCTTCATAGAAATTATAAGACAAAGCTCCAGTACATTCAAATCCTGTAAGACTTGCACCATATCATCTCTCTCTAGGAAATTTATTTGTTCTTGAAATATATCGACAGTTAATCCATCTTCTTTTAGCTCGGATACGATTTTAAGCTGCAAAAAATAATTAAGTACCTATTTTAAACAAATTACGTTCGTTGTACTGATAAAACATTTATGAAAAAAATAAAGACAATGTTCTTTTCAGTATACATATAAAATATTGTGACTTGGAACAGGGATAAAAATATTGTGCAAGTGATTATTTTACAAATTAAGACTATACCATTTTCGGCATATGTTTAAAATTCTCGTACAATTTAAACAAAACATCCATAAATGTCATAAAAACTGTACAACAAAAAGCCAGATAAATGTTTCTTGACTGCCACGAATATATAAAAAATTATCATAAATTCTTAATAATTTGTTAAATTTAATTTTATATTTCAGCAATTAAATATTATATATACCGTTTCCAAAATTGGGGATGCATGCATTGCTATCTCGTTTATTATTTGAGATGGAGAAATGGGTCAAAGGGGACTTTTTTGAAGAGTTTTATGACCGTTTCGATGCCGTTTTTAAATTTGGCCTAGCTCTGTCCGTTTTCCAGATATTTTCAAAACACTGTAAAGGAGCATTTTAAAAAACTTCCCGTATCTGCCTAATTTGATGACTGGTGATATTTTAATAAGTACATTGTTAGGAGCACACACACTTTTTTAAGGTGTTTTCGTTGACGTTACCAAAAAATTTCTATCGTCATTTGTCTTTGAGAATGCCACTAACTTTGTTTTTTCTTATGAGCGCCATATTGTATTTTTTGATAGTTCAATAGTAGTCTTAATTTTCTTTTCAACGATGTATCACAATATCAGGAAGAAATTAGTTACTGGTGTAAAATATAAAAAATTCAGTTTTCTAAGTAGGCCATGACGAAAATTTATTTTAAAATAATCCGATTTCATTATATCAACTTAAAATTTCAACAAATTAATTAAAAACTTTAAAAAATTGTTCAATATGTCCTTGTTCATCAATGCACTTTTGACATCGCTTTAATATTCAACTACATGCTCTCCTTAAAGTATTTCTGTTAACAGCAACCAAAGTATTTCTCAACATTCTTCTAAAATTTGAATCTGGTGGGTCAAATGCATAAACTTCGTTTTTTTGTATGTTCTAAAGAAAATAATCCAACGGAGTGAGATCACGAGACTTGGTTGGCCATAGACCGATGCCATTATTTGCAATAATTTTATTATCAAAAGTTGCTCTTAAGAATTGTGTTCTTATGCCGCTATTATGTGCTGGACAACCATCATGATGAAACAAAATCTGGTTAATATCTTCTATAGCAAGTTTAAGAGCTGGTATTATTTGTTCTTTCAACATTCACAAATAATTTGCACCGTTCAAATTATCATGATAAGTAAATGGTCCAATAATACGATTACCTGAAAAGTATTTTTTATATGAATTATTATCAATGAACGATTTAAACAAGTTTACCTATGACGCCACACCAGACATTGAATCCAAATTTGGTTTGAAATCTTCTTTGGCTAATTATGTGAGGATTCTGGATACTCCAGTAGTGTATGTTATGTTTCTTGAAAACACAATTAGTGAATCTAGTCTCATATGTCCATAATACTTTTGAATGAACGTTTGGGTTCTGTAGATATTTTTGTAGAAACCATATGTAGAAACCGTATGCTACTTTTCTCTCAGTCATTTTCTTGTAGACCTTGAACGATGGTTGGTTTGTATGGGTGATGATTTTTCTTTAAAATGTTATGCACAGTTGTTTTGGGAACATCTACCTGATTTGATATTTGTCTTACAAATGCTGTAGCATTGTCTTCTATGTATTCTAATACAACGTTATTTCGCTCCTCATTATCATCTCATAAGTCTTATTTCTTTATCCATTAAACAGTCTATAATTTAATAAAGTAATAACAAGAGCCCTAAAATACCTTTCATTCGGTTGCACACGTTCTGGAAAGTTATCCTCATAAATTCTTGATGTATCATCAGTATTTCTATTTGATTTAAAATAAATCTCTATCATATCTAACTTTTCTTCGGTTGTATATCTCAAAGCCATAATAAATTCAAAAAAAGAACTTAATAAAAGAAACACAAAATTAGTTATTACAAAGTAATGGTTGATCACAGTGAAACACTAGTAAAAAGAAAAACAGCAATTATGACAACAATAACTGTCAATTAAACATTAGAAACCTTAGAAAAATTATACGATTCTTTAATTTTATTTGGACAGTGCAAATCAATTCAACAACTTATTTAAATGTGTTTTAATTTTTTGTTTTAATTTTAAGTTGAAGCTAATAAAATCGGATTATTTTAAAATAAATTTTCTTCATGGCGTAGTTAGAAAACTGATTTTTTTATATTTTACCCCAGTAACTAATTTTTTTCTGATATTGTGATACATCATTAAAAAGGAAATTAAGAGCACTATTGAACTATCAAAAAAATCAAATATGGCGCCCATAAGAAAAAAACAAAGATAGTGGCATTAGCTTAAAAACAAATGACGATAGAAATTGTTTGGTAACGTCAACGAAAGTACCTTAAAAAGTGTCGTAACAATGTACTTATTAAAATATCACCAGCCATCAAATTAGGCAGATACGGGAAGTTTTTTAAAATGCACCTTTACAGTTTTTTGAAAATATCTGGAAAACGGACAGAGCCAGGCCAAATTTAAAGACGGCATCGAAACGGTCATAAAATTCTTCAAAAAAGTCCCCATTTAACCGTTTCTCTATCTCTAATAATAACCGAGATAGCATGCATCCCCAATTTGGGACACAGTGTATATAACAACAAAACTGTCATACTTTTAATAGTGAATATAAGAATTTACCTACTTTCTATATGTATATTGATGTTTCTTCTGATCATGCTAATATACAGGGTGATTTAGTGAGAATTCCCACTCCCTTTAATTTGGTTTATTTTTATTATTACAAAAAAATGGTAAATGCTAGTTATAGGACTTTTATGTAGACTTTGAAAATTATGTCGGAAATACAATGGAAACACCAAAGGGGTACAGTTATTAATTTTATTTTTTTAATTTGAACAGTACGTCCCAAATTCGAGACTCACTAATGCTATCTCTGTTATTATAAGAGATATAGGTTCCGTTAAATGGGAAGAGTTTTGAGAAATTTCATGATAAAATCAGTGCCACTTCCAACACATTTCCATTTGCTACAGATTTTGAAAAAAATGAAAAAAATGTGAAATGTATTGTTTTCCTCAGAACTTCTATTTTTGATTTTTTTTTTCAAATCCGTAAAAACTTTTCTAAAGCAACTTTTTAAACAAAATAATCCTCATTAGTCATATTTGCCCTCCAACGTTTTGGTTCTTGGAAACTCTCATCAACTTCATTTTTTTATATGAGCGTCATATTGGATTTTTTTCATTTTTAAAAAAGGCCTTTTTATCTCCTTTTCAGTGATGTATCATAAAGTTGGTAATTATATCATCGATTGTGATAAAATTGGCAAAAATAAAATATTAATTTTTAATGACTGTAAATAGTAAGTTGTGAAATTTTATCATAACATTTTTTAAAACTCCCCATTTAGCAGAATCTATATGTCTTATAATAACAGAGATAACAATAGTGGGCCTCGAAATTGGTACACACTATATTTTTACATATCTGAATAAAACGCTCTCTCACGAATACAACTATTTAGGAGTTGATGGGTCTATCTTCAATACTAAGGGCAATATGAGGGAAATTTTGTGTGAGTCCTATCCCCGTTATATTTGTTATTTCTGATTATTTAAAAATAGTTTATAAAAAAGTTATTAAAAATAGCTCAATCGTCTTGGTAATACGATTTTCAAAATATTCTTAAAAAATCTTGTAACTTTTCTTATATACTATTTTTGAATAGTCGGAAATAACAAAGTTAATAAGGTTGAGACTCACACAACGTTTCTTTCATGTCTCCCCTAGTATTAGAGATAGATTCATCAACCTCTATATCATTGTGTTCGTGAGAGTGAATTCTATTCAAAAATGTAAAAATATACACAATACAATTTAAAAAAATAAAATGAATAACTGTAGCCATTTTGTGTGAGCTTCCATTGTTTTTCTGGTATGATTTTCAAAATCTACATAAAAAGTGCTATAACTTTTGTATTTACCATTTTTTTCGAAATAATAAAAATAACAAAATTAAAGGGGGTGGGTATTCTTACAAAATCACCCTGTACAGTCATCACGCGAAACGGTCTCATTTTGGAATAATTTGGTTATTTTTGAAGTTCTCAAGAAGGTGTAAATACCTTCATTATTAACTAATTTTATTCGCAGAGTCCAAATTTTGAACAAAAAAAAAAAAAACAATTGTGTATCGCGTTTAAGAATCATGACCAGAGGTAGGATTTACCAATCGGATATGACGTAAAACCAGGGTTGAATTTAGGGGGGTATGTGTCAGATTTGCATGCATATATGAAACGATATCTTCAATTGAATTTTTTTTTTTTTTTTAGCGAATTCCGTATTATCCAAAGTTGATAAAATCAATTTATTATAAAAACTAACTCAAGGAGAACTGGAGGTACAGGGGGATATACTTAACAGTAAACTACACACATAAGTATTTTTCACTGTCGGTTACAAGAATAAAAGTATATTATTAATATCTGTTCTAAATATTTTGTAGTTAATCTTCGGCACCTTTCGTTGAAAATTCATTAATATTGTGAGAAGGACCGCTCGACGTCGACAGATGAACTGAAACATACTTAAAATATGTACTTTCGCAAAGTCACTACATTCATGCCTGGTGTAGCAAAGTCTACTTCTTTGCCATTTAAAAGGTCTATTACACCTGTCATCATAACAAATCTGGGATTTTTTTTAACACAGTTTGGAATTTTGTTTGTACCCTCCCAGCAATTTCTCCCTGTAATTGAAAAATATATTTTCGAAGATCGAACACAACATTTATTGCATCAACTTTGGTAAATTCTAATGTTGGCTGATATTGAAGGTCCCGTATGGCTAGAGGAATTCGTGAAAAACTTCCGTGTATGGTCTCCAGATTTTCTTGAACAGTTGGATCCAGAAATGCATGTTGCGCCTGTGAAATGGCAACTGCGTAATTTGAATTTAACTGCTGTATTAGGGATTTCACATTTTCAAAATGACAGTAATAATACGATGCTGCCTCTAGTCAAGTTCCCCATCGTGTTATAATGGGCTGTGGAGGTAATGGAGTATTTGGTAGAATTTCATGAAATAACCGCATACGACTTGGTGCTTTAAGAAACTTTCTTTACACTAGATATCAATTTATCAACATTAGAGTAGCACCCCCTAATAGCTTCTGCAATCCTATGAAGCCCATGTGCTAAACATATTGCATTCTGATATGTTTCCTTCAAAATTCTTCCAACAGCTTTCATATAGTTCACTCCATCAGTAAGAAATTATTTATTTATTTATTTATTTATTTCAGATACACCATCCAGCAGTATTTGCATACTAATTATAGGATGGGAATACAGCATAATTAAAAAAAAAAATAAAAATAATAATAATTACAAAAAGAAAAAATAAAAATAAGAATTAATTAAAAAAAATAAATAAATTGGCAATTGAAAATGACAATTATTACAATGCATTTGCAGCAGCAAAAAAAGAAATACATTAAAAAGGCACTTACATTACTTTTTACAAATAACTTTTTGTCGAAGTTAATACTACAGATAAAAATATCCAAATTATCTTGAACTGAATGATAATTGATGCATAAACAAAATAAAGGTGAAAATTTAAGTAAATTGGTCCTTGGGGTTGGTAAATAGAAAGTGATAGTGTGCCTAGTTGCGATTGAAGTAATATTAAAATTAAATTGACTTAAAATAGAAGGGCAGTCAATTTTATTATGAATAATAATAATATTATGTAAGAATATAAGAGAATGCATTTCCCTTCTATCTTTTAGACTCAACATATTATGCCTAACTAATAGCTGTTCATGTGGCGCTCCAATAACTGGGTAAATGCCATCGATCTTAAATGTACCTTAAAAACTTTGCGCTGATTACTTTCTAAATTATTACTATATGTTTGATACCCAGGATTCCAAATTATACTTGCATATTCTATCTTAGACAGAACAAAAGAATTAAAGAATAAAAACAAAATGTCAGTGTCATTAAACCCTCGTGAATGAATTATAACGAAACCAAGGTCTTTGTAACTAGAAAGTACAACAGCATTAATATGAAGTTTAAAGCTCCGCTTTGAATCAAAAAATAACTCCTAAGTCTTTAAAGTCAGTTATTCTATTTAGAGACATATTATTGAGTGTATAATTGTAAATATACGGTTCAGTTTTTTTTTGTGAAAGACAGAACGTTACACATTTGCACATTCAGTGCCAAGTTATTTTTTACACACCATTAATTTTATTCAAATTTATTTGCAAGTGAAGGGAATCGCAGATAGAATATATATTAATAAAATTTTGTCCTTATTTTCTGCATATTTGTCACCCCAAAACTCTTATAGGCTTGAATTCACTACCTCCGTTATAATGCGATAATTTGTAGCTTCTAAAACTTTAGAGGCAATCAACTGCCCGCTCATTGAACAATTTTCCTCCAATGCACCCACTAAAACATTGGCTACCTTAAATCCGCAAGCATTAGTCGTCCACGCTAAGCCAGATGTACTTCCCATTAAGCTCAGAAGAAATTTTCTGTCTAATATTTTCACTCAGTTGAAAATATTTTTTCTTAGTGTAGACCCCTAGGGCACGTTAGCATTACTATATTTGCCACTAATACATTTTTCCAAAAATTGTCTAAAAAGTGGATTGTGTAGTTTCGACGACGGTATGTTACATCATATTAGACATTCTACTAAATCTAAGTTAAACTCATTTTGCATGTAACTATAAGTAAAGTCACCTACGCACCGTTTATGGTTTTCTGAGGAAATATGTCTATTAATATTTGTGTTGCATAACCACGAAATTGCTTTGTTACATCTAGTGCAATACAATTGTCTACCATCAAATTGTAAATCGGCAATATCGCGAATCCAAGAATTTTCTGTAGCTTCCGACGGTTTAGTACGTTGTGACATTTTAACAGCGCATTTTTTAGTACCTACGTCCGAATGAATCCACGTTATGCAAGATACTGTTTGATCATGTTATATGTTTTCTCCCCTCCACGCTAGGGCTGGCTGTTGGCCTTCAGTAACATAAATTACCAATATACTGTTATTTAAAAGAATCTATTACGCATTACATGTTAATTTAATATAGTGCATTCCCTGACAAAACTAAGTTACCATGAATATTGTAAAATTAAATAAAATGCACTTAGTATGTTTTTGTAGTTTGGGAATGTTTCAGTAGGTGTTTGCAATATATTATATTATATTTGTAAAAGCCATCCCTGGGAACCGATCGGTAAATCCCACGTATGATCATGACAACTTATTTTGTTTTTTTTAAATAGCACACCCTGTATATTTTAAAATAATTTGATTTTCCTCATTTTTCTGATTACTAAAATACTACATCATATACAGATCGAGCCAGACCTCTGACACACGATTAGCGGTATGCGCAGTATACAGTCTACCGTCTGTTGCCAACCCGATGGGGGCGATCGCAGCGCGAATGTCAGAAGGGGCCTTTACAGTAGGTTAGGATATTGTCTTGCTCAAGAAGGAGGTCTTTTTGAGCATCTAATTTCTATTAGTTATTTATTTACGTATTATTTTATTTTTCTAGAGTTGGTAAAATTTTTCTTTATTATTTATGAGAATATTAATTCATGTTTTTAGAATTACTTTTTGTTTCGAAAAAAAAATCAATATTTGATTGTGTGCATAGGTAGGTCCTCTAATGAAAACTAATCATTACTAGAGTCGGCAAAAATGCGCCGCAGGACATAGGCGTACGCACCATAATAGGTGTAAGAAAGGAAATTAACTAGTAATAAAAGCAATAAACTGTTACAATTTATAACAATGTATGCACAACTTACCCTCTCAACTAGCTTGGTTATCACAAACTGGAAAAGATGTGTAAAAACTTTGCAGCATCATGTATGTTTCTATGGTTGTATCTGAGAGTAATGTTCGACGTGATGAAAAAAATATACTTATATTTTGAGAACGAACGTTTGACATCTATTGATGTAATACAAGCATACTGAAAATAGTCTTTGAACTCACTTAACTGCAGATGCACCATCAGTACCATCACAAATTTGTCTTAATCTGATAAAATCGGTGTCTTGCTTTAACACACGTGCGAACTTTTCTCCAACGGGCTTATTTTTTGCGTCACCTCTAGAGTGTAGCAGTCGATTTACTTCGTCCAATATTTGCAGTGACTCTGCTAATGACAACGCACTGTTTTGGAAGTTTTGTATGGCGTCATGTAATCCTTTATAGTTCTTGTGAATAGTTTTTAAAGCCGTTTCAACAGAAACATCTTCGAATTTTGTCTAGCTTTCCCTAATAGCTGCAACCTCGTCTGAATTAAATTGTAGTATCACAGCTTTTATTTGTTGTAAATATTCAGCATAATAAAATGCTGCCTCCAATCATGTTCCCCAACATGTAAGAATCGGCTGTGGTAGTTCAGGAATACCGGGACACTTGCTATGAAATGCGCGAAGACGTTTAAGAGATTTAAGAAACACTTTTTTTAGTACTTGCTATTAATGCATCTACTTCTGGAAAACCATGTCGAATAGTTTCTGCCACAAGGTGTAAAGCATGCACTTTACACGTAACATGTACTAACCTACAACCGTATTCTTGAAGAGAACAGCCTACAGTCGTTACCCGTGATTTTTTAATATCAGTGTTTAAATAACAATTCGTGATATATCGTCCACCACTATATTAAACACATTTGCGGCAACATGAGTCACAAACATTAACACTTTACTTTTTGACAGGTAAAATTTTTCTAACGTCTCCAGCACCACCTGTATAATTGTTTGGCCAGTACAGGATACTTAGTCTCTCAGATGTTGTTGAGAGAAGGCGCGGTATTCTGGGTGCATGATACACCAAGTATCATGTAACCGCGCCATGTATCGCCTGCACTTAGGTTCACTGCTATGGTAGCAGGTCAGCAAGTCGTCCTTTAGTTCCCTCGTCAATTTAAAGCGTCCATGTACAATTGCATTGTCATCGGTCGGATCGTCCGGTAAGGCCCCTCCCATCTGTCGCTGACCTCTATCCGACTGAGTTTGATTGTGAGGGGCCTGTCCTCTGTTGCTTGAAACCAAAAGTAGAAGGGGTACCAGGTGGTTAGCCTGGGTACCCCCCGGCTGACATCTGTCAGGCAGAATTCCCTTTGCCTGTCCAGGGTGCACCACGTGGAGGTTGCCGGTCCTTTGCACCACTTTCATTTTTTTTTTTTTTTTTTTTTTTTTTTTTTTTTCGGTTTCCCGATGCCGGTCAGTCCTCCCGTGGCCTCCGACGCCTCACGGGAGTCGCGCCGGCGCATCAACTACAGCCACTCCCCACATCCCGCAGGGTTAGTGACTGTAGATACCAGAATCGTGTGCCCTAAGCAGACGGAGAGAACCCAGAATGACCGCCTTCTGCATTTGACCTGCCAGCCACTCGGCTGGTTTTTGGCAGGCCGGTATGATCTTCAGTTCCGAGAGCAGCGTAGGCTTTATCCCTCCGAGTACACCGATAATAAGGTCGACCATTTTGACCGAGTAACCTGGGTACAGCACTTGGAGCTCGTACCGGAGATCGCGATATTTGGTCCGTTTCTCCTCCTCCTTCAAGGTGATGTTTTTCTCCGCAGGTGCCGAGAACTCGATAACATACATCACCTTGAGTTGATGGTCGAGGAGGACTATATCAGGCTTGTTGGCTTGGATTAGCCTGACAGTCGGGAACGAGTAGTTCCAGTAAATCCGGCATTCCTCGTTCTCGACAACGGACTCAATATCTCCGGGGACGTAAGGCAGCACTGGTGTCTGGTCTACCCCGTACGAGTGCCTTAGATGGTAGTATAGCACCCGTAAAGACGCGTTATGTCGGTGGATGTAGGCCGAAATCGCATATATGGGGCATGCAGAAAGTAAGTGCATGAGCGATTCCGGCGCCTGATGGCAGGTCCTGCAGTTGATATCAGGGACCTCTACACGCCACACGCGGCTACGGTAGACCAAGGTGTTGATAACACCATCTTGGCATGCCATAATGAATCCCTCGGTCTCCGACTTAAGCCCGGCTGACCTTAGAAAGGCGAAGGTCAGCCTGGTCGATAAACCCAGTGTTTCTATGTTCTTATAGAAGACACCATGCTGGGGTTTATCGACGTGCTGCCGAAACAGATTTTCCTGTTCGGCAGCTCTTATTCGGGCTTTCAGACGATTTGGCTGAAGTTCGGTGACTGACTCAACATCAGCACCTCGCCGGCCTCCTCGCCTGATGTCAAATGCGAGACCGAGTTCATCTGCGGCTCTTTTTGCTGCCTTGAACAATCCTGCTCCAACTCCTACAGTTTCGTGATGTTTTACGAACCGCAAGAGGGGATCTGAGCTCCTGAGTATGTTACATGCCATACTCAGTACTACTCTGCCATGCGTACACTCCAGGCTCAAGAGTCCTCGGCCCCCCCGTTGACGTGGGAGGTACACACGAGGAACGGACGATCTAGGATGAATACTTCTGTGAATATTCATCATCTTGCGGGTATCTCTGTCTAATTGGCGCAGCTCATCTACCCTCCACTTTACTACTCCGAAGGAGTAGAGCAGAATCGGAACGGCAAGCATATTAGTTGCAGACACCTTGTTCTTCCCCGAAAGTTCGGAAGACCAAATCTTTCGGAGGCGGTGTCTGTACTTGCCGCGGAGAGTACCTTTATTTGTGTCACATCTTGGATGTGCCTTTGTTGCACACCCAGGTATGTATAGGTCTCTCCGGCATCCAGATGTCTTAGGATGCTTCCGTCTGCGAGCTGCGCATCATCAGAGAATTCCCCGCATCGTCCTCTCTTGAGGTGGACGACTGCACATTTGTCCAACCCGAACTCCATACCAATTGCCCGCGTATATTCTTCGACCACCCTAAGAGCGTTTTGTAGTTCACGCTCTCCGGAGGCATAAAGTTTAAGGTCATCCATATAAAATAGATGGGTGACCTTATGCCTCCGGTCGCTGGGTGGCCCACATTGATATCCGCGGGTTTGGCGGAGCCCAACAGACAACGGCAGCAGTGAGATGCAGAAGAGGAGAGGACTCAGGGAGTCACCCTGGAAAACTCCTCTCCTAAATGCCACCTGCTCTGTCGTGACCCGCTGTGCACCTGATGTTATGGTGAAGCGGGTTTTCCAGAGCGGCAGCAGCTGTTCTATGCATCTCACTAGTGGTGCTGGTACTGCAAGACATTTGAGCAAGTACAACAATAGCTCATGTGATGTTGTATCAAATGCCTTGCGGTAATCAATCCAGGCCATCGATAGATTCCGCTTGTATTGCACAGAATCCTGTGTAATACAGCGGTCTATCAGCAGGCTGTCCTTGCAACCTGCCATGCCCTTCTTGGCACCACGCTGTTCGTGTATCTGCTGGAAGACCGGATCAACAGACTCAGCGTCCTAGCATACAAGATACGTGTAAATATCTTGTAGCAGGAGTTAAGGCAAGTGATCGGCCTATAATTTCTCGGGTCGGAAAGATCCCCCTTTTTGGGGATAAGCACAGTACGTCCCTCGACCAACCAGTCCGGAATCTGCTGCCCCTCGTTCAACCATGAGTTGAAAACTCGCGCCAGACGGCGGTGAGTGGAAGGAAATTTCTTCCACCACCAGTTGTTAATGCCGTCTGGGCCCGGGGCAGCGAAGTTCTTGGTACCAACAAGTGCTTGTTGGACTTCCTCCGTACTGATTGCCGGGCACACTTCTTCTGGCTCTTCAAGATGTCTGTGACACAGAGCCTCGAAGTGTGCAATTGATGGAGTGTCGCTATTGAATGGACGCGTCGTTTCGTAGATTCCCTTCCAGAGGGTTTCGACATCTTCTACAGTCGGCGGATTCTCGACAACACGCTGTGGCTCTTGAAAGAGGCGGGATGGATTCGTACGGAACAAATTGTTTTGTTCCATACTCCTCACCCGCCTCTTCAATGTTTTCTTTATCGCCATGAGCGCTCGGATTCTATCTAGACAGTGCTGCTTGATGGTAAGCATCACTGTCAGATTTAGAGTATGGTGTTGACGTCTTAATCCGGCAGCTATGCGCCGGATCCTGGGAGTAAAAACTCTACCAGTCGTCTTATATTCCACCACACTCTGGATCCGAGAAGCGTGTTGTCTGGCCGACTGTATCTTGCCTTCGATTTTTGTACACGCCGCTTGGCTTTCTCGACCCCGTGATTGGTTGACCTCTCACGGGGGGACGAGTTGCTTCGCGGCGTTGTACACGGCACAGTTGATTTGCCAGATGTCTAAATCTTCCGGAATTTCCTCATCGATGACCGCGTCCATTCTAGCCAGGTCTTGTGGCTTTAGGTTAGCCCTGGTGTTAAGGCTAACCCTCGTCCTTAAGTCTACATCGGTGAACTCTAAAGGATGTTCCCCATCAGCTGGTAATTGCCGCGGTGGTACTGCGGCTGGCAGTTCTTCCAGCTGACGGGGTGCCCTTACGTAACCTGTCCTGAGCAGAAAGGATACTTGATCTCTCAGATGTTGTTGAGAGAAGGCGCGATGCTCTGGGTGCATTTCGCACCAAAGTGCATGCAATCGCGCCATGTATCCCCTTCGCTCAGGTTCGCTACTCTCGCGGCAGGTCAGCAAGTCATCCCGAAGTTCCCTCGTCCACTTAAAGCGTCCGTGTGCATTGCTGTTGTCGCCATTGGTGAGACTATCCGGTGAGGCCCCTCCCGCCTGTCCCTGACCCCCATCCGCTTGGGGTCGATCGTGAGGGGCCCTCCTTCTAAGGTTATAAGGAACCAGAAGTAGAAGGAGTACCAGGTGGTTAGCCTTGGTACCCCCGGCCGACATTAGTCAGGCAGAGTTACCTCTGCCTGTCCAGGGTGCACCAACGTGGAGGTTGCCGGTCCTTTGCACCCCGTTATTATAATTATTATTATTATTATTATTATATTTCTTAAATTCCATGCGCAATTGTTTTTTTTTTATTCAAAATTTGGATTCTGCGAAAAAAATTAGTTCATAAAGGTCTTTACATATTTTTGACAACTTCAAAAAATAACCAAGTTTCTTTAAAAAAGGACATTTTTTTCAACTGATGATCCTGTACAATGTTAAGTAAATCAACACATTAAAACACAAATTATTGTAGAATGGAATCTACTAAAACAACTATCTCATCCTATTCTAGGAAAAATTGGATTAAATAGTAGATTTCATAGCATTTGAAGGCATTAAAATATTGATGATAAATTGTTAAAATGTTGATTCACTTACGGGAAAACTCTATTTTTTAAAAATTTCATTCTGATTATAAATCATAACGAAATTAATTAAATAAATATATAAGTGAAAAATTTTCTGAAACGTCGTCATAATATGTTAACACTTAAATAAACTGACAGATCATTAATATGTCTGAATTTGTGCAATTTTCTTACTGAATTTCATGCACTAGGGTATTACAAGTTACAATTGGTCAAAAAAACATACCAAAATATTCCTTAAAGTCCTTTCATTCAAATCTACATCCACAAGTCTTTGAATGGTACTCCTAAACTTTTTGTCTTCCAGAAGCGCTTTTAAAATTGTATTCCATTGTTTTCTCACAGCGCCATTAATTTTTAATCTGGAATTTTCAGGAAGGCTTAAATAACATTCTATTCTTTTTATTGTGTGATCTAAAGGAGACTCTTTACTGTCTTCCTCGCAAGGAAAGAGAAAAAATTGCCTGTGAGAAAACCTAGACTTAACACGTTTCTCTAATAATTCAATAACATCTAATCGACATGTAATACCTAAAATGAAAATGATTGCAAAGAAAATATATTTCAGCAAACAAATTATTGTGATTTGATGAGTAAGCATTATTTCTACTAAATATCAAAACATTGTCACAACATTCTGAATATTTATAAATAGTAGCAAAATAAGTAAACATTTTTTTTTTTTTTCATGAAAACGTTTTTTTTGAAAATTCCAGTTTTGTTAAAAAATATTATTTTTTTATAGTTATTTGAAATCTGCACAATGAAGAATTAATTTAAAATAAAATTTTAAAAAACTTTAAATCTAAATTTTTTAATGAAATTTGAAATTTCTTTTTTTTTTTTTGAAGTATCACTTGGGTTCCATACTCCAGTATTAAGATATGGCATTTTCTAATATTCTCTGGCAACCACTACAAACAACACTATTATTACATATTGCATATTTATAGTTTACATTTGTCAAGTTTGTAAAACGAAATACATTTTATTTCCCAATTTCAAAATTTTCTAAATAAACCTCCATCATTTGTAAGTGTCAACTTTCATAATTGTTAAAAAAATAAATAAATGCATTGAATATTCCGAGGAATATTCTAGATAGTTCTCTCATGGAGAACCATATAGACAAATAAACAAATTTTATCTTGACAACATGCAATTGAGCCAACAGCTTACAAATCGATATTTATATAATTGCAGAAGTTTCACTTAATGGCCCTTATCCTTATATTATTATATAATATAAACCATTAGAACCAAAGTTGAAAGAAAGGTATGGATTTATGGATATATCATTCATAATAGCTATAAACTTGTTTCTTAATTTTTACAAATTTTTATTTGTTTACAGAATATAACATTTTGAAACAAAATAATTTATTATTACACTAATATTTTTCTTACTTTATGGTCCTCTACAGAGCTGTCAGGTACTTCAATTAAAAGAATTGAAATAGTAATTTAATTATTTTTAAGTAATTAAATTACTTTAATTCAATTACTTTCTTGGACGCCTTAAAATAATTGGTATTTGAATTACTTTTGTAAAAGTAATTGTAGTTGGTAATTGTTTAATTGTTTTTGGTAATTGAAGTACTGAACAAATAATTCAATTCCTCTTGGGTAATTCAATTCCTTTCAGATACTTTAATTACTTTAAAATAATTGAAATTGTATCGAAAATATTCCGAGAAAAATCGCAACGTGCTCGGCTTTAATAACTTGTCTGAGCTTGTCGTTTGACAGTATTTTCGTTTTCTTTCAGTTATCCAGTGCACTACACAGTATACAGTAGCTGTGATTGCAAGAAAACCATGTTTTTAATTATTTGTGTCCTTGTGTTTTTAATTCTTAAAAAGTTGCCTGGCAAGGTAAGTAAATATTAAATAATAAATTTGTTCTTTACTATTTTTTAAATATTAATATGTGTTATACATATATCTCCGATATTGGCAATATCTATTATTTTACCTATTTGATTTAATCAAATACCTATTAATATTAGTTACACTGACAAAATTTTTTAATAATGATTGTAGAAACAAAATTTTTGCACAGAAATGCGTTTCACGTTGAACTCAAATATCGAATAAAAAATGTCTGTCTGTATGTATGTCTGTGTGTAGACCATTTCTTGTCAACACAATAATTTCTTTTAGACTTGAAAATTTTATTTTAAATTTAATACCTATATATGTAAAATAGCTTGGTAGAATATTACCTACATACGTGTTTGAATGACCTCTTTTTTTGGTAGGTATTTGATTTTCTTTTATTTTCAGTCGATATTTCAATTATTTTTGGTAATTCAATTACATTCAAAGTAATTCAATTAAATTGAGTAATTGAAGTATAAGGTAAAGTAATTGAATTCCTTTACTTGAAAAAAAAATATTATTTTCGACGAGTAATTGATACTTGAAGTACTGTGTAAAATGAGGAGTAATTGGTAATGGAAATATTTACTACTTTGATTGATAATTGGTAATTGGTACTTCAATTACTTTTACTGGGTAATTGTGACAGCTCTGGCTACCTATATGTTATTTTATCTTATTTCTCATTTCATAATTGGGTGTAGAATACAATATTTTATTAATATGCTATTTTTATAAACACATAGAGATAAATAGGGTGATTCTTAGGTATATCAAGAAAATTCAGGAAATGATTCCTGAACCTATTTTGAGATGAAAAGCTAAAAGTTTTGTCCTTTTATTATATATAATCAGTGGGCATCTATTTGATATCTATAATAGTGCTATTCAGGACTCACACTGGATAAAAAACGGATATCCATAGGACATTTTGTGTCTATTGGGTAGTAACTAGAAGTACTGATAATTTTTGCGAGTACAACTTATATCAGGTTAATATAGCTTTCCTCCTTAATATGAATACTTACTTACCTAATATACAAATAGGAGCTTGTGCAGATTGTGAAATATCAAATAAATTATATAGCAATGTCTGGTTATGATGTGCACAGAATAAATCAAATTCTTCAAGTATAATAACTACACTTTTTGATGTGTGCTTTTCACCAGTACGTAAACATGCTAATAAGAATGCTAAGTTTTCAGCAAAACTGCCAAATACTTTTCCGTCTACAGCATTATCGAGATTCATTTGTGAAGTAGCACTCTTCAGAGCTAAACGATCATCGGTATGAATTAAACCATGCAATTTTACCAGAATAGCATCACTAACAAAACTTTTATTTTTGTGAAACCCTGTCAATACATCATTCACAAGCTGTAAAATAAAACAATATTTAAAAATGGCTTTAGTCATCGAGTCTACTTACTGTAGTTTTGCCAGATCCCCTAGGTCCTATCAATAAAGCAGAATTTGATTCACCACACCGTATAGTCCTTTGTATTAAATCAAATATTTGATTCCTTTCCCTTTCATGTCCAACAAAATTACAATTATTTAAGATACTATATTTTAAATATTTCCTAATATCATTCATATGATTTGCATTCATTTTGTTTTCACACAACACAAAAATGTAATCTTTTCAAATGAAGGTTACCTTTTTTTGTGTTCTGTGGTTATTTTCAAAACTCTGTTCAATCCACGAATTTCTCAATATAATCTGGATCTCCATTTGATATGACTCGACCTTGAAAAAATGTCCTCGTTTGCCCCGTATAGGGCAAGAATACTATTCTTGCGTATAGGGGGCCGCCATACTGTGGGCAATCTAGTTACATTCAATTCGTTATTGGTTAAAATTAGTTTCGAGATATCAATTGTAATCTTTGGACGATTTGTTTATGTGATATACTGTGACTGGATTTATTAATTATTGTACTTTTTGCCCGATTTGTCAGTTTTATTAGATTCGTTCTGTATTTATTAGTTTTTGAGTAGAATTCTGTGATTATTGTTTAGTGTAGAACTTCTCTGTGCCCTTAATTAAAAATGCATTGTTTGGTTCCTGTTTGCGAAAGTTCCACCAGAAAAAAAAGAGAAAGGTGTAACATTCATTCGTAAGGCTGGTAGTATTCAAATACCAATAGGTTTTCTTTAAATGCTGGATAGATTTGTAATTTTTTATAATAAAACATTTTTAAATCGAGTTGTTTTTCTCTTCTCAAATGTGAAATATTTTTTTCTTCAAATAGTGTTTAACTAATTTGTAATACACTGTGATAATAACACAACTTATCTGCTGGTTGCCAATAATCAGTGGAAATATCACAAAAGAGTGAGAATAAATTGAAAATATTTTTTTTTCAATAAATGTCTTAATTTAAACTAAATAAAGTAAATTTATAGTTCATCAAAATTAAAGTGTGCTAAAGTTTTGAAGATGAAAACAAAATTATTGTAAATGTTTCGTCTGTGCCTGGTATATTTTCTTTTAGTTTGTAACCCCTTTCATCACAAAAGTAATTGGGAAATGTTTCAGTACCGAATTATTACTTACCATAGTATTTTTACATGTATTTTCTTTAGTTTGTATGATAATTTTTACCACTGACGCTGAACTAAATCGTTTTTGGTTCATTATTTAAAATTTAAGACAAAACTGGTGTCAAAACCAGAGAACACGTCAATGTACAAAAACAAATTACTACAAAATATTCTCAGTAGGATAATATAATTAGATTATGCTCACTATAATAATAATATAAAGAAAAAATTAAACAGTTGATCAAAAATATTGCTAAATGATTGGAAAATAAAAACATTAAAAAATAATCACGGAAATAGACTAACGTGTATGGTAAACACGATTTCAATATCCGCGGTGTCATGACCTTCTATAATTGGTTAATATGTAGCCAATATAAATTGTCCACAGTATGTCAGCTTACATGTGGAGGATATTTTATTAGTATTGAATCAGAAATCTAGATTATATTTAGAAATTCGTGGTTCAATCAGAGACAACCTTAGATTAGGAAAGAGACCTAATCTAAGGAGACAACCATCAAAACACATTGAACAACTGTATCCTAATTATCCTATGTATTTCAAATTCAAAACATAAGAGAAATCCCATGAGATCTAATTATCACTCGATCAAATTCTCGTGAGATCTAATTTCCGCAGGATCTAATTTAAATACTTTCTCAATGAGTTTTATACAGTATAGTCTCGCGTCACCATAAAGGTACGTTTATTAGGGTTATAATAAAGTGTTGAAAAAATATTTTAAAAATTCTGCCCCTCACTTATGGCCAATAGCACCGTAGCATTAAACTAGGCTTATATTTAAGTCTAACTTGGATTGTGACAGTTTTAAATGATAATCAAATGCCGAAAGTCACTGTCTAAACACTACTTAAATATAAGTCTAGTTTAACGATATGGTGCAAGGAACTATAAGCAATTTAAAATGTAACACTGTTTAATAAATAGTCGACATACTAACAATAATATGCAATACTTTATTATAACAAATGTCAAAATTCTGCCCACTTGCACTTAGACATGCGTTGGCTGTTAGCTCTTCTCACGTTTTCGTGCACGCACTGAAAGCATTTTAGGACTCACGAGCATCCAATTATTGAAATGAAAATTTTATTCACGATTTTATACCTTTAAAGCAATTCTTTTTTCATTTCAAACTTTTCAATATAATGAGTTACACATACAAAATAGTTCTTTCATATTAAATAACTGTGATGGTTCTTTAAATGATTGCAATTGTACCACCATTTGAGACCTCGTATATCAAAAAATAAAGAACGTAATTGTTTTTTATATTTTTTCGCTGTTCCAAATATTGTTTTATAGCGTGTCTACAAGATGGTGCGTGACTTTTAAGACACCCTGTATAGTCTATAGGCATGTGGGTATGCTTATTAATTCTGCAGGAATACATCTTTCAATTTGACTATGCAGTTATCCGTTCTTTTATTTCAGTAATTGCATTACTGCAGCTTCGCTTCGCGTTGTTTTATTACATACACGACAGATATTCCTGCTGCCTGCTCGCAGAGATTCAACCGTGTCGAAAGTGCCTGCAGAAGATATAAATATGCGCGTTGTGTTTTGTGACGCTTATACTAGTCATTGTTTAAAAAGAATTAGTTGGGACAGTTCGATTTGCCGCGCGTCTTTATTTTGTCTTCGTGGTAAAAAGTTCAGTAGGAAAAGGCGCGAAACTTAAAATTATTAAGAGTGATGAACATAGATTGTTCTATTTGTCTATATAAGCTTTTATTGGCACATATAACTAAAATAAAAAAACATTATAATGTATACTTTTCGTTAAGTATAATAATTTATAAAAACTGTTTTGAATGCAAAAATAACTAAAACACTATTTTAAATTTGCTGCGCCATATCGCAGCGATAAGCGGTACTACATAATTATTAGAAACAGTAATTTATTCGGACGAAGCGATGAAAGATAATTAAATAAATATTTTATTTAAAATGAATTTTTATGCAGGACAATAATTTACTTTATGTTAACTACCAGTACAATACCGTCAAGCACCTCAGAAAAACTACCTAACTTTAAATTTGGCACATATTCCTACTAAACTTGAATCGAGGTCAAGTCAAATGACGAGGTCAGTACTCCTTTACGGACCTCGAAGCAATGAGGGCTACCGCGCTTGAATTCACCACGAGAGGCGTTAGTATAGGGACGTTAATGTTTATTATGGCTTTTTTACGCGGGTTTTTAGTGATTTTTATAAAAATTAGCCGAAAACATTTAACACAGTGATGACAGAAGGAGAAAGTAGTAATTTACTTGTTCAATAGGGAAATTATTGTACCTATCAGAGGTGTCTTACGTCATTAAAGTTAGGTTATATCAAGCATGAGCATGATGAAAACAACGAATGTGCATAATTATTATTTACGATTTTCTGTAGTACGCTCCTTTGGTAACGCATAATCATCAGGATTTAAATGTTTCTTACAAACACACGAATGTTTCGAAGGAGTAAAGTTATCCTTGCGAATTACTACCAACCATTGTTTTAGGCAAGTTTTGTCTCGGAAACATATGTCCGCTTTTTGCTTCCGAACAAAATGGAAGTGCACAACACTGAAGCTAAATTAGCAAGTTTTTTATTTACTGGTATACGAAATAATTATAATGAAACCCTATAAACTTGTTCCGCGCCTACAATAATAACTTTTGACAACTACCTTACTCACTAGTGGCGCCAACTGGTGGGCCTAAAAACAATAGCCTCAGATATCTTAAGATCTCTGGGTAGCCCTAGGGTAGCCCTCATTTGAAGGCAACGTTTCATTCTAAAAAACATTGAACTCTATCTACGAACAGATAGAGTTCAATGCTAAAAAAGAGTACTATCCCAACTTATTCTCCGTCAACTATGGTAAAGTTCTGTTGTCATTAGTTGTCTATTCTGTGCAGCA
This sequence comes from Rhamnusium bicolor, assembly GCA_029963845.1. NCBI lineage: Eukaryota > Metazoa > Arthropoda > Insecta > Coleoptera > Cerambycidae > Rhamnusium > Rhamnusium bicolor. Next base: position 30,812 of record JANEYF010001991.1, read on the forward strand.
CAGAACAGATGTTATTGAAAGTGAGTCATTTGTGGTAGTGTAATTAGTTATATTGGCATGTACCTGATTAACCGAATTCACAAAGTACACGAATCAAAAGCCCCCTTTAAACTGTTCTGTGAAAGTTTTGACCTTCGAATGTTTTGACGTCAGCCTAGGCCGAGGACACCTAACCTGTATAAATTTTATTTTGAGGTTATACAATTATAATTCTGTTTTTCCTTTACTTTATTACAGTAGTTGCTCTGTGTTTAATACCATCAATGTCTTCTTTATAAATTCTGATACTACATTAAAATCATGAAACTAATTTTTTGCTTTTGTATTTTTGTACAAACACTGTACATAGTGAGTGCAAGTTTAGAGGTAGTTCAAGATGATGAATTGATGAACTTAATAAGGACTGAAAAATATGTTGTAGTATTATTTTCTAGAAAATATTGTGAATCATGTGATAATTATGAGAATGAACTAACAATATTAAGAGAGGATTTGGTGGAAACTTTAAATGCATGGGTTGTAAAAGTGGAAGATAGTCAAATGACAAGATTGTATAGCCCTGAAAAAGAGCCTGTGTTGGTTTTTTTCCGTCATGGAATTCCATTACTGTACGATGGACCTTTAAATGATGAATTAATTTTGCATATGTTTAGTAATAATAAGGAGCCTGTGACAAAAGAATTGACTGATGAAACATTTGAACATTTGACCCAAGCAGCAACCGGTGCAACTACAGGAGATTGGTTTATCATGTTCTACACACCTGAATGTGTTGATTGTGCACGACTACAAGCAAGATGGGAATCTGTTGGGGCACAACTCAAATCAAGGCTAAATGTTGCTCGAATTAACAGAGCCACAAACGGAGCAGCTACTGCAAGACGTTTTGATGTTTTCAATGTTCCAACATTTATATTATTCCGTCAAGGCAAAATGTACCGTTATCAAATTCAAAAATATGATGTGGCATCATTTGTAGATTTTGCCAAAAACTGGTACAAAAATGTATCCCCAGAAATAGTACCATTACCAAAGTCACCATTTGATGACTTTACAGCAATGCTTGCTGATTATTTAAAAGAAAATCCATGGCTCTGGCAAATTGGATTTGGCACATTTATAATAGGTTTGATTGCCTCTTTAATTTTGAAATATACTCAAAAAACCCCACAAGAGAAAAAATTACAAAAAAAGGATAAAAAAGAAAAAAATAAGGATAAATAAAAATTAAATATATTTTTAGTGCTGAAGTCTTTGTAATAGTATATTAGCAGTTTTATACAAAATATATTTACTTTTTGATAAGTGTTTTATTTTTATGAACTACCTACCTATAAGAATTTGTAGAGGCCACATGCTTTTGAGTCTGAAAGAAAACAAAAGTTGTAATCTGCTAACAAAACGCGAGTGTATTTTGCAGTTTAAAAACTAATATTGGTTATTTAACATCACAACCAAATGTTATTGATCTATTTCATTAATTTTGTGTGCTCAAGATAGAGGTAAGTTTGTATTTTACGAAATTGTCTGTACAGGTTATACATGGAAAAAGTGCCATTGGTTTAGATGTTTTGATACTTTGAAAAAGAAGACCACTATAAATATACATAGATGCATTTGCAAATATTACAGTCCTCAAAAACACATATTTATAAAAAACTTTATGATTTTGTGGGAAACTAAATCAATCAGCATAAAACCTGAACAAATATCGTTTTGTTTTCTCTCAGTTTGAGAACTGTGACGTCACGCGCACACGACCTATATTCGCTGTTCAGCAACACAATTATTTTCAGTATACTAGTTTCGCTTATATCCTATAGGAAATGAATAGTATTACTTTTTTAACTAGATTAATAATTATTTGTATACATTTTGAACCTCCCTGTAAACATCGTGGCTATCTTCCCAATAATGTCTGTAGGTTTATGCAGTGCTGTCGAGAGATAGTCTAGGCCATGGGGAGGCTTGTTACTTTTAAGGACTCTTATAGAATAACTAAATTTTGTATTTTGAGGTAGGTATATTATATTGTTTTTTAGGTATAGTCTTGACATTTTAACAAAAAAATATACCTATTCAAAAACTTGTAAATTGTGACGCTGGAAACTTAACGGGTTTCGGCCGTTTTCACCGTTATTCATTGGATTTTAAGAACTACCGGGAAGCCTAAGCTAAGGACTTATCCATATTTATCTATGGAAGTATCCTTCCGTCATTTCTAGCCTAGCTACACCAAACACCACAGAACTCCGAATACCTCCAAAAGATGACCCTGGTTCTCTTCTTTACAAACCTTGGTTTACGCTTTTTTACTCGTTTAAACTGAGACCTGCATAATAGGCGTATTCTTTTTACCACCAATCTCTGCTAATCTAAATAGTTTTACAGTTACGGAGCTGTATCAAAAGAAACTATTTTTTTATTTACACGGTGTAACCGTAAAACTACTTAGATTAGGTGAGATTGGTGGTAAAAAGATGTATCGTTTGAATCTGTTTAAAATTTAAGAACGTTCCGGAGTCACTAGACAACCCACCATACACCGAACTCAATTTTTGGCCATAAATCTTGTAAATATAAATGTATGCAAAAACGACTAGTGATGGGCTAAATGATGATTTTTAAATCACACTATGAAGTGCTACTGTGATATCAAAATCACAGTGATTTTAACCTGTGATTGTGATCACAACATCGGAGCAATCGCAGCGGAGTAGTGCCAGTAGCAGCGCATAGCAAATTATTTCTGACTGAGCGAAAGCTTGAGCCCTGATTATTCTGCACAGTATTGTGTATTATACCGATACTACGCCTTGAAAGTGTAAAATTCACAGTCACTGTTTTGGAAGCAATTGAGTCACACTGGCTGACTGTGATTGCTCAATCACAGTGAAAAAAATCACCGACTGTAAAATATCGACCATGTCTAAAAACGACAGAACTTCCTACATTTTGCAATTTCATTGCCATGTGGACAGATTATTTTAAAATCAAAATTATATTTCATAAGAATGTAATTTTGTATTTGGCTGAAAATGATTCTGAAAATTACGTTCTTATGAAATGTAATTTTGATTATAAAATAATTTGTCCATATGGCAATGAAGTTTTAAAATGTAGGAAGTTTTTGCATAAATTTATATTTACAAGATTTATGGGTAAAAATGAAGGCTACCGTTTTTCGGCTCACCAGTTGGCGCCACTGGCGAGTAAGGTCGATGTCAAAAGTTATTGTTTGGCGCGGAACAAGTTTATAGGGTTTTATTATAATTATTTCATACACCAGCAAATAAAAAAACTTGTTAATTATACCCCTGTGTTTTGCAGTTCTATTTGTAAGGAAACAAAAGGCGGACATATGTTTCCTAGAAACAAAACTCGCATAAAACAGTGGTTGGTAGGGATGACTTTACTCCTTCGAAACATTCGCGTGTTTGTAAGAAACATTTTAATCCAGACGATTATGCGTTACCAAAGGAGTATACTACAGAAAATCGTAGGTAATAAACATGCACATTCGTTGTTTTCATCATGCACATGCTTGACATAACCTAACTTTAATGACAAGACACCTCTGATAGATACAATAATTTTCCTACTTACCAAGAAATTACTACTTTTCCCTTCTGTCATCATTGTGTTAAATGTTTTTCATTTAATTTTTATAAAAGTTACTAGAAACCTGCGTTAAAATACAATAATATACATTAACGTTCAGTGACATGACCTTACCCTACACTAGCGCCTCTCGTGGTGATTTCACGCGCGGTAGCCCACTTCGATCATAAACACTCGAAGGTAGCCCACATGGGGTAACGTGTATGGTGAGTTGCCTGGCGACTCTGGATCGTTCTTAAAAATACTAACAGCTAACCTTATTTTGTGCGATTTTATATTAGACTATTAGCAAATAATTAATAATTGTAACATGGGTAAGCTAATTATAAACATCTTTTATTTGGTATTAAATAAAAGTTTTAGACCAAACTCATGAAAATGTAAGCTATTTAATAGAAGAGTTAATGGATTTTAGACAAAAAAGCACCCCGTGAAATATCAGATATATATGCACGAAATAATAAAGAGATTTTAAAGTGTTTAAAGGAAATTAAAATTAAACAACAAATTGATGATTTCAACTATACAGTACCAGACAACCCATTTGAAAACATCAACTTGAAACATATATGTCAACTTGTAAGTATTTTATAATTTTTTTTTGGATGTACACGCATAAAAAAGACAGAAGAGTAATGGGTTGAGCTGTTTTAAGATATTATCCATTTTACGTGCACAATTATTCAAATTCCCATAGAATAAGACTCGTAGATAATCTATGATGCATTGTAGCAAAAGTCGGACAAACTGGCATTGGTTGCTGATCGACCTCTTCTCTGCATTTATGTTTTTATAAATTGTAACCGAAAACTAGCAACCGTCAATTATATATAAGTATTTTGCTGTATTTTTGAGTTTCTAGTCGTGCCATGCCATGCCAGAAGTACAAAACAATGCTTGTTTGTATAAATTTTACTGTGCAGGTGTCTTAAACGATGCTAAAAAGATGCATTGAATATATTTCATTCAACAAATCTTAATAGCGGAACACGCACTTGACCACACTTGATGTTTACATGACCTTAGTTGATATTATGTAAAATTGTTTTGTTTTAAATAACTTATGAAGGGCATATGTACAATAAAACAGAATGTCACAATTACCTTCACGAAAACTTTACTCTATAGATAGATAGATAGATCTTTATTGATGCACAGGAAAATACAAATTCTTACATAAGTCAAAATACGGAAATATATATATTACATAACTAGAAAATGCCATTAAGAGTGACATATTGGGTTTTAACATTATATTTTACATTTAAATTTAAAACTTATACACTAGATTAGGATAAAACGAAAAAAAATATATATACTAAAAATCGTGAATTGTGATATCACTGTTTAAAAATTCGTTGTGGGAGTAGTACGCTTTCCTTATTAAGAACTTTTTTATTACATTTCTGAACTCGTTTCCTTCAAGAGATTTCACACCTATAGGTAATTTGTTATAAAAAGTTGGAGCCAGATGCAGTGTTGCATTCCATGATTTATTTAATCGTAAAAAATCAATTCTAAGATTGTCTTTGTGGCGTGTGTCATGATTGTGTATACTTTGTGATGTATTATAATGTTATTTTTTATGTATGTTATACACTCGAAAATATATCTGCTGGGAAGGGTCATAATGTTTAGATCTCTATATACAAATGTCACCTTTTTGTGTTTGTATAATGTTTTTGTACATATATATAATTCACGATAAATATTTTTCTATTTCTATTTCTATTCTATATGCATTTCTAGCATCTGCCCGATATTCTATTTTTGCTATAATACGAACTGCCCGTCTTTGCAGTTTAAATATCCTATTTGTGTGGGAAGAGTGTCCACCATGCTATGATAGCATAATTAAGACAGACTGTATGACAGCGTGAAAAGTCATAATACAAACCTACTGACTCACAGTTTTTATTAGGTTTTTGAATAAAAATATGCTCTTAGATATTTTGCTAGCTATGTAGTTAACATGACAATCAAATTTTAAAGTAGGGTCTAGAAAAACTCCTAAAAACTTTATTGATTCTGGGTTGTTTATTTTATCAATTTTATGTAAGGAAAAGATCATTTTTTCAGTCTTATTTACATTTAGTCTTAATTGGCTTGCTGAAAACCAATCCTCTACCTTGGAGATAGAAGCATCCATGCAAGATTTTAGTTGATCGAAATCGACATTGCAATGTGTAAAATTTGTGTCGTCTGCGTATAGAAGTAAAACACTATCTGTGAGGGATGTGGGAATATCATTAATGTATATGAGGAAGAGCAGATGACCCAGGATTGATCCCTGGAGGACTCCATAGGTTATTTGTGTCTCCTCAGAGAGGCTGCCCCCATAATAGGTTACTTGGGATCGATTTGTTAGATACCCAGATAGCAATTTCAGACTCATAGCCCCAACTCCATAATATTCCAGTTTTTTTAATAATATTTCGTGTGACACACAATCAAAGGCCTTGGAAAGGTCGCAAAAGGTTGACCCTACAAAGTCTCCTTCTTCAAAACCTCTGATTATGGTGTTACATAGTTTGTTTATGGCACCAATGGTGCTTTTGTCTTTTCTAAAACCGTACTGATGTTCTGTCATGAGTTTGTTATATTCTAGGTAGCTATACAACTGTTTCTTTAATAAAAGTTCTAATATCTTCGATATCACTGGTTTCAGCGCTATAGGTCTGTAGTTGCTTGGATCAAATTGATCGCCTTTCTTAAATATAGGAATTACTTTAGAAATTTTAAAGCATGAAGGGTAGACACCTTCCTTTATGCATTGATTAAACAATTTTGTCAAAGGTATTATTAATATATCTTTTAAGGATTTAATTAGCATTATGTCTAAATTATAAGTCTTTACTATGTTTATTTTTTAATTCATTTATAGCATCTCTGACCTCAATGTAAGTAACCTCTCTAAAGGAGAAACTTGGATTTGGTTTATTTATGTTAGCTCTTACAAGATACTCTTCATAAGTTAAAATTGTGTCCTGCAAATTATTTACTGTGTTGTTTCCTACGTTTATAAAAAAAGAAGTTAAATCATTTGCATGAATATTCACTTCCTCATTCGTATTTGTTTTTCTAGTTGCCTTAATGACCTGCCATGCAGCCTTTGCCTAGTTATATAGATTTTCTTTAAAAAATCTATATATACATTTATGCTCGGCGACTTTGGGCCCCCGTATCTCGAGAACGGCTGATCGGATCGACCTCAAATTTGGGATCTATCCGAATCTCGAGATTTCCAGAAACTTTCCGTCTGTCCGGTACTCCGGAAGTCCGGTAGTCCGGAAACTTTTCTTTGAAATGCGATAACTGTCCCAAATTAAAACTCCAATAAATTTCGGCAATAAAAAAAAAGGGAATTTTCCCTCTAGTTTTTTTTTTCCAAAAAAGATTTTAATTTTATTTGATTTTTTGTATTATTTGGGCACTAGATAAATCAAGATAAAATTACTTTCCTCTTTTTGATTGTAAATTTGTAAAATATTCAATTAAAATACTCAACGACTTGTTTAAAAAAAGCTTCTTTAAATTCTGCCTAAACTAGTAATAATAAATTTTAAAATGTGAATACCTGTTAGAAAGTTGAAAATTGTTGCAGTTTATATATTTTATATAAATGTATGAAAGTAATTTAAAATTATTCATCTTAAAATTTTATAAAAACCAAAATATAAAAAAAAGAGAAAAGTAATTAATTATAAAAAACTATATGTCAAATTATTTAATTTATAAAATACTTTCTGGAAAAGTTGGTTTTTTATTACAATTATCACAGATTTTTAACTATTACTCTAACCTCCTCAATTTTGGTTTTGTTTAGTTTTTGTATTTTTCCTTAGGAATATTTTATGTCCTTTTAAAAACTTTTCTTCCCTTTACTTTAGTTTTATTTTTTCTTTTTCTGGTAATTTTCATCAAAGGCGGTGTTATCTTCTTCTTTTTTTTCTAATTGCCTTAATTCTTTCTTAATTTTTGAATTATTTTCCATTCTTGTTGTTTTAAGTCAGTTGACTGATATTTTTTTTACTGCACCTTCTTTTTTTATGCCTGCTTTGTTTTTTTCCTTTCCCTTCTTATTCTCTTATTTGTCTCCTCTCTGCCCTTTCCTTTTAGTCCTTTTTTTTCTCTGAGTTTTTTTTTAGCCATAATTAAGAGAGCAAGTAAGAAATAATGTTTCTCGTGTTAATAGTGTATTCTCTCCCATAAGAGAGAATGATATTATAGACGTATTTCATTAAAATTAACCGCTCAAATTATATATGTTACTGTGTACATTGGTCAAATTATTAATAAAAAATATGTGTAAATGTCAGGCTGGAGTTTAAAATATAATCCAGGCGTCGTCGGTTTAAATTCTAAAAAAAAGAATATTTCGAGCCATCTAGATGTATTGAGGGCACCGAACCCTTACCGGATCTAAAAAAAAACAAATTCTTATATTATTTTGGAAAATACTTCATTATATCTTGTATTATTATATGTGTAATAATTGAGATTTAGTTAAAGGTTCTATTTTATAAAAATTCTAAAGAGGCTGAAAGGCACGAGATGATTTCGCTAGAAATACTATTAAAAGTCTTGTACAAAGATAAACCTTTAAGCCTTAATTTGCTAGGCACCATCAATAATATTTATTGTCTAATTGAATTATAGACTGTTATAGTGTAGGACATGCTATGTGCCACTTTTCAGCCAATCACCCAAATATTGACCGATCGATTTCAAATTTTTACCAGGGGTAGACCTCCATGGTCTACATATGCCTATTTTGAGCCGGTTCCGAAAACGGCAAGTGGGGCAAAAACGGCCTAACAACCAATTTTTTTACCTTCCTTTGAAGTGCGATAACTGTCCTAAATATTAACCGATCGACTTCAAATTTTGAACAGGTGTAGACCTCTAATGGCTACATATGCCTATTGTTTTGGAGCCGGTTTCGAAAACGCGAAGTGGGGCAAAACGGCGTAAAAGCCATTTTTATTTCTTTTTTTTTTTGAAATGCGATAAATGCCCCAAATATTGACCGAATTGGTACAAATATAGGCATATTAGCATAAGACTCAATAAAATTGATCACAAGAAACCGATTCCGACTATTCACGAACCGCTCCGATCATTCCCGAAGGCGTTATAAGCACTCTTAATAGCGTTTTAAGAAATTGAAAAGGGCAAACGAGTTTCAAGGGTGTTAACAGCCACCGAGGCTACAGTTTTAACCGCAAAACACGAACTGGACCCGAACCTTTCCGAGGTCACCCGAAGATACCCGAAGGCAAACGGGGCTTGCGGGGTATCATTTCTAATAAAATCGATACGAGGAACCGATTCCGAGCATTCCCGAACCGCTCTGATAATTCCCGAATGCGTTTTAGGCAAGTTTAACAACGATTGCAGGAACCGAAAAACGAATTCAATTTCCGAGGGAGTTGACACGTACCTAGGCCGCACTTTTAACCGAAAAAACCGAACTCGGTCCGGAGATATCCGAAGTCACCCGAAGTTATCCTTACGCGATCCAGGCCTGTGGGGTATCGCTTTCGAAGTAATCAGACCCACGGAATCGATTGGAATCACTCCGACTAATCACGAACCGCTCCGATCATTCTCGAAGGCGTTATAAGGACTTTCAATAGCGTTTTAAGAAATTAAAAAGTGCAAGCAAGTTTCAAGGTTGCTAACAGCCACTGAGGTTATTGTTTTTATCTCAAAACCCGAACTGGACCCGAACCTTTCCGAAGATATCCGAAATCAAGCGAGGCATGTGGGGTATCATTTTCAATAAAACCGAACATAAGGAAGCAATTTCGAGCATTCCCGGACCGCTGCGATCATTCCCGAACGCGTCTTAGGCAATTTAACAATGATTGCAGGCATCGAATAACAAATCATTCTGGAACCGATCCGATGTACTTTGTCCGTCTTCTGAAAATCTATATGGCATCTTCACCGCAGCGGTGAATGTACCTCACTTGTTATCTGCTTTTTCGATAAATTCAGTATTCGCTTTTTGTTTTGCTTTATTTATAGCAAGACGATATTTATATCTATAATTTTTCACCGCTTCAGCCAGCTCTGGTGTCCTAAAATTTTTTTGTAGATCTGTTAAAAACTCCCTCATGTCCCTAATGTCATTGTTGAACCATTGTATTTGGGTTTTCTGGCTTGAATTTATTTATCTTTTTACCTCTGGGAATGCAGTATTTCTAAAGTGTAAAATCTTTTGAAGAAAATAATTTACTTTATTATCTGCATCCAAATTTGAATTTATAAATTCCCAGGATTCTGTATCAAGTAAACGATACATTTTTAGTTTACCTTGAGATGTGATTGGTCTGTAAACAATGATTGGAGATTTGTTACTACTCCTATTTTTTAAAAGGTTTATATCTACACTTATATCTATGGCAGAGTGACCTAACAGTAAAGGATCATATACATTTGTTACAGTCTAAAATATCACAGAAGTTGATGAAAATATTGTCGATACATGCTTCTAGTCTTGTAATTTCATAAATCATTTGTACAAAACCATATGAATTTATTAGGTTCATAAATGTATGTTTTTTTGTACAGTTTTGGTTGAAATGTATGTTAAAATCACTGTTAATAATGATATATTTGTTCATGTTAAAAACTCTGTCAAGCAATGAGGTCATAACTTCTGAAAATACATTGTAGTCTCCTTCCGGAGGTCTATATACAGTGATGATGATAAAATTCAATTCCGTTAGTTCAACAGCCGAGAGTTCACAGTTCATTTCTACAGAAAGTGTCCCTATATCATTTTTGGGTTTATATTTAATATTGTTTTTACAGAGTATGATTGTGCCACCATGTGTGCTTCTTGCATAAAAATTTGCAGTAGAGTAACCATTTAGGGATAAAGAATCAATCTCATCTTCGTCTAAGAAGTGCTCACTAAAACACAGGACATCATAATCATGGTTCTTCATTTCCATTAATGCCTCACATTCTCCGATTTTGTTTCGGAGTGAGCATATATTTAAATGAAAAATGTTTAACGATACGTATTTAGCATGATATAATTTATTGTCATTTGACTCGGTTCGAGATGATTTATTCCAAATAAGTTTATTTTTCTTGCTGCCTGTTTCCTTATCACTTTTACGTCCCAAGGATTTATGAGTAGTGGGCCTGGACACAATTTCATTGTTGCATGCTTTTCTAGTTTGAATAGGTTCACTTTTGAGTCTGCTTCCCTGCTTATTTAAGAAAAATTTTTTGTATTACTTTCATGTTCCCAATTTTGTTCATGGTCGTCATCTTGTCTGTTTTTTGGAAGGTATCTGCAGAAACCAACCCCTTTGGGCCAGAACGTAGGATTATATGCCTCATCTTTTAATGCATATTCTAATCCTACTTTGAACGCTTTCGTTCTCGTTCTCTTTAGTTGGAGATCCTCCACAACCACTGTTCTGTCTTTCATAACTAGCTTGGAATTCAGATATTTTTTTATTTTGTCGGCTGTGACTTGCAATTTAACTCTAGATAGAAAAATCCATATCCTTTTTTGTACTCCCTCAAAGTCTCCCTCTTTACCTGCATTTTCATCCCCAATTTGTATGGTAGATTTGGTTTTTTTGTTTTTTAAAATATCTCTATATGTTGGTTCATTTTTATTTATTAAGTTTTGGTCCTTTTTTTCGTCAAGGTTTATAATATATTATGCATATATGTAGTTGACTTTTTTCCATATCTGATGTTTTTGCTTCCTCTTTTTTGTGTGTTTTTTGTTTGCTTGACAAGGTGTTTTTTGTTCTTGTTTGTTTATATTTCTATTGATAGTGGAAGATGTTTTTTGTATCTCCTTGTTATTGTGTCCAGAGATAAAATGGATTTTATCGTTATTTATATCGCTATTATTATTTAAATTTCTGAAATAGGACTGCACTTCTTTTTGATTCACTGTTTTCACTATTTTTTTCTTCTTCTATGGTGTGTTGTTTTTGTGGTGTTATTTTCGTATTACTTTTCAAGTATTTTAATTCTTTTTCCAGTATTTTTTCCTTTAGAAGGTTGTTTGTAAGTCTTAACTCTGAGTTAAGCTCTTTTAATAACTTATTTTCACCCTTTAATGATCCAGTTGAGATTTCATTTGTACATCCAACCTCACATTCATCATTGGTTAAAGTTGTTGGTATTTCATTGGATAACTCTTGCTTGGTGCAACATTTTTTTCTTGAGGCACAACTCTTGTGGAATTCTGCTCCGCAGTTCACACATTGCATCTTATTTATCACTTTTTTTTCACAATATTTGCAGACACTTAAAGCAATTGTGTCTGCTTGGTCAGCCATTTTATAATAATTCTCTATAAAGTATATTCAGAATATTCAAATTTGTCAAATTAATAAACAGGAAGTTCCTGATGATTAACTACTTATCATACAATGTGTTATATTTTATTTTATACTGTCTGGTAAATGACTATTTCCGGGACTCATTTGCGGCCAGTAAAAACATTGCAGTATCTGATAACGTAATGTGTTGCCTAGCAACACTATCATATTGTTATTAGGAAGCAATTATTTTTCAGTTTTGATTTTGACTTTTTCACTTAAAAAAAAAAGATCCATATTCTTTTTGATATCTATCTGATGATTTTTTTCAGAGTTAATTTTTCCATTGCTTCTGCAGATTGATATAATATCTCCTCCGAAATCTCCATAATACAAAATAATGCAAAAATTACGGTTTTATATATTTGACAGTGACAAGCTAAAGACAATCATAATTAGCTATGAAAAACAATGGCTATAACATCGTAAGGCAATGTGATAATTAGATTATTAAATTGCAAACAAATATTTTTTAAATTTCAATAATTATTACTTTTTATTAATTTTAAAAAGGACTTTAAAGACAGTATGAAATAAAATATTATACGATACACATACGTTAGGTCTTATTATAATACTCGTTTATAAAACAACTTATACTGTAATAAGTCACCTACAGGACTTATAACGTAAATTACCATTACAGTACATTAGAAATACTCATTATACGTACATCATACACTGAAAACATAGTTGTATAGACATACAATATGCCACTGAAAATCTGATTTTAAATAATATCAGTTGTCAGCTTATTGCAAAGGCATTTTTAATTTGTGAAGTGATTTTTTTGTATTTGACCGTTTTCAGCAGACTGTAACAAAAATTAGTATTTTGATTTTTTTTTTCATTTTAGCAGCAGTTCATATGTTCAAACTGCATGTACACTACCATTTTATAACCTGAGTTAAGTGATGTTTTAATGAAATTAAATAAAACTAATATTTTGTGTCGAGAGCAAAATATTGTACTGTAATTTGCAGTTTGATTTTCGATTCGCAACTAAAATCTCTGCAATGGCTACAAATTTTATTTCGGTAGATACAGCAGATGCAAAAACCAAACATTGATAATTACGGTAATATTTTTTTACGGTAATGTTTTTTGTAACTAAAACCTCCCATTTGGTTCTTTAGAACTCCATAAGTACCCATTCTTTCCATTGTAGGTGGTCAATTCATTAACGTTTCGGTTTTGCATATTATCGTCTTTGGAATCCAAAGAACCAGTTTCGCTTTCTGGTATCGTCAGAATTAGCCTCTTGCTCAAAAGTAGGGCTATGATTGTCTTCCATTATAAATTCCAGTGACAATTGTTTATCATTGGAGTCATCCACATCAGAACCGTCCTATTCCTCGTCATCAGATAACTCACGACATCATTTTAGAAGGGTATCCTCAATCTTTCTAGAAATACCGAATTCCTTTTGAGGTGGATGCCATATTCTGAAGAAACATTTTCCATTGAAAATGGGTATTTTCAGTATTTGCAAGTTAAACGTACCAGTAATAAACACAATATTTCAAAATGTTACAATTGGTGGTTTAATTGGCTCAAACACCCACGAAGACCAGACAACACTGTGCACAAAAAACTATCGTTATTTGCGACTATTAGTATGAGACCGCATGCAATCTGACAAGTCTGAGGTAATGATATGAAACACCGGAATTAGCGGCATTTGACCTATTCATTAACAATGAAATTTCTTGAGGTAACTAGGCAGCATCATAGAGCTGTATATAATGTGATGAAAATTGGTATTTCATGTGGCAGTACGACATACTGTGATTGCAAGTTAAAAGTTAAAAAAAAGGGGTTCACTGCTTAGGCTATGCCCCTGGTTTTCCCCAAGTTTGTGGAACTCTACATAAGACAGATCATTTCATGATAGTTTTTTTTACTTATCTCTTGAACCATAAAAACATTCAGTTTGATTTGAGTGCATCATATGCCCAAAACACCTCTGCTTTTTTTATAAACTTTGGTATACACAAATATTAATATATTTATTGTTTTTAGGATGAAAAACTTGTTGAAAAAATATATGAGCAAATACAGTTACTGAATATACTTAACAAGAAAAAGAACTGCATAATTTCTAAAATTATTGATGAAATATAGTATCTGGAAAAAGAAAACAGCTTTCTATAAGAATTTTTACTTACGGAAACTGCTATGAACTATATTGTAACAGGCATGAATATTTAATTTATAAACATTTTATTAATAAAGTTTTTGACAGTTTTGAGTTATGGAATTCATTCCCCAATCATGTTTTACTTGAATCCTATTTCTCTCCGGCTTGTAAGACCAGGGTTAATAGATATAGAGTGTTCCACATAAGAGCAGGTCGTTTTCTGCCTTCATTGCTAAGCTTGAGAGGAAAAAATTGAAATCTATAGTCTCGTGGCATTTTTTTGCACTTTTTCTATGGAAAAAGAAACAATTAAACGTGAAATATACGTGGTATAGTCAAAAGACTGATTTACAAAAACATTCCTAATCACGGAAATCACTATACTTAGTTCATTATTGTAAATATGTATTGTAATCAATCATCCAACTTACTATTTAGCAGGAAATGGCACTAACATTAAAAATATGTCATAATACACTGTGTATTTTTGCATGTTTTGAAAGAAATGCTATTTTGATTTTCATAATATAGTTTTTTTAACATTTTTCTTGGAAAAAATTTCAAGATGAGATTTTCATTTTTTTTTTCATGTTTTAAGATTAACAATGATGATAGGAAATTCGAGTGGCCTGGTGGTGCAATATACCCTCCATTAGATCAATGATTTCAAAAAAATGGCTTCTGTGATGAGTCCATCTGGCTATGGTCATTACACGCTTTCTTTCTAAGGTAATGTAAAGCCTTAAGAATAATTACATTATTACTGTATACACACATAATCAACACTAAATCTTGGCCCTGCCTGGTACCACAGAAATTTTACTTTTTTATACAAATATATTCCAAGCAAGATTACGTCATACTAGTTTCAAATTAGTAATTTATTTTATTAAAAGTATAGCACCATGCCGAGGTGAGGCAGTTTTGTTAAAAAAAAATAACTATATGTTTAAGAAAAAATGGTATATTTTTATTCATTACTTATAACAAAATTAATTTATTAATTCATTTATTTTATTTATGACTAAGTATCTTAGATCGGGAACAGTGATTATTCGAGATGGTGTATCCATCTAATTTTAACGGGACTGAATTGAAAAAAAATTGAGTAAACAGTGTTTTATGAACCAGAAGTAGTGTTTTTAGAATGGAATATTAATAGTCACATTTTATGCAAGATTGTTTTTTAAGTGCCATTGTTTTTGGAGATTAACCTTCAAGGGTTTTTAAATTTTTATAAATTAATTTTATACAGGCCAACCTAGGAAGAGTGTCCTAAAACAAAAAGTGCATTATAAATAATTTTATCACTTCGAACATATGTTTTTAACACGTTAACTGCGGTACGAGTCATATTTTCTTGTGTCGTACTGTAACTCT
The DNA here is from genome assembly GCA_029963845.1 of Rhamnusium bicolor. Lineage (NCBI taxonomy): Eukaryota > Metazoa > Arthropoda > Insecta > Coleoptera > Cerambycidae > Rhamnusium > Rhamnusium bicolor. Next base: position 46,319 of record JANEYF010001991.1, read on the forward strand.
GTGCCGAGTATATTTTCACACAAATAAGGTTATGTGCGGATGCAATAATTTCATCAATTTTCGTTTGTTTACATCGATACAAACAGCAATTCATTCTGCTAAACTTACACTTGTCAAATATGCTATAAAATGCACAAGACATATTTATTTAGCACTGTCTGTAGTTACAATTTTTGATGCTACTTGCGGTACGAGTCATAATTTGTGTAGCAGCACATTTGAAACTTTCATGTGTTAACAAACATACGTATAGAGAATTGCATACGTAGCTGTCAATTGATAAATATTGGTAACCCAACACAGTTCTTCCTCAACAGATGGCATACAACAAAAAAGCCCAAGAACAAACGTAATTTAGGGGGTACCCCCCTAAATTGATATATTTTCCAAACTATTCACTTATTTTCAGTAACCATTGGAGAACTAGTTTATGCTAATATTGTGCCCTAGAGTCCCTGATGTTACAGGATGTCATAAAACATGACTATGACAATGAGACATATATGACATCTCGCCAAATAGGAAAGTCCTTAACAAGACACACGACTCGTTCCGTGAAATACAAGTCAATAAAAACCGATACCGCGGTGAACGTGTTAATAGATAAGACTTGATTTTGGAAAACTAATTTTGGTCGCATTTAAACCAGTAATTATTAAACAATTAATTTTAAACTTTTACCCAATGATAAGCCTAAACTGAAAACTGAAATCATCACAATGCACATGGTATAAGGTTGCCAAATCCATTTGAAACCATGACCAAAAATTTTTTAGGAAAGAAAATTTCTCAGGTTTGGTTAGCACAAAAAGATCTCGTCAATTTCAAGTTCTACGATAATTGACCAAGATAAAAATTAATTTTTTTAGTTTGTTTTAATAAAGAAAAGTGTAACATACATTCACAATAATTTATTTCAAAAATAAACTTAGAAATGGTATATACCTTGAGGAAATAAATTTATACATTTTGAGGATTTCTTCATGTTTTTTTTTTATAAACAGAAAATTATACAAACTGACAAATTTTTATTAATTTTTGCGCATTTTAGCAGATCATAATTTCTCGGCAGACTGTAAACATGATCTGTAAATTCCAAAAAATTTGTGGAAATTAAAATCAATGAAAGGCTAGTTAAGCTTAATAATTTAAAACTAGTTATTATTTGTTGTTTAAAGTAGACCAAGAGTGTGGTCGGGGAAATCCTAGTCTGGTTAACAAAATATTTATGACATAATGTTAGGATAAAAAGTCCAAGACTCCAAGCGAAAACCAAAGATTTGGCAACCCTAACAAAGTAGGTGGAGGTAACATCAACCTACTTTTCTTGTAATTCAAAATTTCTTTAAATAATTTAACAATAAATTAATTTATGAAATTAATCTGGATTGTTATAATTTGAACATTTTAAAATTAGGAAAGAATGAATCGGGTTTTTCCATATCAAGTTCGGTAGTGCAGTGGGTTAGAGTCATAAGTGACAAACGTATCTGGTTTTACTGCCTGCTGACTTCCGGGTTCAAATCCCAGCTTCGACCTTGACAAAGTCGAAGGGAGTGGTTGTGCAATTTATGTGGTGTTTATGTCTAAGGTAACAAACTACTTACAAAAAATAAAGGTACCAATTGATCGTTGATATGCATCTCTTTGGTTAATAAACTCAGTAAGTATATCACTTTATGCTAGAAAATAAAATTACTTGATAAATTATAAGGTATAAGAAAATTAAAGAACTTACTCTAAATATAACTTCATTGATAAAAATCTTTTGTACCTGCTCCTTGGGAATGAATATGATTTTTACTCCTAGCAAATATTTTGTAGTTAATTGAAAACCCAAATCTTTTACTACAACTAGATTTTCTGTAAGAAGGAACAAGATATAATGGTTTCCTTAATTTTATAATTTTAAACGTACCCTCTTTTACTGTTGCATATAAATTATATAATACAATTGATAATGTAATAAAAATGCCAGTTATAATTTTTACACTAAAAATATTTAAAATAAGGCATAACAAATTTAAAACGGATATTACTAACAATATTACTCCTCTCCTGTACGTAGAGGGGTAAGATGAATTAAAAATTGTTATTTTTAAAATTTTTTCATTTTTCTCCAAGTTCAATTTTATATTTTCACCAGTTATCGTCTTATAGTTTGCACTTTTTTCCTTTTTCTTAATCCTAACCATAGCACGCACATGATTTTCATTAATTTAAAAATTAATTTGGATCGTTAATAAGGTTATATTCCATAATTGAAGTATCTTGAACTGACATATTGGCTTCTCATTTCTTCTTCACTTCTATGGTCTTTTGCCTCAAAGGCACTCAGCCAGTAAGTTCATTTGCGTATGTTGCTCTGTTGATTCGAGTGCAAGCAGTGAACGAGTGCAAACGTGTATACGGAAGTATAGTGCCACTGTGATCTACCCGAAGTGATATCCGAAGTTAAGCAACGGTCGGCGCAGTCGGAGCTAACGAAAGTTAAGCAACGGTTGGCGCGGTCGAGCTTGAAATATTAGTTGCCTTTTTCAAGGCTCTAATATACTTTTTGCGAAAAGAATTCAGAAGAGGAGAAATATTAGTCGTCTTTTTCAAGACGCTAATATAAAAAGATAAAAAAGTCTCCCTCCTGGAGACACATATTTTTGTTATATTCTGTGTGTACTAACCATAACTTCTATTTTTCAGCTTTCTTTTTCAGATAAGGCTACGCATACCCAGGAGGAGGGTATGGGAAACCATAGAGAAGTGGACGAGGACTCGCAGAGTGGTAGTTCCAGGGCTTCCACCCCATGCAACATGGATTTGGAGATTGTGGACCAAGAAAAGCTGCGCCTAAGGGCCGAAAACAAGGCACTGAGGGCCCAAATAGAAGAAATGAGCCTAAGGATGGCTCAAATGCAATCAAGGATGGACAGGCAGCACGAGGAGCTCCTGAAAGCCATACAGGGGGCCCAAGTCGGACCCACGAAGTGCGCTAATAATAAAAGGAGGAAGGCAAACTCCGACAGTGAAGAAGAGGAGCCCAAACAGGCCAGGACCCAGGAGGCCCGGACTCCTGAAGGCACCGAGGCCCCAGAAGAGAGTACGAGCCGGCAGGAGGACCGGAATCCAGGACCGGCCCCAATGGAACCAGCCAAGACGCCCAAGATACCGCCAGTCGTCCTTAGGAAAAAGGAAACGTGGACGGTGGTAAGCAGACGTTTGCGCGAGGCAAACGTCAACTTCAAGAAGGCCCGCGTCGTTGGTGAAGGCATCTCCATCGACCCATCAACGAGTGAAGATTATAGGAAGATGACAAAAATCTTCACACAGGAGAAAAGGGAGTACCACACCTACGCGCTCCCTGAAGAGAGGCTCCTGAGGGTAGTGATACGCGGCATCCCTAGTGGCGTAAGCTGCGAAGAGATCAAGAAAGACCTGGAAGACAAGGGCTTCTCGCCGATCTCTGTCCAGCGGATGACGTCGAGGAGGACCAAGATGGAGATCCCACTGGTACTGGTCCAAGTGCCACTGGACCAGGAGAAGATCCTGGAGGTAACGAGGTGCTGCTACCTAGTAGTCCGCACAGAGAGACAAAGGGCGCAACAGAGCGTCACCCAGTGCCACCGATGCCAGCGTTTCGGCCACGCACAGGGTAGGTGCACCGCACAGGCCAAGTGCGTGAAGTGCGGCGAGGCCCATCGGACAGCGGACTGCAAAAAGAAGCAGGACGTCCCAGCGAGGTGCGCAAACTGCCAGGGAGCGCACCCGGCCAGCTATAAAGGATGTCCCAAATATCCCAAGAAGCCCGCGGGCCCCCAGAAGCAGGCTCCAAGGACCCAACAGCCACCGAGGGAGGCCAAAAGACCCGCCACCAGCGGGCTGGGCTACGCAAGGGTAGCTCAAGGTAACGCAGGGCCGAGCGCCGGCCCTGCCAGGCAACAACGAGCACCCGTGGAGGCCCAAAACCTCACCGCGGTGCTCAAACAGATGCAGCAAATGTGCTCAGCAATGAGCGCATTTTTTGCACAAATGCCAGGCTTTACTAATCTGTAATGTCTTTTCAGGTGAAGCCGAACTTCCTGCAGATCGCCTCATGGAACGTTAACGGACTACAAGGAAGAAAACTTGAAGTGGAGGAACTCCTAGCCCGGTACGACATAGACGTGTTGGCACTACAGGAAACGAAGATGACGCCGCTGAAGCCAGCCAACTTCCCTGGCTACCATGTCTACAGGAAGGACTACGCTGGACCAAGGCCGATGAGAGGAGTAGCCCTGCTGGTAAAGAAGTCGATCGACCACCATCCAATCGTGCTACCGGACATGGAAAACCTGGAAGCCACCGCCGTAGTAGTGTCAACGGCACGAAATGGCGACATTCAAGTGGTATCCTGTTATCAGCCGCCCCGATGCCGGATCCTGGACACGGACCTGGATGCAATATTCCAGGACCAGACTCAGGTGCTTGCCATAGGGGACCTGAACGCCAAGTCACAGGAATGGAACAGCAGAGTCACCAACACTCTAGGACGAGATCTGCTGAGATTCCTGGGACGACACGCTGGCATCATGCAGGTACTAGGACCGGACGAGCCGACGCACGACAATGGGAACCACCGACCGGATGTGCTGGACATCGCTATAATGAAGGAGATGACCCTCAATGCGGAAATCTCTACCAGGACGGAAGGTTCCACCGAGCATAATCCGATCTTCTTGGACCTAGGAGAGAAGGATGATGTGGACACTGGGACCTTCGTCAAAAGGAGGACAGACTGGGAATTGTTCCGTGCAGCACTGCAAAGGAACATTGCACATATTCCCAGGATTGAATCCGAGGAAGATGTGGAGAGGGCCATCACCTCCCTGGAAAACCAGATCCAGGAAGCGATGGAGGAAAGCACTACAGAGACAGAGACCAGAAGGGCACCAACGCCGATGGCAAACCTCACGGAGGACCTCAGGCAGCTGATTCGGGACAGACGAAGGACGAAGAAAAGGGCCCGAAGGACTAGACTCCCTGTGGACAGGCACGCGTATAACACGCTGAACAGGAGAGTCAAAGCTGCCCTCCAGGAACACCGTCAAGAAGGATGGCAGCGTCACCTGGAATCACTGGACCCGCAGGACAGGAGCATCTGGAACACCCAGCGTGCTCTGCGGAACAGGCCGAAACCCATGTCCCCAATCCACGGAGAGAATGGGATTGTCTACACATGCCAGGAAAAAGCCGAAGCATTCGCGGACAGCTTGGAACTGCAGTGTAGGGAAAACCAACTCGATGATGAGGACGAGGACTGGGTTGAGGACGTGGAACGCAGAGTGCGTCGGATGCTCCGCCTGCCAGACGATGATCACATCCGTTCGACCACTCCAGAGGAGGTCAAGGAGATTCTAAGGAGCTTAAAGCCGAGGAAAGCTCCTGGATGTGACAATATCGGAAACATTGCCCTCAAGAAGCTACCCAGCAAAGGGGTGGCAGCCCTGGTGAATATCATCAACGGGATCTTGAGGCTCAGATACTTTCCGGACAGGTGGAAGAAGGCCGACGTCATAGTCATCCCGAAGCCAGGTAAGGAACTACTCTTTCCCTCCTCTTACAGGCCCATCAGCCTACTCTCAGCTGTGAGCAAGGTAGCCGAGCGCGTCATCTTGAGAAGAATAGAAGAGGAAACCGAAGAGCTCCAAATCATCCCGGATGAACAGTTCGCGTACAGGACAGGACATAGTACGGAACTCCAAGTGCTCAGGATCACCGAAGAAGTCACCAAAGGTTTCAACCAAAGACAGGTCACGGCGGCACTACTCCTGGACGTTGCGAAGGCTTTCGACAGGGTCTGGCACGATGGTCTACTAGCTAAAATGATGAGTATGGGTTATCCCATTGCACTCGTCAAACTAGTTAGATCATACCTGCACGGGAGACAGATGCGAGTGAAGATCAGGGACTGTGTGTCCACGTATCGACCGATGGAAGCCGGAGTCCCCCAAGGCTCTGTGCTGTCACCCCATCTGTTCGCTGTCTTCACCTCTGATCTCCCAAGGGCCGAAGGCACCGCAATGGCACTCTACGCGGACGACACGGCCGTCACGGCCAGATCCTGGAGAGCGGAAACAGCCACCAGAAGACTCCAAGAGGCAGCCTCTCTTCTGGAAGAATGGTGTATCAAGTGGAAAGTCGCAGTCAACGCGGAGAAAAGCCAGACGATTCTCTTCAGGAAAGGACGCAAGGAAACCCCCACAGGACACGTCTCCATGTTCGGCGAGGACATCCAATGGCACGATTCCGTCAAGTACCTTGGCGTAATCATGGATAAAGGCCTGACATGGAGACAGAACACCGAAGCCATCGTGGTAAAGGCCAAGCGGACGAGAGCTCTCATCTACCCGATGGTAGGGAACCAGAGCAGGCTCAGTCTGAGAAACAAGCTTCTGCTAGTCAAAGCACTCATCAGACCACAGCTGACCTACGCCTCCGTAGCATGGGGATACCAAGCGAAGACCTATCTGAAGAAGATCCAAGCCGTGGAAAACGTGGCCATCAGGACAGCGGTGGGCGCGCCATGGTACGTTAGAAACGCTGACATCTTCAGGGACCTGGAGTACACACCAGTCACCGAAATCATCCGGGATAGAGCGAAGAAACTGTACACCTTAGCTAAGGAGCACAGGAACCCGCTGATCAGGGAGGCCACCTCCTATGATCCGGCCGACGCACCGAGGCACAAGAGGCCGAAGGTACAGTTACTGGATAACGGGTAAGTATAACTAATCCTTTCCTTACAGATGGACCAAACCCACTGAAAAGACATGACACGACCAACCACCCTCCCACAAACCTTGCGGGCGCCGGTCAGTAAACCGACCAGTGCCCGTTGTCCCCCTGGCTCCGTGAAGGACGAAAGTGCTAAGAAAGCACTTAAGCCTTCACCTCCTAGAGCTACACAGTTCATCCTCACCTTGTCCGATGATCCAGATGGCAATGTGTCAATTGACACTTTGTGTACTGGCAGTCAATCCCAAGTCACAGAATATCCACACAGTCCCTGACAGACAGATGACTACCCCCCGGGGGTGACAAGCTGGCGAAGAAAGAAGACGAAGACAGAAGAGCGCCAGAAGAGGCCCTAGCCAGCAGGGTTCATCAGCCAGGACCCAGGGAGGTTGACCGAAATCTTCGGCACCGCTCACATTTGTGAATGGGGCCGTTCGTAAAGTAAGTTAACCCGCCCTGCACGAGGCCGGTCCAGGTCTACAGCGATGGCTAGGGTAAAAAGGCAATAGTCCTGCCTGGCCCTAGCATCCGAGACCGTCATCATGCCAAATGGATATTGGCGTGGGCGTTGCTCTGTTAACTTTATGAAAGGCGCATTTTTATGCATTTGAGCAAGAACCCAGAGACTTCATGAGAAGCGTATAAGAAGGATAGTTGGGTAAATGAGTAAAGCGTGGTATTGATGATTGCATCGTGGGGCGGTAGAAATTTTATTTGTAATTTTTTCGGATTAAAGATGTGAGGGAATTGTCAAAACCCTAAATGGTCGGACTCCACGATAAACTGTAGGGCCTCATCTCTTTACCTTCCACAGAATCCTAGAAATTTCAGTGGTTTACTTTGGTGACTTGAGAGACGGTTAAGAAAATAGACAATCATTGAAGAAATTAATATTTAATTTTATTAGTTACATTTTTATAGTGCATAATGTCAAATTGACAAAAACACTGTAAGACTAATATTACAATAATTATTATTAACGTACAGTGGCATTTATAACGAAACTAGTTTGATCGTCAGAACGAGGCGATGAGCCGAGTTCTGCAGCAATCAAACAAATTTCATCATCAAACGTGTCAGAAAGAACGCACCTAATATTGTAATAAAACTGCATTGCGGTTTCAATCCCACCACGTGCTACCATTGTGGTAAGATGACTCTTTCTACTAGCTAGAACATTATTGTAGATAATATCCCACCTAAAGCCACATTGTAATAATAGTAATCATTCAAAATAAAGGATAAGGATTGCTGCCACCACCCCCTTGAGAGGGGAGTAAGGGGAACAGACACCAGTAGCGCCAGCCCTTTCGGAAAGCGGATTCGTAGTCCTGTAAATATGCCTAGGAATAGAATTCTCGACAGAGAATTCGTAAGGCACATTGGTTTCATCAGAGATCTTGTATACAAGATCTCGAGGTTTCATATAATAAGGATAATGAAAATTGTAACCACCCAACGCAACCAAGCGAGTAGTGAAATAGCACCTACCGGCGGATTTAGACATTAAACCGAACATTGACAGTTTTTTTAAAGGCTTTTCGGGCATAGAAAAGTAGTCAGAACCTTTGGAGGCCGTTCGAAATTACCCTAAGCAATATGTGGAGTGAACACTAGCGTTCATAAAACAGAGTAATTAAAAGGTCATGTGACGTTATACCTATACCTAAACTTATATAAAAGCGCTAGGTTAATTTCGAACACACTCCTGGATTATGATTGGTAGAGTTCAAAATTAAAATTAATTTCAACCAATGATAATCGAGAGGTTATAACCACTGGTTAATATCACAGAACAGATGTTAATACTTCTCTAAGTTCTCTACACCTGAAAAGCCCTATGGTTTTCATTTTTCGTTCTCATCAATAGAAAAGTTTTAACAGCAATTAAAAGTTTTATGGCGACGTAGTACTAATCGTACAAAATTTTATTAGAAATTGTTACAGAATCACAATTGTGTGATTTCAAAATTAAATAAGAGAATTATCAGGTTAGGTGTGCCTCTATGGGTTATGTTGTTAACTATACAAAATCAATAGTTTGTGAATAACTTTTCTATATTTGTTGTCAAAGTTTCGCAATCTTCGCCTAGATGGCGTAGAGTTAGTTGTATAATGAATGGCGGTAATAAAGACGTTTGTGTTTTTAAAGGCCGGTTTATCCACCTCCTAGTAAAACAATAGTTACTATTTATCTATTTTTGCAGAACAGTAATTCCATATGAGAATATACTTCGTTGCGATCAGGTTTTTGCAAAAGTAGAGACGTAATAATTAATATAAATCTGTTTGGCAACTTACCACTCTACCAGAAAATGGATATATCGGGCCTAATGTTATATAAGCAAAAGTGTATTTAAAGTAAAAACAAAGAGTGGGAGTCGTGAGAACCGAGAAACTGAAAGGAATCTTTCAGTTTAGTATGGCCATCTATTTACAAGAGAAACTAACAAATCGGGTATGTGCCACATACCCGATTTTTTAATTCTTCTATTAGAAAATAGATTACCTTGAAGAACAAGTGGACATAAAGAACTCCCGCTAAGGTCCTGAATAGTGATAGGCACTATTGAATGATTTGAACTATCGAATAAATATTGAAAGAATGATTCCAACTATCAAATGAATTCATTCAATTAGAACTTGTCTAGAAAATATCATCTGATTGATATTGTTAACTTGCTAATTAATGCTGCTGAGTTTCACCTTTCATAAAAAAATGGGTCTTTAGAATCAGAACCGACATAGCCTTGTATCAGTCATATGTCATCATCAGCTAGTTGGTAGTTGCGTTTTGTTTATTTTGTTGTTTACACTGTTATCGTATCACATAATAAAATGTGTCTCTTACCTAAGAATAAAATACCGTTTCCGTCTATGCATAATCATAGCCTCCATTCTTAAATCCAACATTTTTTAAATTCATTCATTCGTAATTAAACTATCGAGTTATTCGAATAAGTACCAACTATCGAAGTATTCGATAGTTCACATCACTCGTCCTGAACTTCCTGAACCAGTTCATCGGAAATGCCTGTTCAGTACCATGACCATGTCTACGTAAAAGCAGTATGTTCTTTCTTTTACATAAAGGAAGGAACATGCTGCTTTTATGGCCCGTACCCTTCAACCATATAACTTTAAAAGCATAAGGTTTTATGGTCGAAGCCTGTACCCACAACAAAAATATTCCTTCTTTGTCCAAGCTACCAAGATGACGGTAAAAAATCCCAAGGTTTAGCTGATTGATAAGTGATAAACTTACAAAACAGCATGGCTGCTGGGCTATATGTGCAGTTAAATGAATGCATGGGTTATGCGGAGGGAAGTAATTTATTGCTTATCTTTAGATTTCATTCAATACAGAAGAGAGAAAGAATACATGTTCTCTCTCAAATCACAAATGACCTGGAAACAATGACTTCGGAAACCTTTATGTTGCGACAGGTGTACCTACAAAAATTAAATACCTAAAATAAATCCTTACATGCATTATTACCACACAAGACATTAAAAAATAAATATTAGATAAATAGTTGCTAAAAACCGAATTTGCAGAAAACAGATACAATAAATCTTATTGCTACACTTGTAAACACAAACCGTTACATATTATTAACCATTAACCACATATTAAAATAAAATTAAAACGCGTAAATATGACGGTGCTTCCCAATCTATACAACCGACATATGCTCCAACAGAGTCATATCACTCATATCTTTATGTGCTCATGTTCATCTTTACAGAATAATATACAGCTTCTGTACCAAATAACCTCGAAATGTACTTACTAGTTATTTTTCTTTTTCTTTAACTTAATTTTTAGTGTCGAGTGTGAGTTAACTAGACGGTTGTTAGTGATGTCATTGATAAAGTGATTAAACTTTTTTTTTAAGGAATGTATGTAATTGATAAAATAAACAAATAAATATCTGACTTGGCCAGCACATACCTTTCTTATACCAGTATATATTATCCTGATCTAAAAAAATCATTCTATTTAATTCTTCGCTTACATCAATTAAATTTTAATAGCGTACCTTGAAATGTTTCATTAAAATTTTTAAATAATTAATTTTCAGCATCAGACGATATTGCTAAATTTATCCTAACCACATTTTATGAGGTCAAATCTGTAAGAAATTTCAGTTTACATCAGCTTTATTTAAATAATTGGAAAATATATTTTATTGGCTCGATATAGTAGACATGATTTATAATCTTTTATCACGAATATATTTTTCTGTAAAGACAAATACAAAAAAGTTTGGGTCTCATTGACCTCCTTTCAGCTGGCCAATTTTGCTCATCACCGAATTTATCATTGTCTTTGGCCTTTAGAATATGTGTACCAAATTTGGAAGCTTTATCTCAAAAACTATGGCTGCTATAGCAGTACTTCAGACATGCAGACAGATTTTTTCCATAAAGTTACGTTTTTTTCATTATAATTCGTTGAAGTTGTCCAGAAATACAATAAAATTTTTTCCCAAAATTGTACAATTTTTCTTCTTTCATTCATTATGTCTCTTCTGGTGGTACCACATTTACCAAATTTAATGTGTCACCTAAAATGTTGTTGAACATCTTAATTGCCAAATTTGGGATGTCTCCAATTAGTATTTTTCGAGTTATCATGGCCACACATACACACACACACACGCACGCACACGAATAGTCAGAATGGATTCAGGAGTGTTCAAAATGTATATTCAATCAAAATCTCGAGGTCGAAAAAAATCATGATTACTACTTCCTTATATTTAGGTATAAGAAAGTAAAAAACTAACTATAGAATTGTTAAACAAAAAAATATTGCCGACAGTTACCAACGTAAAACGAAAGATCAAACAGTACTATGCATAAAACTACAGAATATAAAAACACCACAATTACATCGCTACTACTGTTTTGATTATCAATAATTGTGAAAATATTGATTTATCTTCGTAAAACTTGCTAAATTCAGTACTACTAAATATAGCATTAATGTACCAGATTTTGCCAAAAATTTGCATCTAATGTACTATAGCATACTAGATTAGGTCAGAATGTACTGATCTAGTACAATTGTACTAACACTGGCTGCCGAGCGACGGCTTGCCTGCCTTTAGTTTACATTGTAACGTTGCCATTTAAGAGACATTTCTAATGATTCAGTACACAAACTGTATAATGTAATGTTATCAGACAGACTTACAAAAAGTATCGAAATATTTAAATTTTTTTATACTTATTATATGGACATTTTGCTCGTGTTAATTCTGATAAAATGCAAACATTTTGGGGGCTCGGACCCATTAAATCTCCTAGTGATTACTATAAAACCTATCATCAGTTGACATAAATCTGTATTAAATTGTAAATATATTTTCTGAAGGCCCAGTCATAGGCAATAGTTTATATAGTTATATTAAATAACATGTAAAATGATTGATAGGTATAAACAATTGTATGTAAATTACATCCATTCTAGGTAAATTTATGAAAAAAAAAATTAGTAAAAGCCAAATGTTTTATATTCGCCTAACCAAATTTTAAATATAATTGCATATAACATTATAGATAAAAATTGGAAATAATGTTATAAACGAATTTGATAAATAGACACCTAATTATTAATCACTAACAAAAATATATGTAAACAGTCAGTGGTGGCATCCTCGGTGTTTCCTTAGGAGCTATCCGGAAGCGCTGCAATATTGCACTATCAAACAAATAGAAATAACACAAATTGATACAATTATGATAAAATTTTGTTTTTACAAATCCACATTTCTAGACATTATTTATAGGAACAAGTTATTATAACTGAATATTTCTGTTCTGTTTACGTGTAATTTGTTTTGGTGTAATGTGCAGCACTGTAGTACTTATTGATTATCCGCCACTGAACGCAGCTATAATTTTTTATCAATATCACCAAAATTTATCAATTTATGTATATAGAATTTTGCTAAAAAAAGTATGTATTTTAGAGATTTGTTTATTGAAATTTATCTCAAAACTATACTGCAAAATAATTATCGCTGTTACTTTTTTTTACATTTGTAAGTTCTGACTATAGTATTTGAGGGAATTCCTATTCTTATTTTAATTTGGTTTGGGGTCATTCTAGAAACCAGAGATTTAGCATACAATCTACGGACGCCACTTAGCCATCACCATTATTTAAATACCACAAATCAACAGTATAAATACTGCTACCGTATCATGGCAGGACCATATCTTATTTCTCTTTCAAATTGCTCAGCTTTCAAAGTTCCATCTATACTTTCACAATCTTTATTGAATACTGAATAGGCACTAATTTCACCATCCATTTTTGGTCTTGTTCTGGTATTAAGGTAGATTGCAATCAGTCCTGTTATAATCAAATAAACTGTACCAAATTCTAACTTAATAAAAAGTGAATAAATCGTAGACCATAAAATAAAGTAGAGGCTATAATAAATCCAGTCTATGTATGTACAACAATTTAATATCACATCATCTTCCTCATCTAAAGAATCAGTATCAGATAAATTATCACTTGTAGTTTGAATAATGTACTCCTCATTGTTATCTGATTTTAATAAGTTTTCTTTGGAATCCTAAAAGTCAATGACAAATTAGTGTTTAATTTGTATTACATAGCATGTCTTATTTCAGAATCAGTTAAAGGTGATATTTAAAGCTATATCTATATCACCATGTATTCAAGAAAAACAAAATAAAACAACTTAAAAACATTTTCTTTACTGCTTCCTTAGTCTCCGAAATTTTGTGAGAGGCTGACAGTTTATTGTGGAGGTTAGACCACATCTAGGACATCGACAGTGCCATGTCTCACGTGTCACACAAATTTCAAATAAATATTTCATTTGACCCTGGGTGGAGTCAATAAATCATCAAGTTTCATTATCATATAAGCGTTCTTACTTACCCCACTGCCCAACTGCTTGAGCGAATTTTGTTTCTACCAGAATACACGATTATCTTTTTTTATAAATTAAATATGTAGTTACAATATTTAAACAATTTTAAACCGTTATATTAATATTAAGGAATGCCACTATTATAAACTTTTATATACCTTGCTGCTTTCTCCAGAAAAAAATGAGATAAAATTTTGTTTAAATTTAGCATAAAAAGCCTCACGATTCCTTTTAGCTCTATAATTGGCTAATTTTTTTTCAATATCAGTCATTTTTCTGGATCATTTATTTACTACAAATTCAGTAATCAAAACATCAACAGGTCTGTGATTCACAGTTTCTGGATTCACATCATAGATAAAGGTTTATGATTCACATCTACAATTTCTGACAAATGACAATGAGGGCTACCGCCAGGGTTGCCAGGTCGTGAAAAAGTATTTATCGTACCAATCGGAAAAAATTATCGTACTTTATCGTACAAAATACATAAATACATAAAGAAATATAACACAGTATGTTATTTATATAAAAAAAAGGTAAAACAAAACTTTATTGAGTAACTAGTAGGTACATAAAATATAAACAAAACAAACCATCGTAAAACTTAAAAAAAAGTAACATAAATTTATAAAGTACATTATGTTTATTACATATCTTCAAAAATGACTTCTGCCGACTCTGATTGTTTTTCTTCTGCAGAATCGTCTTTTGTCTGGTAAAGGTTGGCAGTCGTCATATTTTTTAACATTTTATCAATGAGGGCTAACGTTTTCAGGCTCACCAGTTAGCGCCACTGGTAGAGTAAGGTCGTGTCAAAAATTATTGTTAGGCGCGGGAAAAGTTTATAGTTTTATTATAATTATTTCGTACACCAGCAAATAAAAGACCTTGTTAATTGTGCCTCAGTGTTGTGCAGTTCCATTTTGTTCGGAACAAACGGCGGACATATGCTTCCGAGAGACAAAACTCGCCTAAAACAGTGGTTGATAGAGATAACTTTACTCCTTCAAAACATTCGTGTGTTTGGAAGAATCATTTTAATCCTGACGATTATGCGTTACCAGAGGAGTCTACTACAGAAAATCGTGAGTAATAATCATGTACAATTCGTTGCTTTCATCATATTTATTTTTGATATAACCTAACTTTAATGACATAAGACACTTCTGATAAGTACAATAATTTCCCTACTGAGCAAGTAAATTACTACTTTCCCCTTCTGCCATCATTGTATTAAATGTGTTTCAGCTAATTTTTATAAAAATTACTAAAAACTCGCGTTACAAAGCCATAGTAAACATTAACGTTCAGTGACACTGACCTTTCCGTACACTAGCACCTCTCGTGGTGAATTCCCGTGCGTCAACCCTCAAGAAAAACAGTTTTCTTCTAGACCAACACGTTGAGAAGATAACATGAGTTCATTTATTCTGTCGTTACCATTCTCAAATTGGTTTTAATCAATATAACTTTAGAAAATTGTCTTTCGCAACTTGCACTGGAATGTGGCAATGACAATATACTTAATATGAAATCACACAAATCTGGAAAGTTCGGTTCAGTACTCGGTGTCGTGTCGGTTATCCGTCAGACGCCCACTCCACCATAAGAAGAATGTCTGAACTTCGAAATTTAAATCAGCAGCTGAATTCCGTTGATGTCGAGTATAAAGTCGATCGAATAGCTTTTAGGAATTCTCTTTCTTGATCGAATAAATCTTCGGAAATCGTCGACTTTTGAATAAATGAAAACATTTTTTGATATAATGGGCACAAAATATAACCCAATTTATTAGAATCTCATTTAAAGTAATAGACATTTTGATATTTTAATGTAAGTAAAACATAATACCAATAGTTCGCGAAAGAATTTTAGAGTTTAATGAGGGTTACCGCGCTTGAATTCACCACGAAAAGTGTGGGATAAGGTCCTTGTCACTGAACGTTAACGTTTTTAACGCGAGTTTTTAGTATTTTTTATAAATATTAGCTGAAAAACATTTAACGCAATGATGACAGAAGGGGAAGGTAGTAATTTACTTGCTCAGTAGGGAAATTATTGTACCTATCAGAGGTGTCTTATGTTATTAAAGTTAGGTTATATTAAGCATAAGCATGATGAAAACAATGAATGTGCATGATTATTACTTACGATTTTCTGTAGTAGACTCCTTTCGTAACGCATAATCGTCAGGATTAAAATGTTCCTTACAAACACACGAATGTTTCGAAGGAGTAAAGTTATCCCTGCGAATCGCTACCAACCACTGTTTTAAGCGAGTTTTATCTCTCGGAAGCATATGTCCGCCTTTTGTTTCCAAACAGAAGAGAACTTCACATCACTGAGGCATAATTAACAAGTTTTTTTATTTACTGGTGTACGAAATAATTATAATAAAACCCTATAAACTTTTTTCGCGCCTAACAATAACTTTTAACAGGACCTTACTCGGCCAATGGTGCCAACTGGTGAGCGTAAAAATGGTAGCCCTCATTGACAAATTGCGAAATAGTGGCAAAAGTAACAGCCTTGTCGCATTTTTTTGGCTAATTTAAGATCAGTTCAAATCACTTATGGTCGTGATCGTGACGTTCTAGGTTTTGTGACTGTAGGAAAACAATTTGTGTTATCTGCCAACTGAATTTGTTATTTTAAATGTATTTTGCGGTTTGCATAGACATATATATTTCCGTGACGTTTGTTTTCCAGTCGTTAGTTCTCCTCCTAAACCATTTCAGATTAAAATAACAGATGTCGCACCCTTGCGATTTTGCCGAATAACTCAAAATTCTCCAAGATGTCAAGTTTGAAAAATGTTTTATATATTTTTTTAGTACAAATCACTAACTGCTATTTATTAAATGTGCCATTTTTAGATTATTACATAACATCTACAAATTTATTAAACTTTCAGAATATATCTGATATAAAAAAAAATATTCATGATTGGATATTTTTTGAAGTTAAATTTAATGAAAGTGTTATTCATAAAGTTGCCGTTCGATTAAAGAATATGGAAGTACTGAATTGGAAAACAAATTTTTTTATTTATGGGGAAAATACAGATAATATCGATGTTAAAAATGAACATTTTGTGTTAGTAGATGGATTTATTATCTCAAATGAAAACGCAAGTTCTGTTGTTGGTTATATAAAAGATAATTATTTTTATGGCACAGTTTTCTTTGGAACAGATATTTATTACATAGAAGACATAAATAATTACGCAGAGATTTGTGACAAGTACACAAATTCAAAGTATAATGCTATAATATATAAAGAAAATTCTTCGAAGCTCTCTGATGTTCAAAATTATGACGAAGAACGGTTGAATACATACAACAAGCGTAAAAACTTTGTTACGAAAAATAATGAGAAGGAATTATTTAAATCGATAATTGGAAATGGGTTTGTATACGAATATACCTAGTGATAAAATTTAAATTATTTATAACTTCTAAATGTGAGATTGTTCACTGATGTCTCAAATTTAAAATGATGTGATATGCAGTGTGAGAAGTTAAAATTTTTCCCGAAAGGAATCAATATAAAGAACATTGAAAATTAAATATTGCTAGTTTCCCACATAAACGTTACTCCAAAAACCAACCGTTTTGGTGACACAGAATAAGTTGAGGTTTGATTTTATTGTTGTGTTTTTATAGTTTATCACAAGAATAAGAAGAGGCGTTTGTTTCAAATTTGGTATGTCGCACAAATTCTATAAAACAACAATAAGGTTAGAACAATTCGGTCATCAGTATGGTGCATAGGGCAAGTTGCCCCTTTTTTGAGGAAAAGAATGCTACGCCAATGGTCTTCTTGAAAAGATATTCAGGTTTTTTAATTCCCCGTCCAATATGGACCATATTAGTATTACGTCATATAATTATGTAACCTATGTAAAATAGTTATGAAACACTGGCTGCCTATATGTAACACTGGAACTTGAGCCTTATGCTCATGAATATAAAGGCAAGATTTTCGAAGTTTAGAACAGAGCACAGAATTCTATTTTTTTCCCTTGGAAAAATATTTAAGAATTTTCAGTTACTTCACAACATACAATACATGGTACGATAAATACAATACTGTGTACTATAGACATTTTGTTAATAATAATAAAAATACAGTTACTGTAATGTGCTATACTTGCGTATATATTCTAACATATTTTGTGTATGATGGATGGTACCTAAAAGTTCTTAAATATTTCTTTCAAGGGAGAAAAAAATCTGTGCTGCGTTCTAACCCTCAAAAATGCCGCCTTCATGTTCATGAGAATAAAGGTCAACTTCCACTGTTACCTATAGGCAACCGATGTGCCATGACGTAGGTTTCGTAATTATTATTGTTTGTTGAAATAGTCTAGTGACCCTTATTCATACATATGTTTTTAAATTAGTGGTGGTAAGATCAGCAGAAAGAAGAAAACCATAATTTTAATTAGTAGACGTTTCGTGTGTTTTGACACATCCTCAGGACTATTTAAATTAGATTTTTCTTGTAAGAGTATATAACAAAAACTTAAACATAAACATGAACAACTAAATATGATTTAAGAACGGTACAAACAAACACAACATACACATAGCTATTAAGACGCTCGTATCGTAATCTCATACTCGTGTCTTAATAGCTATCATTAAATGGTCGTTGCATAATATACTATTATTTTTTCACGTTTATGTTTATAATTTTAATTATATACTCTTACAAGGAAAACTTAATTTAAATATCCTGAGAATGTGGTAAAATATACGAAACGTCGACTAACTCAAACTTTGGTTTTCTTTTTTTCTGCTGATCTTACCCCAGTAATTATTATTAATTATATGACCAATGTGGTCCATTTGGTGAAAAAAGTTATTTGATCAATATACCTCAGCAACTTGAAACTTTTAAGGCGTGTCTCCCTCTAGTGGCAGCTTATCGTAATCACTTTGTGTTTTCCCGACATGGCAACTATGAATCGATAGTTACAGAGGTAAAAATGAAGTAAATGGAAAATAGTAAAATTATTATTCCAAAGTACTTTAACACTATAAATAGAACTACAAACGTAGGGTAGGTATATTTTGCATTATCAATGAATCTAATCATTGTACAAATACTTTTTTAACTATATTGACCTACTTTGATTGGTACTATTTTTACTAAAATTCGATATTCGAATATGTTACTAGCAAATTCAAAATTTAATAAATTCAAGACCAGAATTAAATGATTAGAAATTAACCAAGTTTGGCGAACCGCAAGGTCTAGAATCTCTTGAACATTTATTATCAATAAACCCAAACAGAAAGAAAA
This sequence comes from Rhamnusium bicolor, assembly GCA_029963845.1. Taxonomy (NCBI): domain Eukaryota; kingdom Metazoa; phylum Arthropoda; class Insecta; order Coleoptera; family Cerambycidae; genus Rhamnusium; species Rhamnusium bicolor. The sequence goes on from JANEYF010001991.1 coordinate 65,320, forward strand.
GAATTTGGAAAGGACTGAAAATTACTAAAAGTAAATTAAATTCAAGTTCGGATTTTAATTTCGCAACAAAGTTAATTTTTTAAACCAATATGATTATCTTGGATTAAACGATTTTATTAGAAATTTAAAATGCGAAATGAAAACAATAATTAAACCTGAAGCAATCGACCATGCCATTTCGTTAGTTATTGAGGAAGAAAATTTCAATTACAGACTTAATTGAAATGAAAATAGAGCTATCACTAAGTCTTTATTAAAGCTTTACAATCAAAATTTTGCAAATAATTCTAGATACATTGCTTCTCACATACACAAATTTTTCTAACAAATAAATATCACACATGAAATCCGAATTGTTGCCAAACCTCTGCAATTTAGTAAATTTTCTGATATAACACAATTTTCATCTCAACCTATAAATATTCAACCGAAGTAAATATTACTAAATTTTCTAAGACAAACATCGGATCACCACAGAATCTATTTAAACCAAATCCGAAAGGCAATTAGGTAAGAACCCATGTCATCAGTCTGGATTATCTAGTACAGGAAGTTTTTGAAGACCAACTAAATTCGGAAATTTTAATAATTTTAATTTTAATAATTAGAACCAACATCGACAGTAGCTTTCACGCGAAATAAATAATATAGATTTTCTTATCAAACTGATTACACTAATTATACATAAAATTTCGATCAATATATCGGTGAGTTTATAAATGATAATTATACACATCATACATTTAATCAGTGCCATATAACAATACGATCATCGTTTTGATTACACGGTTAATTAAGAAAATGCTGAAGAACTCGATGTTGACAAAAAATGTCCAATCGGACACTCTGGTAGACGATCAGATATAATAAAATTAAAATAAATTCAGTCATACTTAACGCTCTTCCATATTTACAAATTCAAAATCCCCATATCAAACTTGTAATTGACGTCGGTTGCCAACCCAGATAATAAAACCTTGACTTATAGATAATTATAGTCCTTTATCAATTACACACGAACCTTCTAATCTAAAGACTTCTCTTGGTGAAAAACTAATACGCTACAGAACAACTTTCCGACTTTTTCTGATTTTAAAAGTAGCCATCAATAGATTTTCTTTTGTTTGATTTTCGCGTATACTTTGATGGAATATTAATAAGATTTAATTGTAGTGAATTTATTTGTTGACGTGCCAAATCAACGCGCAACGGCTTGTTAATGATTTTTTTCAAATTCCGTTTTATTATCGACAACGTTTTAAAATTACATTTACTTTGGAAATTACCCCTGAAGAAACCCTAATAAAAGATTATTTGATAGATACACCACGGAGAAATTATTAATACTTAAATTATAATAAACGGCCATTTATATTCCTAAAACTTTGTGAAACCCATATAAATAATCGTCGTGCCTATTTCAAAATATACAATTATGATTCAGAAACAGTATCCATTTCGTTAGATAAACCGATACCCTGTATATATATTTCCTCCAATTAATTCGAATTATATCATTGCAATTTTACAGCAAATCATAATTTAGGTTCCTCGAATAATAAAAATATGAGTCACATGAATTCTGAAGAAAGAAATTTTATAATTACATTTTGTCAGAATTTCAGCACATTATTCATGGAGAATTCTAAATTACCATTTACCAATACAGTTGAATATAATATTGAAACAACAAATGGTATACCTGTATACACTAAATTGTACCGTTTTCCATGTTCATAAACCTGAAGTAGAACGTTAAGCTTCTAGAATGCTAGAAAATGGCATCATAAGATCTCCTGTATTACCATCATTCAGTTCTACCTCGCTTGTTCACGAGCAAAAACGGCATTTAATGTTAAAAATGACCGCTTATGAATATGTTCGTAAGTCATTTGGGTTAAAAACGGCACTTACTACCTTTCAGAGAGTTATGGACAATGTGTTAAAATGACTTCAAAACTAAATATGTTCAGTGTACATAGACGATATAATTAATTTTAGCACATCTTTAAAAGAACATCTTTCTAATTTTAAACAAGTATATTTTCAAAATGAAGTGATGCGAATTTAAAAATGCAACCTGACAAATCAGAATTTCTACAAAAAAAGTAGAATTTCTTAGACAGTCTCCTACATAGGAGGGTATTGATCTAATCCTAATAAAATTTTTGCAAAAAAAGTCCCACACCAAAAACAGCTAAAGAAGTTGAGTCATTTCTAGGTTAATCGGTTACTGCAGGCGATTTAAAAAAAAATGTTCTTCTAACTAAACACAATGTTTGAAAAAAGGAGAAAATAAGTCACACAGAAATATAAAAATGCTTATTAAAAATGTAAATCCATCCCTACGAAGAGTCCAATATTCGAATTTTGATAAACTTTTTAATTTAGCCACCGATGCATCAAACATGGCGATAGGAGCAGTACTTAGTCAAGGTCATATAGGTAAAGATTTGCTAATACCATAAGCATGTAGGACTCAATCCACAGAAAAATAGTATTCAACAATAGAGTGCGAACTTTTACATAAAGTAAATTTTATTATATGTCAGACCATATTTGTACGGCTGTAAATTTATAGTTTTGTCTTGAAATGGTTTTCATTTGCAGACATTTTTTATTAACCTTGTATATTTTAGTTATTTCAAATATCTTAAATTTTCGAATTTTATACATTATATCAATTTAATTATTTTATAAGCGAAATAATTAAACTAAAATTTCCATAGATATGTTATTGTTATTTACATATTTTTTTTATTATTAGTCTATAGTTTCTGAATAACATAATAAATTAATCGTTACCTACAACAAATATTTAATTAAATACCTCTCCTATTCTATGCAACATATTAGTCTTTTCTTTAAATTTCTTCTTACATTTATAAAAGGTACTGGATTGTTATTTAAATTATTAATATCATCTCTAATTCTATTTTTTATTTAATTTACATTTCGTGGTCTATTCTTATAAACCACATATTTCAAGTACCCCCATAAAAGAAATCGGAAGGTCCGGACGTCGCTGTGAGTAAGCAATCGTACCGTTTCTTCCAATCTATATTTGTTGTCGAGAATGAGGTAATACTGTGTTTTAAAGTGCAATATTATTATCTCATATGTATTCTATATTGTTAAGAAACTACTGGACATAACTTTCGCCATTTAGCAATCCATCATAAAAAAATTGGAACCAAAATTTGTATTCCGCAGAAAAGCCCTGTTGATGTGCGACCTTATCTCTGAATTTCCTGACGCCGTCTGGAGTTTTCATGTGCCCAGTAATCATTGTTCTTTCTGTTAAACATACCGTTCGCCGAAAAGCTTGTCTCATTTGTCCACAAAACGTTTCTTATGAAGAAGTTATCTCTGTTTCTGAATTCTGTTAAAGTACGCAAAACTATAATCTCTTTTCATAGTAAGGATGTTGTAACTGTTGCAATGGCTTTATTTTATAATGCCTGTATAATTTGCCTTTCCAATGGTCTTGAAATAGAACCATATAGCATGTTTAAATCCTGCTCTGTATCTCTAATAGAAATTAATGATTTTTTTTACAAAATACCATAGAATTTTATTCTATGTCCAAAAAGAAATTCCTCTGAAATGATTTAAATTTTTTACTCATTTTAATGTCTCCTTAGCGAAAATCTTTATAAACACAAATAATCGTTTATTCCGTTGGACGATCACGTTCGAGTTATTCTTTGTAGTAAGTTCTTTTTCATTTAAAATATGTTTCCATTAGATCACATGTTTCGTTAATTGGGAATTTCATTTTTGTTGCAGAAGAAACGGTAATAATATTATATGAAACAATATCGCGCGATGACATCATACATCTTTATAGACAGCATATGTTATTTATTTTTCAAGGTATACTAATTTAAAATTTATAAATATCACATGTATGAAAATGTTATTAATTATTTACTGTATATAATTAAGATAATTATGTTTGGCAACTTTCTGAAATTAAAATTTTCAATATTGTCATTTTGTAAATGTAGAAGATTAGTATTTAATTACTGAAAAAGTCTAAAATAAATTTTCTTAATTAAACCCATACGGATTACCTAAATCTAAACAACAAAGAATTAAATTAAATATAGGTTTTGCACGATCGTAAAAGGTCTGTTATAAATTGAAAACGTCTATATTGTCGCAGGTTAAATAAATAAACAAGCGGACATACGTTGTAAGATAGAACGTCCATCACCTACATACATCGCAATTAAAGACACATGTGAGGTTGTCAGGCGTTTTATTATATTATTGTAAAAAAATTTCTCGACAGGTTCCTTCGCGAAATACCCTGGACCGGTGGATACAAAATAGGTCGGAACTAGACTTTAATGGAAGAGAAATATTGTAAATGCTCAAAATGCTGTAAGAAAGTTAATATCTTGTGTACACGAAAATCGAACGTTTCAAAACTTTCAGTATTTTAAATACGCTCAAATTACGTCTGTAGATGCGAAACGGTCGTTTTCAGTCTACACATGGATTTTTAATGACAGGCGCCGAAATGTAACTCCAAATCATTTAGAATAATTATTAATAATATACTTTTATTCTGGTATCAAAAAATAATTGTTACAGTGCAACAGAGTTTTTTGCTAAATGTTCAGCTTTAATCTAATTTTGGATATTACAAGCACCACGCCTCAAAAGTGTACCTAAGGTAAGATATTGTATATTTTTTATTGCATATCATTTTTGCATATGAAAATATTGATGTGTTCGCACACGAGCTGATTCCGCCACTGATATTCGCGAAATGATTACCTGAGAACCGCATCTAAATAAGACAATTTAGATTATTGATGCAGGTGTTTAACAAAACGCATTCTGTTTAGTTTGATATTATTATTAGAGAAGTATTTATACTACAACATCAGTTCTGATTTTGTTTTGAGGAGAAAAGTATGTACTTTTGAGTTATTTTATTTATGTTAGATTTACAATATTATTAATTTCATGTACCTATGTAAAAAATATGAAATTATATTTCCATTGCATAGGAAAAAGTAGAGTATTATAGAAGTATACAACATAAACAATTAAATTTGTATATTTAATTGTTTATAGGTACCTTGAGATGTCTCATAACATATAAGCACTGTACACATCACTCTCTCTCTCTCTCTCTCTCTCTCTCTCTCTCTGGCTGCTCCTAGTGATCTTTCAACCACTCCAAATATATTCCAAATGTTTCTCATGTGGTTGGATCCTGTGATTTCTTCAATTCGTGGGCTGCCAAAAAGCACGAAGAAGACATTAACAGAAGATGCGATTTTGTTATTATGAGAAGAGAAAGAAGATGACAACGACGATTAAAAAAATGTATATCATATTTTTTTATTTGTATTTTGTAATTATATTTTATTTTAGAGCTGAAACCATTGTTTTCTTTTAAATGTTTCATTGTTTACAGCTAGAAACAATACTTTCCCATGATTTTTTATTCATTTATGAAGAAGTTAAGACATTTTATGACTACAATCATTTTATTAACTTCCATGTTTCGTCTTTGTAAGCTGTACAAAGGCCAGAAAAATGGATAACATTAAAATAGTTGTACATGTAGTATGTTTATAAAAATCGATCCTACTATTTATGTTTTATTATCCTAATTAAACTCATATTTTCTTTTTAGTAAGGTGTGTACTCTACTTGTTCTAATCGATAATTCGTTCTTAAGAATTCACCATAACAATATTAGATCAGCTATTGCACAGATTTTAAAATCCATAGATGAGGCAAATTCTTTATTCCGTTCGACCGATTTCGACAATGATGGTTATCCAGATAATATTGGGTTTTTAATAAAATATTTTATTGTACTGCAGTCAGAAAGAAGTCCAATGAACGTATTTTCAAATATTACAAAAACGTTAATAGACGGTATGACTTTTTTTATTTAGTTATAACTTTAGGTTCTATTCAGAGTTCACACTAAATTCAATGAAAATTTATCTAAATTGTTAAAAGTGTATGCTTTGCTGGCTAAAATAGAAGGAACTTAAATATAAATTTTGTCTGTACGTGATTTATATGTCTAAAGTACGGTTATAAAATTTTTGTGGCAAATACGCTTACCATTTTGCTCGTGGGTGCCGTTTGAGGCAATTTCCGGTTGGGGCACAACATATTTTGGACAATGATGAAACAAACAGCGCAACACGCAATTTTTTTTTACAAAGTGATTTAAGACCACATGAGCAAGAAAAGAGTTTTAATAAGTTCATATTTTTTAAAGTCTGTCAACAACTGATGGTTTTTTATATCTCACAACTTATTAAGAGGCATTCATTAAGAAAAGGAGAGACTGGGAGCACTTTGGGGCAGAAATGCAAAGGAACATGGCCCCCATCCCCAGAATCGAAAGTGTAGACGAGGCAAGTAATAAGAGACTGTCTAAAAGTTAAGAGGCGGGCGCAGAGACTGATTCTGAGAGGACAAATTGGTGTACAACAAACTATCCCGAAGAGTCAAAGTGGCACCGCCCAGCAAGATGGCAAGCCCAGCTGAAGTTGCTCAATCCGGAAGACAGAAGCCTATAAAACACCCAAAAGGCTCTCAGAATCTCCAGGAAACCGATGCCGCCAATCCACGGAGCAAACGATATAGGCTATACTAGACAGCAAAAGTCCGAGGCATTCGCCGACAGTTTGGAGTTACAGTGTAGGGAAAACCAGCTCCCAGAAGAGGACGAAGGTTGGACGGAAAAAAATCGAGAGACACGTTCGAAGACTGGGGCGTGCACCAGACAAGAAACAAATGAGACCAGCAACCCCGGAAGAAGTCAAATGAATCTTACGGCGTCTCAAGAATAGAAAACAGGGCTTGGCACGCTGGACTCCTAGCCAAGATGTTCGACGCAGAATATCCGGCGGTAATCGTCAAGCTGACCAAGTCATAACTACGGAGAAACAACTTCGCGCGAAGGTAAACGAGGAGTCCTAGTCGCCAAACGCCAAATCCTGGCATGCAGCGCAGTGACTCGTCTACTGTTAGAAGCAGGAATGGTGCAACAGATGGAAAGTACAAATCAACGCAGAGAAGAGCAGTTCGATTCTGTTTCGAAAGAAGATAAACCAAAACTCGGCTGGACATGTTACCATGAACGGCAAGCTGATTCGATGGACACACACCACCAAATACTTAGCATTGAAATAAACGCTGAAGCCTGGAGCGCCCCTGGTTTGTTTTGGATACGTTGATATGTAAACATGCAAATTCTTGTTTATGTATCGGTCATAATAATCAGTGTATCTCTTATGGGTGTTACCTATCTTTATATTATTAATCTGAGGTAATTAGGCACTTACCAGACTGAAATTAATAATATAAACTAAACAAGGATTTACTGTACAATATGAAATAAATATTCTTACCAATCCCTTATGTTACTTTTGGTTGACAACAGTAGAGTAGATACATAATTAAACACTCTAGACAACAGAGTCAGTTGAATTTTATGAATTTTGTTTGCAAAAGATTTTAACTTAAAAATCTTTCGAGACTAGAAGGTTGCAGAAAAAATATTGTACGCAACACACCCAGAAAGTGTCCTTACTGGGCTCGCTCAGTAAATAATCACTTTCCGGTCTTGTTACGTAAATAACCATTAATCAAATACTATATTAATAAATAATTTCGTTTCTCAACGATTTCACAAAGCAACTGGATGAAAAAATCACGAGGCGAAACCGAATGTCTCATTCCCTTGTCAGTAACTTGATGCGAGTGAAATTGCTAAAAAGCAACAAAACTGAATATTTTAAAAAGGAATACAATTTATTTTAAAGCAATTGAAATCACGAATGGAATTTGGAAAAATCATAGGCCCCATTCTACAGTTTGAAAGACTCTGAACTATACTATACCAGCGACCCATATATAGTATAATATGAGTCGCTGATACTACACGGTTGTGATCAATTTTGTAATTTTAGGAATACCTACCACATGAGTAGTACAATTCTTTCGAACGGCAGAATGGAGCAAAGTTTATTTCTCGATCATAGAGACTGCCTAATTTAATTAAGGTCAGTAAAAATCTTACAGGTTGATGCCCTCTGCCAGCGTACTTAAATTTATATTCTGTATGAAAGTTACACAACTAATATCCTCTTCATTTCCATGACCAGAATATTTTCTTTTCAATTTGAAAAGCACCCATCCAAAAAAATCATTACATATCATCAACCCCTTCTATTGATATTGTCAACTTGAACATTTGTAAAAAACTAAGAAGCAAAAATTCTTATTTCCATCCTCTCCACACCAATATTTCTGAAACTTACCCTACTCCTTTCTGTAATCACCAGGTTAAAATAGTGATTTATTTTGAGTATGCTATTAAATTTTTAATGTATTTTCAGAACATTAATGAATGTATTTTCAAAATATTGCTTTTCATATTTTAGGTGAAATATACTTAAATATGTTTTCGCAATACCACTTATTGAGAGAAGTGTGTTTGGGACTGGCTTTTACAGGTCTCACATTTAAAAATGATGTTTTGGGGGTTAGTTACACTGCCGAACCAACAGAAAGAAACATTTTCAGATACTCACTTGGTGGAATTTGTGACCGACCATATAAATATGATATTGGAAAAAATTTAAACACTCTTGCAATATCTCCTAAACTTAATAATGGTAAGTGTATTTGTATGTGTGCGTGAATGTGTGTGTGTATGTGCTGTGTGTGTGCGTGTATGTACAGGGTGGCGCAAAAAGTATTACCCTATTTACTTAACTACATAGCCTACAACTTTCGAAATAAATGAAAAATTGTAAAATTTTTATTTTGTATTTTATTGGGGTTTATAAATTTTATTCCATTAAGTGTGGAAGATGATGTTGGTCAAATTTCGGTACAATATGGCGTCATTTACAGACCAATAGTACAGTGATTTAAAGAAAAGAGAAAATTTGAGTTTACGAAAAATCGTATTAAAGTCGAAGATAGAGTAAAAAAGTACCTTATAACGTTGTTGAGAATTACAAAATCGCATACGAAATTTTCTACAAAAAATTTTAAATTATTGATTTTTTTTATCATTTCATAACTGTATTTTGCAATTATAGCATACAAAATTAATATTTTCGTGGAACTTCGCGACAAAGGATAATATTTACAGTGTGCAAAATGGCTCCACTATCAACATTTTGAAACAAATAGTTGATATTTAAAAGTCAATCAGATCAATATGATATTTTTCAGGAAACACAATACCTCAATATATTTTTGATCTAGCTGTGGCTCATGAATTGGGTCATAGCTTTGGTAGTGATCACGATGTCACTGAATTATGTATGGACCATCTGATGGCGGCTAGTACTCCAAGGGATAACCAGAGAAAACATTTCTTATTTTCCAACTGCAGCAAGAAAAGGATTTTGCAAACTATAGTAAGCAAAGGACATTGCTTGGAAAATGATGATAATCCTTTTTGCGGAAATGGTACGTCATAGTGTGTCGATTTTTACTCCGTCTGTCTTTAAAAAAAGGCGGCTGGTCGACCAGAGGTGCTAACATTTTTAATGGTGAAAAAAAAAATCTACGTTTATTTATATTTTCTTTTTTGGGAAACAAAAAAAATATGAAAAATGAAAAATACTTTTTTTGTACAATGGTGATCCGGGTGATCAGCTGAAAAGTTTACTTTTTAAACCTTTTTATTATTCTTAAAAATATAAAAAATGAAATAGTAGCATATTTCACCGTTTTCGTATGTGCTATGAGTTTGTCTATTTTAATAAGTATACAGGGGACGATACAAAGGTCCCTTTTTAATGGGACACCCTGTGTATTTTTAATTATTTGGCTAGCTCTTTTCCTCCCCATTATAAATATTATGATTGTTATACATTTCATCTTCAAATAACTAAGTTATTATAGTTATTAAAGTATCAAGTATAAAGTACCAATGCTGAAAAATTAAATATGGGATTTTCCATACAGTTATAATTCATTTTCGGTTTTTCCCATATTTCTTCGGAAATACTTAATTGATATATTGTTATGACATTCGGAAGGTACATCAGTTTACATCTCTCCATTCCAACTAGAGATGTGACGGTGGGAGGTGTCGAAGATATTATTTCCAGATAACGGGACGCTAGTGACCTAAGCTACTTTTTCTTTCTTTTTCGACATTTACTATCATTAATACACAAAAAGGTTTTCTTATAATTTTTTGATAGGATTCAGTCTTTGAGTTAAACTAAATCATTCATCACCTGCTTATCAGTTAGCTGTTAATTGAGAATCGTTTAAAAAATTACATGGTTTTGTATTTTTTCATTAATATAATTTGGAAACTATGGTTCGACGTGTACGTAACTTGTACTTCTGAATTTCATAACAATATATCAATTACTTCCGGAGAAATGCGCCCGCAATCTCGAAATTTAAGCATTTTTAGCTACAAGTTAATATGATAAATCAATATTATTTTACCGTATTTTATTGCTCCTCTTTCCCGATTAAATTATTAAATTATTAAAAACTGGCCCACCCAGGATATATTTATATTATTAATTTTATTAAAAAATCATTTATAATATGATGTTTTTTTTTTGTATTTAGGTATATTTATTTGAATAACTCAATTACCTACTTGAAGATCAAATAAATGATTGAGCATATTTTCATGTTGGTATGTTACCTTTAACAATGAGCGTGAGAACAACATACTGTAGACAATTACAAGTATAAAATAATGATAGAAACGGTCAAGAAATAAATTTACATGGGCCGAATATGAGCACGTTTCTATCCTTATTTTATACTTACAATAAAAATGATAGAGCTATCCAAATACCTAAAAATGTCCACTGTGTTCCATTTAAAAAATGTGACTAAGAGACGCCTCCTGCATATTTATTAAGTTAGACACAAACTAATAGCTCATACAAAAACTTCGTGAAATATGCTACCGATCCATTTTTTTTTTGTTTTTTTCTGGCTATCTTTTTTAAGAATAAGAAATAGGTTTAAACAGTAGAATTTTCGGTAGTAATACCATAAGTGCATAAATATTATCGAAAATTCTGAAAAAATGTGCTGCATGAAAATCGCATGAGTTCATTTTCTTCGTTGTTTCAAAGTTAAAATAGTCCGACTCCGAAGGAAGAGGGTTAGATGAAAATAAACGAATGCGGTTTTCTGTAGGCAACAATTTTTTTCAGTTTTTTTCTGCTTAACGTTCATGCACGAACGGTATTCAGTAGAAAATTTACAGAATAAAAAAGATGAACACCACTTTTTTTTAGTTTTTTATTTTATTTTTTTTTATTTATTGTAATAGCTCTGACCGTTTGTGTTAAGCATGACATATATGATTTAAAAATTAAATGTAATAAAATTGTGTCATCACAGTTGAATTTTCGCTGTTGAATTTTCAGTGTGCAATTTTCAGTGTAATTTATAGAAAATTGCCCATCTCTTGTGGGTACTTCTTTACATGAGGAAAAATTTTAGGCGAATACCTGGTTCAAAATAAATACAAAAGATCAAATAAGTACAAAAAATATGAAAAAGTAAAAATAATCAACTCTTAACATATAATGGTAGTATTAGTATATTGGTACATAAACATTTGATCATGTTTTCGGTTTTATTTTACAACAATCATTGAGATAATTGAGTGAAGCTCTGGTAAGGTGCCGGGGCGCTGGGACTGAAAGGCGTTGGAGGCGGCGCACAGTGCTGTGAATATAAGACAATATTCGAATTTTGACTTGCTTGATAAAGGAAATCTAAGTAGGCGCAAGTGAAGAGTGACAGTTAACCGCCCCCACTACTCACGTGCCTAATGCTGCCTGTTAAGACCTGTTGCGATACGGTAGTTGTATGCATGAGTTAAAAAGGTGTATGCGTTCAGGTTTAGAGGCTGTTGTTGTTGAAAATGGCACGTACTTGTAAAGGTATGAATCCTTATACAACTTTTAAAACAGTAGAAAGTGGAAACAACATATCAAAACTGTGGTTTACGACAATTGCCTATATACTGGGACAAATTATAATGTTTTTAAACTTCACGATGCATTTTCTCAAAAAGCTTAAAAATGCTTATTTCATATTTAACACGGTTTGATAGTTTGAAGTTTCCTCTTGTTACTGATATACAGGGTGTTTACGAACTTGGGAATATATTTTTAATGGGAGGTAGTACTTGGTAAAAGAAGACGATTGCCAAAAATTTACCTTAGTAAAAGTCGCTCAGAAGTGGCAAAAAAAAATATTTTAAATAATACACCAAATTGTTTGAGAACCGCTGACGAAGCTAGCCGTGTTCGAAAGCCATGGCAGTGTTGCCAAATTGTAATCTCAATGTCCATTACTTGGCGACAATTCTTTTCTTTTTCCAATAGCATTAGATAAATAGCGTCTAACTGTGCTACCGGTCAAAACTAATTTTTTAAAATTAAATATTTTACCCGAAAATTAAACATCTTGTAACAGCCAGAAAAGTAAAACATAGTAACCTATGGATTGATTGAATTGTTTTAATGAATCCAACTACAGCTTAAAACATTTTTCTCACTATTGATTGATTTACATTTTTTCACATCATTAAATTTGTTATTTTTCACAGTATCTGTATTTTTATGGAAATACTCGTGCAAATACGAAATGGGGAATTCAAAATATTTACATCTTTGTGAGTATTGTACAATTTAAAAATGGAAATATACCCAATCTATTATAATAAATTATAGTGAATAAATCCCTGATATTGAGTGATGAAAACTGATAATTGAACTTATTAATCTTACCTTTACAACAAGCTCTCTGGCGGAAAATTCCTTAAAACACTCCCTTCACTCAACCACTAACACACAATTTTTTTCTTTGTATAGACACTACACTCAAAAACCAAATAAATAACAATATTTCCATGTGTAATATTTGGAAATTCATCACTATTTGTAGTGGTCTTCTTTTTGAAGGTATAAAAGCAATTTTTCCATATCACGAGGCAATTCCGTAAAAAACAAACTCGTCTCAATTTTGAGTACACAAAATTAACGAAATAAAACAATAAGAACTGTTTTAAATATTAAATAACCATTAATATTAGTTTTTCAAACTTCATAATACACTTAAAATAACACGTTCTGTTAACTAGACCACATTTGTGCTATTCGATTACAGCTGATGGGGGCATTGAACTCCATACTTACGAATAGTATGGAGTTCAATGAATGGGAGTCGAAAGTATCCTGCGTTTCCAATTCGATGCATGTTCAGTTCAAAATTATACGAACACACAGACAAACATTTTATTTTTAGTTTCTCCATGCACAAACAAAAGCAATACGTTTAAGTACTTTGTGTGGTACATTTCTCACGCAACTTTAAAAATTACAAAATGACAAAACATAATTCAGACACGAACAGGTCAGCACTGCGCAGACTTGTAAAACAACGATTGCCAACTATAGCATCATTTATAAAATTATTATGATTTTTGCAATAAACGAATATAGTTAGCTCACTTTAACATACCTTGTTTGTGCTAATGCTATCTTTATTTATTACACTTCATTGCAAAAAGTAAATAGGTGCGTTCTTTCTAACTGAGATTTTAGTTAATCTAAATAGTTTTACGCATACGGAGGCTATACCAAATGAAATTATCTTCAACCATGTTTTATGGTCGAAGGAAATTATCCGTTTTATTTATGCAGTGTAACCGTAAAACATCATAGATTAACTCATATCCCAGTTAGAACGAAATACTCGTTTATTCCAAAAATCATAATAGTTTACTAATAATGCTATAGTTGGCGATCATGTTTGTAATTTAGGGAATTATGTTTGCAGCGCTTGTTATAACAAAAGAAAATATTTTACCTAACCTCGATCCTTTTTGTGTATTGATTGATATTATTGCTTTTCCTCGTTGTTTTATATATTTTTGTGTTTCGTTTAGTGGATTTGTGTTATTGTGTTTATTACAATTACGTTATATTAAACAAAAGTGACCAAGGAACTTTACGTGACAACATAGTAAAGAAGGTAAGTTTTAAGATTATTGTTGATTATATTTTTTAATTGTAAAATATGGTCTCGTATTTTAAGGATTTATGTCGAAACTTCAACACTAGTGTGACAATAAGTCACTGAATTTTTTTGACGAGATATTAAGTGATTTTCACTATACCTTTTATGTTTTTGCTTTTCTTGCATTCTGTTTCTACACAATAAACCTATTTCTAAGTAAAGTAAGAAGTACTGTATGATGTACGAATCAAGTTTAATGAAGAGAAATGTGTTTTTTCCCTTTGAGCTGTGAGAAAGTGCAGCACATTCATTTCTAAAGAAAATTTTCTGTTAATGATATTTTAGGTTAACCGAAAAATCTAGTTTTAAAGGGAAACGAGGTGGCTCAAGTGATGCTGTCGAATGTCTTTCTCTTCTTTAAAACCAAATTCCCACAGTTCAGCACCATTGAAATAAGTATAATTGAGATAAAGTAACTATAACTATGCAAATTTGGAATTAGGACATATTAAAGTTGGTATAATTTTTTGAGAATAAAAAGCAAGGAATAAATTATTAAAAAAAATTTCTACTACGTACATACGAATAAAAAGCAAGGATTAAATTATTAAAAAAAATTTTCTACTACGTACATACTAGACATTTTTCGTGGCATGATTTATTTTTGATGCTACATCTTTTTCTCCGCATACAGTAGCAATAAATAAATAGTTATCCAAAATATTGTAAAGTTAGCTATAATTTAATTATTATATTTTTAACCTAGATTACAGCAGTGTGTAGGCATGTTTCGGTCAGTTATTGAACTATGCAAAGATGGACTCACTGAAACGTCTAATCAACCCCTGACAAGAAAAAGAACTAAATCTTTAACTGATGATATACTAGAGACTGTAAGGATGGAAATCAGACATTTACGCTAAAAAGTAAGTATTATCTTTTTCTTAAACACTGCCTAGCTTATGAAGTCACTTTTTTTGTACAGTTTTATATCTGCCTAATTTCTAAATAAACTGTAACATAACACCTCAAACTGAATGTTGAAAATAATCTGATTGAAAATGAAATTTCAAACTGCTACCTATATTTGCATACGCCAGTTTTGTTTGGCTATTTATTTTTTTATACATTTTTAGAAAAAAAAAATTATTGAGTATTACATCAGCATCCCTTCAAACCTTCAAAATATGATAACAGTAATAAATAGCTATCATTTTTTTATAAGTATTTTATACTGTCATTATTATCAGAATACGTTAGTATAAAAGTTTTAGGTACCTAAAAAACCAAGCACAATACTTCAAATACATTTTATCATAGAAAATATTAAAACAACTAGGTACTCAAATCTAGGGCAAGACTGTATTGAATTAAATAATAGTATTCTTAATAGTAGAAGCAAAATAATATTGTAATTAAAAAAATGTTGACACCAAAAAAGAAAAGTTACAGTTATGTGTAAAAATGTTTCTTTTTGGTTTAATTGCCATATCTTTTTGCAATGCAATCTTGTTCCTAGTTTAGTAGTTTTAATAGTTTCTAAGATAAAATGTATTTAAAGTGTTGTGTTTGATTGACAGTATAAAATATAAAAAATTAGGCTTGAAAGGATGCATATGTAATACCCAATAAAAAATAAATAAATAAAACAGATTTATTTTGTTGTTTTCAATATTTGCAGAAATTCTTATTTCCATGTTTTCCTTGAAGATAGAGTTGTCCAGCAATTCAGAGCAGCATTTTCCGAATCTTAAAAAAATAGTTTTTTTTATAAATGATGATCCCAGAAGAGATTTAATGGAGAAACCCAATATAGTACATGTCGGATGTCGCTTTCTGATGCCATATATGGAAAATGAAAAACTGAGTGTTTCAAGAAAACTATATGTTTTTCTTGACAACGCTTGGATTTTTTCCATAAGAAAATCATGGCAAGATGACAATGTTAAATCTGCCAAAAGTGTTATAGGAACGAGATGGATCAAGGTAACTTATTAGCATTTTTTTTTTTATAGAAAATGAAGTTGATTCCATATTTTGTAATAATCAAAATTTAATTTTTTTATTACTGTGTTTCTATATTTGCACACCTACATAAGGCAGCAGTCAAGTTCAAACTCTTACATTCTTCGGTGTAGAGGGCAGAACATGGATTGCATCTCTGTTCTTGATCTCAAATCAATTGCACTGCTGGCCGCTGTGCTGTGGTAAATCACAGTTACATTTTATATCTAGAGGGCTGCACGAGCTTGACCGAAAGCTTCCTATGCACTGTTTTGAAATTAAAGTACAGTATAAATTTAGTAAAAGTAAAATTAAATGAATAGTTTCTTTATATCTCTGTTTAACTAACTAGAGAACTAAGTTTGATATCTTGGAAAGAACAATGTTGTTGTATGCTGTACTGTTTTTGTCGTTTAGGCAAATTATTTGCGGCTTGCATAATTAATTTGGAACATTACTCATTAGGCATAACATAGCTTTTCGTTGTAGGCGTATTGTACTTCATGCTGGTACAGGAAAAGGATTTATTGAGGGAGCAAGCTTAATTTTTAAATCTGGAAGATCTACTAGAGATTATCATGGAGAAATTAATTCCCAAAATTTTGACAGTGTTTGTAACATAATATGTTGCCTGTATTCGATGGATAATGCCAATTACCACAGTGGGCAAGTCAACAAATTTTCTATAAAATCTTCAGAGAAAGAGGCCATGCAAACTTATTTAAAGGAACATAATATAGAGTATCCAGAATTGGCCTCTAAAGATAACTTGATTACTCAATTGTCAGTACCCAATAAATTCTTTATAGTAGATTCATCGATACAGAGTGCCTGGGCATGAACTGTTGCGGTTGCCTCCATGTCATTGCCAATTGAATTGCAAAACGTTTTTATGATAAAAAAGTGCTCAAAGTTAGGGATGTGTAACATACTTGAGAAAGAGCTGATAGTAGTATAATAAAAAGTCAACTATGTTAAACGCACAGTCACCATGATAAAAGCTGCATAAGAAAAAGAAATTTATTGTCTCCGAACATCTCATTATCACTGGGAGAGAAAACACTGACATTTTTGAGGACATTGATAGTGATTGAAAACACTTTAATATGTCTATATTATAATTTATAAAGTAAACATATTTACGCAATAGTAGTTATAGTATGCATTTGCATAATTTTTAACTTTCATGTATTCATTTCTTAAATTTTATATGTAAGTAAACATATTCGTGCAATAGTAGCTTAACCACTGTTTATCTAATTCATATTTTATTTAGATTCATATGCATTTTTTATCTTTTCAAGTATGTAAGTACACGAAATTTTTTCTTTCTGTACACACATACTAATGCATCTAAAGCACATGGAAATGATTAACATCTGTGTGCCAAATACACTTTTTTGTACCAAATAGTAAAGTTTAGATAGGATTAATGAATTAGATTAGGATTAATGTTAAGGTTGTTCCTAATTAAATCTTCATGATTTCTATGTAAAAAAATGCCATTTTCTAATAAATACTAATAATAATGCAATATTTTAATATCTATGCCAAACTAATATTAATGTAATAATCTTTAGATTATTTTAACAATTTTAATATTGCCAATAGTCGTTTTAGTATTTTTATTTCTAAAAAATATGGCTGTACCTATATTCAATATACAACTTAAAAAAATAGTTTCTACGACTCATATAATCAATGTTGCCACAACAATAAATTTTAACATACTGAAACTGGGGGTCAACGTACCTGATCTGAATATTGTTTTAATCATTGTATACTTTGTAATCAAGAAGGAATTATTTTAATTATTCAGTTTTTATTTTTGAAAACTGCATATGTATTCAAAAATAGTAATGAAAACAAAAAAATAAATACTAAAATAATTGAACCTTTCAAAAAACAAAATATCTTATGTGGCTACCACCTAACTTTCTTTAAAAAATCTGACATTTTATCTTTACTTTTTGTTTTAATCTTTATCTCAAAAACTATGGTTGCCATTGCAATAAATATATGCTGACAGATTTTTTCATGAATTTATGTTTTTTCATCATAATTCGTCAAAGTTCGATCAGAAATGCAATAAAAATTTTTTAAATTTTTTCCCGACAGTACCTTTTTTTACTCTTTCATTCTTTGTCTCTTATGGTGGTACCACAATCATCAAATTTAATGTGACCTAAAAAGTTGTTGAAAATTATTGCCAAGGTACCGACGTGCTTTTTGCTTGATAGTAGGTATTTATGGTATGAACATATTTATTTTGGCAGCACTTGATGCAATGTAAATGAAAACGTTGGGTTCAAGACTCTGCTGTGTTTTCATCAGGTACAAGTGCACACAACCGAGTGTAACATTTAGAAAAAAAAGTTACTAAATATCAGATTAAGTAACATTCAATAATAAAAAGTTACTAAATAGAATTGTTATTTAAAAACTTAAAGAGTGGTAGTTTGCAATCAACGTTCAGTTTATGCCATAGTGTTTTTTCATTATTATCTCTTGTGTCCTATGTCATTACGATGCCGCATAATTATAGTAATAATGAACTGGTCGATATGCTGTTAATCTATGGTGAATGTCGCCAAAATTCTGCAGCTTCTCAACGTCTGTACGCGGAACGTTTTCCAAATAGACATGCACCAAATGCCGCAAGATTTGTAACTCTTGTTCAACGAGCACGCGATACTAGTGAGTTACGGCCCCGTCGAGGACGTGATGGAGGTCCTGGTAGGCCTTTGCGTATTTTGAACGCTGAGGAGAACATTTTAAATTTAGTAGAGGAAGATCCATCTTTAAGTACGCGTGAACTCGCGAGGCAAACCCGTACGTCAAATCGGATAACATGGCGGACCTTGAGAGAAAATCAACTATACCCGTTTCATGTGCAAAGAGTTCATGCTCTACAACAACAAGATCATCCCTTACGTGTAGACTTTTGCAATTGGCTGCTAGATCAAGGGCAAGATTTCACTGCCAATATTTTATTTTCAGATGAAGCCATTTTTACCCGCAACGGAGTTTTTAATTTTCACAACACGCATCAGTGGTCTATAGAAAACCCACATGCTGTCCGCCGTACTAATTTTCAACATCGCTTCTCTGTTAATGTTTGGGCTGGCATCGTGAACAATTTTTTTAATTGGACCTTTTGTGTTGCCAAACCGCTTAAATGGACAAGATTACCTAAACTTTTTAGAAAATGAATTACCAGGTCTGCTTGAAGAAGTAACTATGGATGTGCGTCTGCTAATGTGGTTCTTACATGATGGGGCTCCACCTCATTATTCTCGTGCTGTGCGGACTTACTTAAACAATAAATTTCCTGATAAGTGGATAGGGCGCGGTGGTCCGGTTTCTTGGCCTCCTCGTTCCCCGGACTTAAACCCCTTAGATTTTTTTTTCTGGGGATATTTAAAAAATTTAGTGTACACTAGTGAAATTGACACTATCGAAGAATTACAACTTCGTATTGAAGTTGCGTCACAAAAACCTATTAGACAACGACAGAACGTTTTCGTAAATGTGCGTGATTCCTTAATCCGTCGAGCTCGCTTGTGTGTTGACGAAGGAGGTGGCAACTTTGAACACTTACTGTAATATAGTTGTTCTGAACTTACTGTGAAGTGTGAAATTGTAGCTTAATTATAGTATGGTTGCAATGTACAGGATGCAAGAAATCCAATTTCATTTCATACGTAAGTGTGCACACTTTTTATAGCAAAACCTCTTTACTCTATAAAATCTCCATTGTGTGTTAAAATTTAAAATATTCATATAAAAATTATAAAATATACCTAACCCTTTAAAAATGACAAAAAAAAGTTTGTAATAAATTTTATTATTTAATATTTATTTTCAGTTTACCCTTCAAACGTCCACAGATTCTAGTGCTTTGGGTGAAAGCAGTCAGGGGAGGGGAGAATTGGTCTCCTTCAAAAATGAGTAGGCTTTGTTGGGGAACATTTATTAGCGTTGGATTACTAAAATTTAGGCTACGGTGCAACACTAAACTACTCAAACTTGATGCTGTGCCAAGTATTTTTTGCTTTCCCAAGCATCTGTGGTTAGTAATGATGCTTGCAATGAACAGTTGAACTTTTAAATTAATATTTTATTTTTTTCTTATAGGTCTGACTCTAGAGCTTGTACTTGGGCAAAAAACTGACTCTGAAATTAAGGATCATGGTCAAAGACGTTACTCTGCGTTAATGAAGCAGTTTGCCAATACGCTGTTTATGTTTAGAGTTCAATGACGACATGTCTTATCATCACTTCACATTTCACAGTAAATGTTTAATGTTGCCACTTCCCCTCGTCTCCAAAATGAGCTTGATGAATTGGAGATTCGTGCACACTGCACATTTACAAAAACGTTCTGTCTTTGTCTATACTTTGTGACGCAACTTCAGTGCGCAATTGTAATTTCTCAATTGTATCAATTTCATTCCCAGAAAAAAATCTAAGGGATTCAAGTCCGGCGAACGAGAAGGCCAAAAACCTGGACCGCCGCGCGCTATCCACTTATCAGGAAATTTATTGTTTAGATAATTTCGCACAGCACGAGAATAATGAGGTGAATTCTCATCATGTAAGAACCACATTTGCTGACACACATCCAGAGTTACCTGTTCCAGCAGACCTGGTAAATCATTTTCTAAAAAATTTAGGTAATCTTGTCCATTTAAGCAGTTTGGCCACACAAAAGGTCCAATTAAAAAATTGTTCATGCCAGCCCAATTGTTAACAGAGAAGCGGTGTTGAAAATTAGCAAGGCAGACAGCATATGGGTATTTTAATGATTAATTATCACTGATGCGTCTTGTGAAAATTTAAAACTCCGTTATGGGTAAAAATGGCTTCATTTAGAAATAAAATGTTGGCAGTGAACTCTTGCCCTTGATCTAGTAGACAATTGCAAAAGTCAACATATAAGGGATGATCTTGTCGTTATAGAGTATAAACTCTTTGTACATGAAACCGGTACTGATTTTCCTTCAGGGTGTATCATATAATCCGATTTAAAGTTGGATCGCCCTCTACCGAATTTAAGATAATCTCCTCAGGGTTCAAAATACGCAAAGGCCTATCAGGATCTTCATCACGTCCTCCATGGGGCTGTAACTCACTAGTATCGCGTGCTCGTTGCACAAGGGTTACAAATCTTGCTGCACTTGGACATGTCTATTTGGAAAATATTCCGCGTACAGATGTTGAGAAGCTGCAGAATTTTAGCGACATTCACCATAGATTAACAACATTCGACCAGTTCATTATTACTATAATTATATGGCATCTTAATGACATAGGACAAAAAAGATAATAATGAAAAACACATTTTAGCACCAACTGAACCAAGATGGTAAACTACCACCCTTTATAATAACAACTCTATTTAGTATCTTGCAGCATTTGGTGCATGTCTATTTGGAAAACGTTTTACGTACAGATGTTGAGAGCATTTTGACAACATTCACCATACCATATCAACTAACTATATTGTCCATAGCCTTGTAAATTGATGTACATGTAACCATTGCTTCGAAATATTACTTTTAAAAAAAGACAGCATAGTTATTGATCATAAATATAGTATTTCTAAAGATTTTAAAAATCGTAAATTTTGCTGAGAAACAATTCTGATGTTTCATTGGAAAAGAAAATTTAATTAAAAAGCAACTAATAAATACATCTATTAAATATTTTTCAAAAGAACTGAGGATTTTGTACTAAGCTACCTGGCAAATTCCGTTCTGAGGAATTGCATGAAACCCAAATCATTAGAAAAGTAATGCAACTTTTCATAAAATGCAGAATACACCATCATTCGAGATTATTAAATATTGAATTACATGAAAAAATCAGCAACCATTAGGCAAACAATTTCTAAATTACTATTGTTTAAAAATTGTTAATAAAAGAATATAAATAAGTTAAAAACATTTTTTTAATATATTTTCTGTACCTAAATATTGCATTTTTTTATGTACGTATTATATTTTTTGTATAAATGTTATAAATATTATGTTTACTTTGTAGAAATAAAAAGCAAGTGTGTACAATCTATTTTTTTTTTATTTTGACAAATTACCTCTTTCCTAATTCTGTTTCCAATAATTTATTTTAATCTAGTATAATCATTTATTATTTCAACTAAAAATATGTTAAAATAGATTTCAAATATTGTTTCATAAAGCATAAGTAAGTTTTAATAGATTTTTAGAGTTTATTAAATAATCAAAAAATACTAAAGACAGTTTCATAATTCTTTTACCTCTTAAAAGATTAAAGATCAATTAATCTACATAAATTTTAATAAAATATTTAAGATAAAGAAAATAAAAAAATGAATCCTTCAAACTCGCATTTCTGCCATTTATTCAACGTGTTGAGAGATACTACACCCTTGCGGGTTGCATACAATTCGGTTTTGCCCATGTGTATTAGAAGAATGAGTATTTACCACAGACATATATGCTGTCTATGGTATTTACCTATTTTTACACAGCAAACAGTGAAACAAAGAGCGTCACTTTCTTTGCCTCGACGAGTACTGCAAGGGTTCTTTGCGCAAACGCAGGTATACCTAGGTATTTTTAAATGTTTTAATCATGTATATGAGGAATATTCAGAAAGTTGGTTATAAAATAAAGTTTTGTAGGTAAATAATAATTTTTGATATTTGACTATAAAAACTATGGTTAATAAAAAAAAGTACGATACTTTTTTTATCAATTATGCAAATAATTTTATTAGTTTAATCCCAAATGTATTAAGTACATTTTAGAATTGTAAATATTTACACTGTCAAGATATTCAGTACCTATAAAGTTATATTTTAAGTGCCATGACAGTTACTTGTATTTAGTCTAGAATAAAACTAACGTAACAAAATGTTTTTAATTTTTAACGCAAATCTTATATTTTTTTTTATATTTTCAAGCAGGTGTTTACAAGTGATATCATTCCCCGGTTTCTCATATTAATAAAAGAGAAATACAATGTGGACTAGTGCAGAAATAATAGTAATAGTAGCAGTAGTAGCTACTTATTTTACAAGGCAAATAGGCCACAATGGGCCCTTTAGGAGCAGTAAATTGAAAATATGATATAATGCAAATACCTAATGACTCATACAAAGTTATATGTTTTATTGCAAATCATTTTTACAGCCAAACAGTAATCTCAAATTGATTAGTGGAATTTGCGAAGTTCATATGACTGAATTTACTAAATAATTTTTTAGCTACCATTTAAAAAATAGGTATATGTATAAAAAAAGTATGTAAAAAAAAGCCAAACTAATAAAATGTGTTCCTAAACAATTTCAAGGTAAAGATTAAAACACCAAAAATATTAATAGTTGAACTTATCTAACTCGAACTTCCTAAATTATTAAAAACTATATATAGCATGCTAACTAGTTGTCACTATTAAAGATGCACAAGAGCTTTGTTCAGATAGGGTAACAGATTTTCTCAAGTCTACGAAAGTAGTTGTAAGCTGTAGAAGAATAGAATTCGCAAATCGCCAGATTTCTTGAAGGTACTTTCTGTCTTCTATTCCTTGATTTTTGGGAAACCAGACCTTCTAATGTACATGGCAGGGAAGACTAAAAAGAAAATTAAATATTGTAATATACCTCATACGTTATAAATGAATGTTTTTCTTTGAATATTATCTAGCTTTTAGAACGAGGCATTAAAATTTTGATAATTAATTTAATTTTATTTAATATATTACACTCTCGATATTATACGTGTCATGCCAAATACCTGAAAAGGTGGTTATAACTATTACATCTACAATCTAGCGATGGACCAAGAGAAACCCTCTCAATATTTATATGGGACGGGATCCAGTTTTAAGAAATTTTAATGGGCATAATTATTTTACGTTATAATTAAGATACCTTTAAAAATAAAAGCACAGATTGAATTATTGTATTAAGAATATTGGTAAAAGGCCCTCCACTAACATAAAAACTGAGACAAGCTGCTTTATTCAATTTAGTTGTCGATACGCTTTAGACTGTATGTGATATAAAATTATTGTTTCAAAGGACCAATTGCATAGTATGAAAATTATCAATTTCTTCAACCTGACAAGACTCCAGATACTGCTATCTTAATTTAGTAAATACTGTACCTGATACTCTTAAAACTTCCATTGTCGTGATTGGATAGGGCACAGCTATGGATGGAAAACCTCCCTCTCTCGATTGTAATGGTTTCCCAGACTCTTGGGTTTTGGATCCATGTAGTCTTCGTTCATAAATGTTCTGACCATATGAATAGTGTATTTATGATGTCTGTAATTGAAAAACCTCATATACATATTTGTATCCATCCACACATTTTGGCTCTCGTTGTCACTGGGAAACCTATACGATTAAATTCTTCTATTAAATACTTATACTTAATGCCGATTGTTGGATTTAACTGACAATGTTTGAACAAAATAAAAATAAAACAATTTCTAACCTGTGAAATGTCACGTGAAATTCTGCCAGATGAGTTTGTTTTCAGTTTTTACATAAAACACAAATTCGATATACTTTTTCCATTACTGTGCCGCAAAAAAACTGAAAAATAGAAGATAGAACACAAAAATCTGCTAGGCATGAAAACAAAACAAAATGACAAATGTCAAAACCGAGAAATGACAGAATAAACAAGGAACGGTGATTGGTGATTCTCAAATCGAGTATGCGCATAAATTGCTTGCACTACTATTTTTGAGATGGAAGCACGAATTTCTTAATAAGAAATTCGTGGATGGGAGATATTAGGTGCATTATTTCTAGCAGATCTCAGTTAATCTATGTAGTTTTACGGAGGCTACATTAAATGAAATTATGCTTTTATTTATGCAGTGTTACCGTAAAACAACTTAGATTAACTGAAATTTTAGAGAAAGCACCTAATGTTGGCTACACTGCTTGTGGAGCTATAGTAAAAAAGTTAGTACTATGCAAATATGGAGTCACAAAATTCTGTAGTAGAATTGTTATTTAATAATGTTTGTTTTCAATCTTCGTTCGGTTCGTTTTACAGTGTTTTATCATAGTAACAGTAATAACGAACTTGTGGATGTTAATATCTACATATGGTACATGTCAAATTACATCGGCTGTGTGCGTGAAACATTTTTCAAATACAAATGCCGCATGATTTGTAACCTTTGTGCAACGATCACACGATATTTGTGAGTTACGGCCCCGTCGAAGACATGATATGAGGTCCTGATATGCCTTTCAACGCTGAGGAAAACATTTTAAATTTGGTAGAGGACAATCCAACTTTAAGTATGTGTGCGTTCATTCGTTAAGCAAACCGTACGTCTAATCGGATTGTATAGGAGGAAATAAACTATCCATTTTCATCTAAAAAGATTTCATTCGTGTTCAACAGCAACAAAGTTTTGTGTGATGAAGGATATGGCAACATGGAACAGTTATTGTGAAATTTGCTGTGTATTGGGACAGGACATTCACCTTCGATTCCAGCAGTTCTCAACATGTTAGCACTTTTTTGTTGAGAAAGGTCAGTTATTTTTTTCTAATATTTAAGGTTTTCTTATGCACCATACGATTTATTATATCAAGATGTACTTATCCTCAAAAAATAATTCCCAAGTTTGTAAACACCCTGTATAATTTACTGAACGCAGGTGAGCGCCAAATCACAATTTTTGTTATTAGATATCGCGTTGTCAATTAAAAATGGTGACCTGTTGAATACTTGGATTTCCAGTGACAGACGTGAAGCCCAGGCTAAAATTTCAAAAACAATATATATATATATATATATATATATATATATATATATATATATATATATATATATATATATATATATATATATATATATATATATATATATATATATATATATATATATATATATATATATATATATATATATATATATATATATATATATATATATATATATATATATATATATATATATATATATATATATATATATATATATATATATATATATATATATATATATATATATATATATATTCCTCATACAAATACATTTAAATTAATGGTAATAATTTGTTCTTTTAAACATATAAAGACTGTGCTAGTATTTTTGCACACCCGCTTACGTTTTTATTTAATCTATGTGTTACAAACTGTTGCCTCTCTGAAATCTGGAAATGTCAAAAGTGTGTCCGGTTTTTAAGAAGTGTGATAAACATGATATTAGCAACTTTAGACCAATATCTATCATATGTAATTTTTCAAAGGCCCTTGAAATTTTACTCCATGATAACATTTACTATAGCATTAGCAACCAAATATCGGTGTACCAACATGGTTTTATGAAAGGACGTTCTACCACCTCTAATCTGTTGCATAACTCAGTCTATTTCTGAAGCCATTGATCAACGCAGGCAACTTGACGTAATATATCTCGAAAGCATTTGACCGACTGGATCACTCCATACTGCGAAACAAAATGTCTGTTTTTGGTTTTTCGCCGTCTCTGTTATTATTTTGTCATGCTTATCTTTCGGATAGAAGGCAATATGTTGTGTATAATGGTTTCCAGTCTGTCGAATATATTGCTACATCCGGAGTCCCACAGGGGTCAATTCTCGGTCTCCTGTTGTTCAACATATTCATTAACGATATTGTGAATGTTATTGATGTGTCCTGTCTACTTTACGCTGATGATGTCAAAATTTTTAAAGTAATTTCTTGTTTGGAGGACTGCATTTTTCTGCAAAACAGCCTTTCAAACTTATTTAATTGGTGCGTTGAAAACAATTTAAATCTGAATGTGTCTAAGTGTAACGTTATGACCTACACAACTAAATCCGAGGCTGTTATGTTTAATTACAGTATTGACAACGCAGTCCTTCAACGACCTTCTACTCTTGCTGACCTTGGCGTAATATTCGATGGCGAACTTTCATTTATACCTCACATAAATAATTTAGTGACTCAATCTCTTAAAATTCCTGGGTTCCTAATTAGAACTAGCAGAGACTTCTCGAATATCAGTACACTTAAAACTTTATACTTTGCTTTTGTTAGGTCTAAACTTGATTATGCGTCTCTTGTTTGGAACCCTCACTACAAAAATCACGTAGACTCTTTTGGAGAAAGTGCAAAGACGATTCTTAAAACTATTATGGCTTAAGTCTGAGGGAGCATACCCGTCTATCGGTGTTCCCCAACAAGAGTTGTTGACTAAGTTTTCCATGACATCTCTTGAAAATAGACGCGAATATTTTTCTCAAGTATTTCTATAAAAAAATCTTATACAATCAAATTGACTGCCAAGAATTATTAGGGAAATTAAATTTTCATATGCCTAGTGTATATTTTCGGAGAACACAAACTTTTTACCTCTCATTTTCGCACTCAAATATTCTTAGATTCTCACCTCTATTTACTATGTGCAACAATTACAACAACTGTGAACAGTTCGATATTTTTCATTGCACCCTTAATTTTATTAAAAAATATTATAATAACTAAGTCTTTGTTTCTCTTTTTTCTTTTTCCGTCTTAAACTGTCTGACATTATTTTATTGTTATTTTTATACAATGTTTTATTGTTATTTTTATACAATGTTTTTTTTTCTTTTTAAATATCTTTTCTATATACTTATACTGTATTGTATTTTTTTGTTTTGTGTATTTTCCTGCTCTAGAAATGGGTTTACCTGTTGACCAGTGTATGCAAATAAATAAATAAATAAATAAATAAATAAATAAATCTCTATTTATCACTGGACTTTTATTTTAAATTAAACTATTCGTACAACACCCTGTATTATGTTAAGACAAATGGTTTATAATGTTTAATATATTTTAAGACAAATTTTATGATAAACTGTCTCATATAAAGTTGAAAATATATAAATACCACATACATCTCAACAGTTATGATTTTTGTCCCAAATTTACATATACTCGCAGCACTGTGCGGCGCTTCCTAGCCCCCTCGGCCCAGTCCAGCCCTGAATTTTGATCGTTTCAAATGAGAGCATTTTCTACAAAAATATAAGCAGAAAGTAGAAAACTTCTAACATCTAGAGAATCCTTGTTTAGATAAGAATAAGTCAAGTTAATTCAATGATGGCCATTTAATGATGAAGTAATAGTAAATTTTTCACTACATTTTTGTTATTAAGCTGTTGTTAAGAAAACTAATCAAAAGCTTTGTAAATGTTAGATACAAATGTTATCATGTGTCTATAGTTTGATGTTTGGATCTTTGCGCGTATATCAAATTAGATACGACCTGCTCGTGTTCTGCTATATTGCAGCAATGCATTTATGGTATCCACAAATTATAATACGTATGTATAAATGAAACATGGTTCAGTTCGCCATTGCTCAAAGGTATTTATTTTTGATTATTTGATTCATACGGCTACTAATTGAGACGCGCAAACCCACATAGCATTTACATATATAGTCTGCGAAAGCGATATTGTGACGGGACATACGGGTTAAGACGCGACATGAGGGCGGGAAATGTCTAATACATGTTATCGTCCGTCCTTTAAACCGCTTACATTAAATCAAGAACGATGATTGTTGTTTTTGTTGACACGCGACCGAGGCGGAGTTTAGCTTACATGCTGGGATACTTGAGGGCCGCGCTTAATTTTGTTATCGATTATATGTTCTAACAGTGCGTTATATGATATATTGTAAGTATAATATTATAAGATAAATAATAATTATTTCATACCTGTTTATTTGCTGATGAGTTTTTGAAAATAATTTAAGAAGGTTATCGTGTTGCAGTGAGTTGTGTAATAGTGTGATATAAGTAGTAATTATTTAATATCTGTTTATTTGCTGGTGTGTTTATAAAAATAATTTAAGAAAGTTATCATATTGCAGTGAGTTGTCTAATAGTGTAATATAAGTAATAATCATTTTATATCTGTTAATTTGCTGGTGTGTTTTTGAAAATAATTTAAGAAGATTATCGTGTTGCAGTGAGTTGTGTAATAGTGTAGTATAAGTAATAAATATTTTGTATCTGTTTATTTACTGGTGTGTTTTTGAAAATAATTTAAGAAGGTTATCATATTGTAGTGAGTTGTGTAATAGTGTAATATAAGTAATAATTATTTCATATCTGCTTATTTACTGGTGTGTTTTTGAAAATAATTTAGGAAGGTTTTCATATTGCAGTAAGTTGTGTAATAGTGTAATATAAGTAATAATTATTTTATAACTGTTTATTTGCTGGTGTGTTTTTGAAAATAATTTAACAAGGTATTTGATGTAAAAGTGTTTCGATCGTGGGAGACCTCTACGTCTACATCTTATTGTGTTTGTAAAAATGAAAGTGACAGTGATTACAGTGATAAAGAAAATCAAAATAAATTAGTGTTTTCAGTAAGAAAAAATGATTTTGTTGCCCCTTTTTGGTTGCCTTACTTATTATATGCAGCCGATGCATCTCTTTTAAGACAGATTTATGAATATTTTTTAAAAATACACCTGGAAATATGTGCTTGCATAATATACACAATTGTGTATGTATTATTAATAAAATCAAGGTATGTTAAATAACCATCCCCTTCTGTCAGACCTAATGTATGTTTACCTATCTTTCCGTAGTCTAACACTGTATTGTCTTGCAAAAATGCCCTGAACGACTCCTGGGCGAGAAGCGTGTAAACCATGTACAATCCTTTACTCTGTCACCCACACTTGCTAAAAGGTAAACTGGCAAATACATGTGTGCATACATGTGTGTAGATGTGTGTGTAACTGCGCGTATATATGTATATAATTTCTTGTTATTTGTTACTTGTACGAAGAAAATAAAGGAGTTTTATCAATTTCGTGCTACCAAGAAATTCGTGGCTAAAACACTTTGTATGTAAAGCCAAAATGCAAAAAAAAGTAAGAAAAATCGGATACATTTAAGCGACCAAGCGAAACAAATTAATGTTTACAATAATCTTTTGAGGCGACGAGCTAATGACCCTAATTTGTATGATTGTACTAGGTCAAACAGCATGTCTTACCAACGTTCCCCGTCCCACAATACACAAACTGGTGAAAGAAGGTGGCCTCCCATGAAAACAACGATCCGACGCCGGTCAATCGAAAATTCTGGACCTATCGTTAGCAAAACTTTTAAGAACTATTAACGTGGTAGACAGAAAATTAAAAGAAATGGATTATCATCTAAAATATACCAAAGGAACTTTAGGAACTTGGCTGAGAACAAGTGGATTTAAATATCAAACTATTAATAAACGCATGGCGATTATGGAAAGTAGACGAATAGTGGATTGGCGAAATTCATATCTAGAAGAGATAGAAGAACCAAGAAGGGAAAATAGACCAATTTATTATCTAGATGAAACTTGGTATAATACTTATGACACCGTAAAAAAAGGATGGACTTATGTATCTAGGATATGTCAACCAATCTCATTGCCCCTTACTCCCCCGACTCGGTTGATTATATTACACTGTAGATCAGTTGATGGATGGGTTGATAATGCATTGAAACTGTGCGGAAAAAACATGGAAGACTGTAACGTGGATTACCACAAGAACATGGAGGGAGAAAAATTTGAAGAATGGTTTGAAAATACCCTAAATCCAAAATTAAAACCTAATATCGTTATTGTTCTTGACAATGCGAAGTACCATTCGAGACAACTGTATAAAATTCCTAACAAGAATTGTACTAAGCTGGACTTACAAATTTCTTTAATGGAACGTGATCTCTATTATGAGGAAAATTATAATAAAGCACAACTATTGGAAGTTCTGCAAACGAAAAATTACGAGAAGTATATTATAGATAATATAGTGGAGAGATGTGGCAGAAAGTGTTGAGATTACCGCCATATTTCCGTTTTTAACTCGATTGAATTAATTTGGTGTAAATTGAAGAAAAATGTCAGAAAAGGAAATGTTTTTCCAAAATTTCATAAAAAAGTCGTAGAGTTAATTCAAAATGAAGGGTCGAAAATTAACAAGGAAGATTGGGAAAAAATAATTAGGAAAGTAATTACAATTGAGGATGATTATTTAAAAATTGCCAAATTTCATAGTGGAAATTTATTATAAATTTGAACGAGGATAGTAGTTCATCTCAAAATGAAGAATAGGGTGAAAAAAAGCAAGGATTCAGAGGAAGAAGCGTTGTGAGGTGAGGTAAAGTGAAGTGATGTGAAGTGAAGAAGTGAATTTTTGATATCAACTGCATTATTTAATTCCGTTTTTGTGCTATCGTGGTTCAGTGCTTGATAAACATTCTTTTTCAGGATGTTACCTATTATTTGTTAATGTTATTATTCTTTTTTTTCATTTTGACAAAAATATGTCTTTGTTTTTATTATAGTAAGAACTATACTATTAGAACTTATTTTTAGTTCATTTATTGAGAAAAATATTTGTTTCTGTTACTATTTTGAGAGTATATTTGTTGTTTTTATTTTGTTTTATGGCTTTCTTGTTACTTTTTAAATAATCCCTTTTCTATACTAATATTCCATACCTATCCTTTCCTGGCAAGAAATACCTCCTCGCGGTTCTTGCTGGTTAGTAACAATTTATATTAAGCAAACTTGATTACTGTAACTGCTGTATGTGTAGTCAATACGTTAAATTCAATGCTTTTATTTCAAGTTAATACTTTTTTGTACAATTGTTAAATTGTTGCTAGCTAAACTGAGCACAAAAACCTACATTGAAAATAAAACGAGCGAACAATACAGTTAAATCCGACTCGCGTTCCGTAGCGTCTTACCCCGGACGTCCCGTCACAATATCTGTTTCGCAAACTATACATTTGATTTAATTTCGACGTCAATTCGACATCGAGTTGATTAGTTTTAGGTTAAATTTACGAGTTTATGTGGAAATGGCCAATGACTCCTAGTAAAAAAAAAAGAATTTTATATTTATTTGATATTTTTCTCTATAAGTAACATTGTTGACAGTCATCTACAAAATTGAAAAGACACCATTCATAGTAAGATAGAAAATAAATGAATGTTGGTGATAAAAATAAATCCAATTTAATTGCGTAGTTTCAGAAGTTCCCGGTAGTTGAAATTAATACGTCGAAAATTTTTCCGTGTATATTAGCACCTGTACTTCGAAAAATGACCATGCGCCTCCAAAATATTCATTAATATGAAAATTCCTATTATCAAGTTAAAAGAAATATAATTATAGTTTGCGCAAAAAGTATATTATAATTGTTGAATATAACTTAGCAAGTATAATTATGTATTTTTTGAACCTTTTGATCAGTTTGATTCCATTCAAACTCATTTTAATAATTTCAATTTCAAATCATAGTAAAAAAATATATCGTCTTACGCTAATTTGACCTTAACGTTAACTGCCTTTAAAAATGTAACTACAAAGGATAATTAACCAAATGGTTGAAGTCAGGGAGATAAGCTAGGTAGAATTTATCGACGTTGTCGACCTAATATTACTTTAGTGGAGCGTAATAAAGGCAACCGAGTAGGTTGCTGTGTAGGTATAAATTACGTAGAATTTCCAACAAAATCTACCTAGTTAGATTATGACGATTTCCAGTCACCAAAAAGGTAAATATAACCTAATTATACTACCTATTTTGACTTACCTTTAAAGTAATTTGTGGTAGATTTTTTTAGTTATTTTTCCCTTGCTGCTTTAGTTAGTACTTTTAAGCAAAATAGTGTATGAGGTAGATTTATTGGTATTATTTACGTAACTTTAAATATAAAGTAAAACCAATAGGTAAATTTCTATGGGAAGTGAATTTTTTCAGTAAATTTTACGTCATAACTACCTCAATAAGTAAATTCGTCTTTTACCAAGTCGAGTTATAGCTAATTTTATGGACAATGTTTGCAGGGTGGGATACAAAATAATTTGTAAAATTCGTGAAAATTATCTGCGCGGTTTGTCAGTGCCTGCCCATGTGAACTAGTTAGAATTTGCACCATTAACCTCAGTAGTAGATATGGAACGTTCATTTTTCCTTGTATAAACTCATGTACAGACAAAATCGCTCAAATTTAACAGCCACGCATGCAGATCGAATATTGTGGCGTGACCATGTATGCTAACGCGATGGCGAACTTTAGTATGTATTTCAATATTCATTTTATACTTTTATTTTTTTTTTTTACATATGTCCTTCTGTCAGCCATATCTGGCAGTAGAGGATACCGCTCCTGGACTCTGGCGTATCCTGACCCTGCATTAGAACTAATTATGTTTAAATATAATATATGATAAAGTTAATTTTCCATATTTATTAATTTAATCAATTTTAGGCATAGTTGATCCGGGAGAAAGTTGTGACTGTGGCACAATTAGAGATTGCCATAATTTCGATGTTTGTTGCACTCCAAGAGGACAAAAAAATGCCTGTAAAGTTAACAAAAACTTAGGATATGAATGCCACCCTTCACAAGGAATATGTTGCACTTCTAAATGCCAATATAAAGACCTCTCTAATTTTGATTTGGTATAGTATAATAGTAGATACTTAGATACTTGAAAATGCTAGTAGAAAGTACAATTACACTACAATAAATTGTGACCACTCTCCATTTAATTGGATTTATTCATTGTTCCTGTAATGAAAACATAAGGAAAGCATCCAATGAATATTACCATAAGTGATGACTTCGAAATACAGTGCTTTTTGTTTTAACAACCTCAAACCCGTCTCATTTCCTATATGTCTGAATTTTGCTTAATCGGAATTTGAAACTATTACCTATACCTAGTTAATAAAACGAAAAACACTAGAGTTTTGATGATATGATTTATCATTAGTTTGAATTTTTTGGTTAACCGAATCGAAATTTTGTCCATTATGTAGTAATCTGGATTCTTAGGTGAAACAGTACGGATGTTCATAGTTTGAACAGATTTATGTCCGTACATATGTTTCTAACCTTCTGCAATCTGCATTCGTCTGCACATCGAGCTCTTTTTTAAATTCATCGATGGACTCAGGAGTATAACTGATTTTATCTTACCTACTTATGTGATTGATGATTGATATTACTTCTTCACCCCTCAGTGAGGAAAAAAAATTTGAAAATTTTTATTGAATTTCTGGACGAATCTCGACGAATTATGACGATACACAAAATTTCAGACCAAATTTTCTGTCTGTGTGTCTGTCTGTCTGGTTTGCGATAGCAGCTACAATTTTTGAGATAAAGCTTTCAAATTTGGTACACACATTCTAGTGGTCAAGGAAGAGATTGAAATCATTGATGAGCAAAATCGATTCTTAAAATTTG
The DNA here is from genome assembly GCA_029963845.1 of Rhamnusium bicolor. NCBI lineage: Eukaryota > Metazoa > Arthropoda > Insecta > Coleoptera > Cerambycidae > Rhamnusium > Rhamnusium bicolor. Next base: position 99,643 of record JANEYF010001991.1, read on the forward strand.
AAATCTCAAAAAAAATATTAGTGACATTTTTGAAATGTCAAAATTCTTTTTGACATTTCAAATTTTAAAATAGTGACAATCCACCAATGTGACTTTTTTGAAACGTCAATTTGAAATGTCAAAAAAAATATTAGTGACATTCGACCAAAGTGATTTTTTTGTTAACGTCAAAAATTACTTTTTCAAAAAAAAAAATAATTTTTCAAAAAAAAAACCGCTGCCAATTACTTGGGGATCAGAACTTCCTCACCGTAGTAAAACTCAACGTGTGGTGGAGTTTATAATAAAAGTAATTTTTGACGTTTCAAAAGTCACATTTTTTTGACGCTTCAAAAAAGTCACATTTTGACGTTTCAAAAAAGTCACATTTTTTGACGTTTTAAAAATTGGGACCGATTTTGTTCATCAACGAACTCAATCTCTTTCTTGACCTCTAGAATTTGTGTACCAAATTTGAAAGCTATATCTCAAAAACTGTAGCTGCTATCGCGAACCAGACAGACAGACACAGAAATTTTGTGTATCGTCATAATTCGTCTAGATTCGTCCAGAAATGCAATAAAAATTTTCAATTTTTTTTCAGGAATACATAATTTCCTCAATTTGAGGGATGAGGAAGTAATATTAGTGACATTCCACCAATCTGACTTTTTTTGAAACGTCAAAAATTACTTTTATTACAAACTCCACCACACATCGAGTTTTTTGAAACGTCAAGAAATGTGACTTTCTTGAAACGTCAAAAATTACTAGTGCGGAAAAGTAATTATATTTTTATTTGCATTTTCGGGCAACTTATAATTAAATTTTGAAAACGTGTTAGTTAATATGCCAACGTTTTTCTTTTTTGTTTTTCTATTTTATACAAATTAATGAAATTAAAGCAATTTTAATTTACACTAACCCTTTTGAAATAGCCCCTATAACTTGAAAAAGCAAACAATGATGTAGCCATGACTATCAAACATTTTACCTCTCTTATTTTATTAATCATCGGATTTGGACGATAAAATGACTTGGGGGTTGGAAATCAACATCTGTTGCCGAGGGTTACCTGGAGTAATCAACTAAACACAAAAAGACATCAAATAAAATCTTGAAAATGAACATCCCGTCAAATTCGTTGGAGTTAGACTGCGAGACATGTTCAAATATATACCCTCCTCCTCTAACCAATCTACCTTAACTGTACCCTCAAGTAATCACTAATCAGTTGCATCTGTTATTAATTTGCAAAGTGTCTCTAACTGTACATTTAATATGAACATAATCAACAACAAATTACTTAGATAATACATGTCGCGTCGTGCGGTCAGCGGCAGTCGCGTGCAGAAAAGTACCACTTTCCGCACTTGTTAGGAAAATAACTATTAACCGTTTTGTTGGCAAGTTTGGCCTGTTACTAAATTTGTCACAGTTTTCACAAGGCATTTCGTATACAGCAAGGTCTTTTTTTGTGGTTCTGTAACTCACCAAGTATACATACCCAGACACGAAATATAATACGACTTATTAAGTTTTTACAATAAGCTAGTGATTGTGTGGACAAAATGTTCACTGTTCAAAGATTACATCTTCGGTTGTTCTATAGTTTGCGGAATCTAACACTTGTAGCACAAAATATACAGGGTGTGTCAGGATTAACTGGACAAACTTAAAATCTGATTTCAGGACCTCAAAATAAGAAAAAAGTTTCCTATGGAAGTATATTCAGAAACGCTTCGTTAAAGAGTTACGCCCCTAGAGATTTTCTACAAAAAGGGGCGCTTCTAAAGGACAATATTTCAATCAACCCTTATCGGTAAAATGCGTGAAATCAGCAACCCCCATTTTATTTCTTTATTCGAACTTTTTAACACACCCGAATTTTATCATATAAGAATGTGCCTTGCGCCCAGAACAAATAAAGACTATTTGACAGCAGCTTACTAGACATTTTTCATTTTATTAACTAATGTAATTTCCCAAATAACTGTGTAGATCGAGATTATTTATTTTTTTTATTCAAAAACTATCAGTTCGATGAAAAAAAAGAAACAAAAGATTTTTTAAATAAATCAACCTTTCCAAGGCACATTTTTATACGATAAAATTCGAGTCCGTTAAAAAGTTCGAATAAAAAAATAAAATGGGGGTTGCTCACTTCACCCATTTTATCAATAAAGGATGATTGAAAAAATGTCCTTTAGAAGCGTTTTTTATTTGTAGAAAAGCTTTACCAAAATCCACTTTTTTATTTTTTTCCAAATTTAAGAAAAAAATTAGAGACCTAATTTTAGCTACCATCTTTGAAGGGGCATAACTCTTTAAGGAAGCGTTTCCAGAGATACCTTCATAGGAAACTTTTTCTTATTTTGTGGTCCTGACTTCAGATTTTAAATTTGTCCAGTTAATCCTGAAACACCCTGTAGAAGTAGATTTATATTCTGTTTATAATAGATACTTATGTATTCTCTATTTTGGCTGCAATTCTTTATATTTTAGGAATGTAAAAATTTCGAAAAAACCTGTCCATGTGAAGACAAAGAACGATGCACATGTGGAATTAATGGCAAATGTACTGGAAGTATATGTAGCAGTGATGAGTGTACCAGAATTTCTCTATTGGAATGTGTATGCCCAAAAAATATCACCCACGATAAATGTAAAATATGCTGCTCATATAATAATGTTTGTTTACCAGCCAGCTTTCTCACAGGAAAGCTAATGGGAAAGGACAAAACATTAATAAGACATTTAAAGTTATTACATACTGAAGAGGTTAAAGATGATATGTTGGGCTATTATAAAACATTTTACCAAGATAACGATACATTGAATTTATATTTTCGTGCAGTTAACACTAACCAGTATTGTTTATTGTATGGAATATTAGGAATATGTAATGAGGATTTTAACTGTGTCACACCAAGAATCAGACAAATTTATCCAACCCTTCATATTCGAGGAACTGAAAATAATGGCAACAAAAAAGTATTTGTAATTTATAATGTACTGCTGATACTATTTGCTATTTTAAGATAATGTATGTGAAAATGTATTTTAAAAATAAAATTTTAAACTTAAACCTACATTCTTTGGAGTTTTCAAATTCTAGTGTTTTACGATCTTTTATAAATTTACCAATCCGTCCATGTTTTTTTATGGAAATGTCCATTTTTTTTTATTTATTCTACAATACCATACAAAATACAAATAAAGATATAATAAAAATTAAAATACCAAAATATTCCAATAGAGAGTTAAGATTAATTTACAAATAGTAATAAATACTCAAAGTAATACCTTTTACGAAGAGTATTGGTGGGTCGAGTATTGCGTTGCGATCCCTTTCTCCAATAGCTGTAGCCATGTTTTGTTCTTCTAAACCACAGAATCAGTAGGAATTTGATGAATCCAAGCGTTGTCAAGGCTTTAGAAACCACTTCAGTAATGCGAGGAACAAATGACAATGACGAATCGACAATTACCCCAAGATCTTTAACAGATGAAACTTGTGTTAGGATGATATTATTTATTTCGTAGTCAAAATGAATTGGGTTACGGCTTCTGGAGAAGCATATACTGTGACATTTTGAGGCATTGAGGTCCATACCATTTGCCCCACACCATAGTTCTAACCTTGTTACGTCAGACTGTAGCTTTAAGCAGTCATCCACTTAAGCAACCGCTAAGTAACACTTTAAATCGTCGATGATACAAAGAAATTTCGAGTACTTAAAACAAGTGTATATATCATCTATGAAGACGTTGAACAACAGAGGTCCCAAATGAGATATGTGGGGTACCCCGGAAGGAATCCTGATTTCATAGGAGCTGAAATTATTAATCTTGACAATTTGAGATCTACCCAAGAGGTAGCTGGCTATCCAATTCAGAAGTGCGCCACCGATTCCCAGGGTTTCGAGCTTTTCAATAGTACAGGATGGTTAACCCTGTCAAACGCCTTGGAGAAGTTTGTGTATATTGAGTGAACCTCACTCCCTCTGTCCAAGACGCCTGACAGATAGTCTACATAAGTAAGCAGGTTCAGATCTGTGGATCTACCGTTCTGAAAGCCAAATTGCTCGTCTATGATGGTTCGACCCAGTAAGGAGTTAAGTATTTGGTGATAAGACTTTCAAAGAGTTTTGAAATCGTACTGAGGTTGCATACCGGTCTGTAGTTACATACGTCTGCCTTGTTGCCAGCTTTATGAATAGGTGTTAAGTAACTGACTTTCCAGAAATCAGGGATTTCACCAGAGTTCAATGAGACATTGAAAATAATATGGAGAGAACGGGGTAGTACAAAACTACAAATTTTCAGAACATATGGAGGAATTTCATCCGGCCCCGGTTCTTTAAAGTTATCTAACTTGCAGATTTCCTCGTAAATACTGGAAATAGGAATAGAGAAATTGCAAATACTAATACTGACATAAGAAACAGTTGGAGTGACTGGACAATTTTTTCTGAATAAACTGTTTGAAAATATTCTGCAAAGTGATTGGGGGGATCAGGTCCTAGCTGATAATGTTTAGACTTGTAAAACATTTCAGGTGGCAATTCATTGCTCTTGCGTTTGGAGTTTACAAAATTCCAACAATTTTTAATATTTTTTTGATCACAAGAGAGAGTTCTGCATCTTCCACAAATTTCTGATAGCATATTCTAGATAAAGATTTGCATTCTGAACGTAGTAAATTCAATATAATCATTTCGTGTGTCAGAATTATTAAATGTTTTATGCGCTTTTTCGAAATTATAAAATTTTTTAAATTCGGCTAAAACCACCTTGGAAAATTTCTCTGGGATACTCTCTTCTTAGGTGCAATTATATCTATAATTAAATATAGAACATCATAAAGATTATTTACCATATTAACTAGAGAATGAGGCAGTAACAAGTCATCCCAGTTAAATTGTCCAAGGTAATCGTTGACCAAAGTAAGATCAGCTGATTTATAGTCGTAATAATAACCCTCTAAGTGGGGACCAGATGAGTTGGTGTGGTCTACAAAGTCCTTAATGGAGATACTAAGTGGAGGATGGTAGTCATCTGCCTGGACCAATGCCTCATCTGACAATGTAACACCTGATTCGCCATCATTGGAGAGACCTAGGTCCAATATGTTACCAGTAAAATTAGTGATACTGTTGACTTGATACAAGTTGTGAAATGCACACAAATCAGAGATTACCTCAACGGCTTCGGCCTCTTGAGACTGAAGGCCTGCAGAGAGAGTGGCAGTCGAACAATAATCGGCAACAGTCCATTTTGCACCAGGTAAATTAAAGTCTCCTATAAGACAGAATTGTGCCTGATGTTCTTCGGACATTTTGTCGATATTATCACTAAAACTTTGATATTTTACCACCGAAGATCTGGGTCGAAAGTAGGCACTGCCCACTATTATGACTTTTGAGCGCGAGTCGACTTTTACATATATATGTTCAATATCATTTTATGACTTCAAAACAACACTAGGTAAGTCCTTACCAACAGCTATCAATGCGCCACCACCTCTTGAAGAGGTACTCGTGTTGAGATTCCTGTCGCAACGATAAACGTTATAGTTGACTAACCCAAGTTCAGCATCACTGAAGTCATCAGATAACCAGGTTTCACTGAGAACTATTATTGGATAACAATTAGCAACAACATTTCCTTGGAGGATGACTAACTTGGTTCGCAAATCCCTCACGTTCTGATAATAAATCTCCAAACGCTGTGCTTCATTTGATAAAGGCCCATGAACTAGTTTTTTTTACGCGTCATCTCTTGATGGAAAGACATAGTTCAGAATGTGTATGTTTTACGGATTGTCGCACATTTGGCGTTCCCAACTGACTAGCAGTGAAATACATCTGACCACATCTCAACGTTGTTCGTCCAGAATACGAGTATTAGTAAAATGGTCCGTTGCGATGTCATCCCTTTCTCCAGACTGTAGTACTGATAAATTGAGCAGAACGAAACATGTCTACTGCTATTGAAGAAAGGGATCATATCGTAATACGCGACATACCAATATACTCTCTTCCTAAAATAATTAATGGCATTACTCAATAATGGTTTAAATGGTAATTTCAACCCCTGGAATACTTTGCAAGTCGAATTTACGTGTATATTACTAACGAGTTAGTTTACCCCCATCAAAACGAAATTATGGACAAATAACTGGTTGAGGAGTTACAAATGTTTTCATTGTTTAAAGGGTTATTTCAACCCCTGAGACCCCTTGCAAGTCGATGAAATTTTGCAGGAATATTACTAACAAGGTAGTTTCCTCTCCATCAAAACGAAATTATGGATAAATAACTGGTTGTGAACCTGGAATGGGTTGGAACCTTTGATGTGAAGATAAGTAGTTTTCCACGAAACACCAAAACACTATATTCTGCACTCGACGCGCGTTTCGTCAACCAAGTTGGCATCATCTAGAGATGATTAAAACTAAACTTATGCTAACAATCTACCCTATTTATACCTAAACTATTGTCATGGTTCTACGAACCGTCACGGTTCAGTGAACCGTGGCAGTTCACTTTATGATTTCCAAGCTTTCAAATGCATCCAGCTGTCTAGTATTTCATACATTCCCAATTAATCTTAAATTGCTAATATCTATTTTATTGTTGTTCTCAAACGCATGTTGGGCTACACTAGACTTATCGGTTCTAGAGGTGTTTCAAAACCTTATGAGCTTCGATCTTCATATGCACAGAGGCATAACTCCGGCCGTCAGCTCAGTTACACCACTTCCTAAAAACATCCCGTGCTTCCATTGTATACAGATGGTAGACAGCTGAGTAAATGTTTTCAAAATATACTTATAGCTCGGAATAAGCTCCGCCTTTTACACATTTCACGGCTCATAAGGTTTTGAAATACCTCTACCATATTTGAGATGGGCCATATGCTCTTTGAATCTAGTCGTCCAACATAGTTTTTATTACAGTCCATACAGCTAATTTCGTAAATCCCCGACTTTTCGTTTGTTTCAATTTTGTCTTTTGGATTGCCATTGGATTGGATGAAACTGAAAACTCTGGTCAACTACCATTTTTAGATGTATTAATAATTAGAAATAGTAAAAATAAGTTAGAATTTGACATTTACAGAAAAGATACCAGTACTCTAAGATATATCCCTAAGGACTCTCACCATTGTGCTCAACACAAAATGGCGAGTTTTAATTTTCTAGTCCATCGTCCAGTAAGCTTCCCCCTCAATAAGGAGAGGTTTGAAAAGAAAAAGCATTGATTAAGGATATAGCTGCGAGTAATGGATATTATGTAAGTTTAATTGATAAAATAATTAGGAAAGGAAAGTTTAAAGAGTCGCTTCGAAATTCCTCGACCTTTCAAAATGAAAGAGAAAATCCGAAATTTGTATCGATTCCATTCGATCTTCGATTCACTCGTGGTATTGGTGACATTTTTAAAGATGTAGGTATGACAGTGGTTCATTCATCGGGAAACAAATTACAACAACTTTTAGGCAATCCAAAAGACAAAATTGAAACAAACGAAAAGTCGGGGATTTACGAAATTAGCTGTAAGGACTGTAATCAAAAATATGTTGGACAGACTAGACGATCAATTCAAACTAGATTCAAAGAGCATATGGCCCATCTCAAATATGGTAGAACAGATAAGTCTAGTGTAGACCAACATGCGTTTGAGAACAACCATAAAATAGATATTAGCGATTTAAGATTAATTAGGAATGTAACAAATACTAGACAGCTGGATATATTTGAAAGCTTGGAAATCATAAAGTTTAAAAATAGTATGAATAGTGACAGAGGGCCTATCTCAAATAGCCCGCTTTATTGGTTAGTGGGTCACGACGGTTCGGTGAACCGTGACAATAGTTTAGGTATAAATAGGGTAGATTGTTAGCATAAGTTTAGTTTTAACCATATCCAGATGATGCCAACTTGGTTGGTGAAACGCGCGTCGAGTGCAGTATATAGTGTTTTGGTGTTTCGTGGAAAACTACGTCAGTGTTACGTTTCTAATGAGTTAGTTTACCTTCCGTCAATACAAAATTAATTACAAACAGCTGGTTGGGAAGTTACAATTTGTTTAATATTTAATAGTCTGTTTAAACCTCTGGGATTCTTTGCAAGTCGATTAAACTTTGCAGGTACATTACCAACGAATTAGTTTACTATCCATCAAAATTAAATTATAGACAAATAGCTGGTTGAGAAGTTACGAATTTTTTAAATATGTAGAGGGTTGCTTAAACCTTAGGGATCCTTTACAAGTCGATGAAAATTTGCAGGTACATTACTAACTAGTTAGTTTACCCTCCATCAAGACGATATTATGGGCAAATAGCTGATTGGAAGTTACAATTTTTTTTTAAGTTTAAACTGTTGTTTTAACCCCTGAGATCCTTTACAAGTCCATGAAAATTTACAGTTACATTGCTAACGAGTTTGTTTACCCTTGATCAGTGCAAAACTTTGGACAAATAGCTGGTTGGGGAAATTTTTTAAATGTTTAAAGGACTGTTTAAACCTCTAGGATCCTTTGCAAGTCGATGAAAATTTACAGTTACATTACTAACGAGTTTGTTTACCCTTGATCAGTGCAAAACTTTGGACAAATAGCTGGTTGGGGAAATTTTTTAAATGTTTAAATGACTGTTTAAACCTCTAGGATCCTTTGCAAGTCGATGAAAATTTGCATTTACATTACGGACTAACGCAGTATACACTGTAGGGTAAAAATGCGCGCATTGCAACTTCATATCCTACTACGTTGCAAACTGAGGTCAATCTGTATAATTGTATAAAACGGAAATACGTATCCGGATTCTCGGAACATATGAAACTCCATCAATAAGTTGAAACTAATATATTTATTAAAAAAAAATGATCTTCGTCCACATATGCGAACGGTGTAGTCATTTTGACAGACCTCCCCCAGTCCTGGCTTGTTGAACCCCGCGAACTGGGGCTTCTTTCTTCTGGTGCTTTTCTTTCTTCGTTCTTCGTCGGCTATTGGCTCTCGAGAACATCTTTGTGTTGAGGGTCAAAGTGACAGTTGCCCACCCCATCCAGGGTTTTAATGGGGTTGGGATACTCACCACCGGTTACAGGACGCAATTGCAATCATATACCGGCTGTTGGTATGGAGAGTAGAGCTATGTAGCTCAATACAAGCAAAGCCTAAGCGTTTCCTGCAGCACTTTGGACCCGCACAAGGCTATGGAGCACGACTCCGGTTTCTGCTGTGGTGATTTGATCGGGTCGATGAAACATAGTAGGACGGAGAGAGGAGAGTGACCACCTGTTTCCTCTGTGAGGTGTCTTCTTGTTGATCTGAAATGAAATTTCTAATTAATTTACTTATCCGTGCGTCGTCTAGGATCTGAAAATTCGGTCTCTTGTACCTTGGAGTATCAGCGAGATCGTAGTTGACCACCTGCCTGATTAGCGATTCTCGTGGTCCTCTGCTTTTACAAAGAGCTTCTTTGTTCGATTCTGGATCACCTCCGAAACTGCAGTGACCTCTAGATTTCTAAAGATATCGACGTTTCTCACAAAACATGGTGCATCCACGGCGCATCTCAGCTCTGCATTTTCCACGGCCTGTTTTCTTTTCATATGCGATTTTACGGTATACCCATAGGCACCTGACATGTACGTCATTTGTGGTCTAAATATGGTCCTGATAAGCATAAGCTTATTCATTTCGCAGGTTGAGAGTTGACTGCTTCTATCTACCATTGGATAGAGCTTGGTCCTCACCGCCTTGGTTTTTCCGAACACCTCATCGGAGTTTTGTTTCCATGTCAGCCCAGGACGACAGGTACTTGGTGGTGTTTCGTCACTGGATTCGCTCGTCTTTCATGGTAGTATGTCCTGTTGGGTCTGGTTCCTCCTTGTGGAACAAAATCGCATTGCACTTCTCGGCGTTGATTTGCACTTTCCATCTGTTGAACCATTCCTCCAGGTGCTTTATTCTTGAGTTATCTACCAAGAGAAGTAATGTGTTTTGATCTTGTCTAATTTATTATTTACATACATTTCCATTTCTCTTATTCTCCTAATAATTCTGCTCCCTCAACTCAAGAATCGAGGCCCAGGAGGAATGTCGCTTCCTGGACATGACAAGTGACCTACTCCTCCGGAGGTATGACCTGACCAGCTTGACGATTGGCGTCGGAGGATATCATGCATCGATTATCTTCGCTAGACCCTATCGGACGCCTTGGCGACGTTCAGTAGGATCACGCTGTTGAATTCTCATTTCTGTTGAAACTGTCCGTTACGTATTCCACCAGGCAATTTATTTTCAACTCGGTCGAGTGTCGTTTCCTGTAGGCGAATTTTTCGTTAGATATGATTTGCAATACTTTAGAGTGTGCTCGCAGTCTGTTCAGGATGATCCTCTCGGCTACTTTACTCATCGCCGGCAGCAAACTGATGGATCTGTAATTATAGAGGGATGGATCGGATTTTTGTCTGGTTTGGGAATCAAGATAACATCTGCCCTGGATGGGGTTGATTATGTTAAGCAACACCACTATAAATTTTCGTGGCAAATTTTTCAGTGCCCGGTTTCCGATACCGTCGCTTCCTGGTGCCTTTCGAGTTTTAAGATAATGTATTATCTGGCTGACCTCCAGGGTTGCAGATCTAATATGGTCGTTGTCTGGCATACGAGCTATTCTTCGAACAAGTCTCTTGACCCCTTCCATCCAGTCTACGTCTTGGTCTGGGCACAGAATTTAGAGACCAGAAGCGTCTTTCTCCACTCTCACCAAAATTAAATTTGTATACGCATGCGCGGAGGCCAATTATTTTGTTGGTATTTCCTTTAACCTAAAGTGTTAAGCATTGTGTAAACAAATCTTATTTTAGTCCTTTATTCGGAAAAAATTGTCGATCAAGTGGCAAATTCTTAACAACTACCAGTACATCCATAATGTACCAGATATTGTCGACAACATTCAGAGTTAAGAAATCATAATATCTAATGTCCATGGATTCTTAGTTACATGGCTGTATCAGGCTGGAGTAAACTTCAATCCTCTAGTTGTAGCAGTTTTGAAATCCACTTAAGGTGATGTTTTTTATTAAATTATTTACTAGAATTTGTTAAATTTCAGTATACTTCCTTTTACCTAAACAATTTCTAAAAGTAAAATTTTTGGAGATTATGTGTAAGAAGATGATTAACAAACAGTTTTTTCTATTTCGCTGAAAACTATTCTCATTTATAATTTTGTAGTGTAGAGAAATTTTAATTCAATCACAACGCAAATGAGTTCATTATTTATTTGATGTTTGCATTTTAGTAAAAGTATTCATTTATATTTTTAATTTTAAACAGATTAAATATACAGATCTATGTATTAAAAATATATCGATTGCCCACTGTATTTATTTACCTACCATTAAAATCTGCAAAACTGGATGAATTATGTGATACAAACTTGAAATGCTCAATTAACCTGACAAGTTAAGATAATATCAATAAATGACTGATACACAACTTAATATGTACAACAATTCTAATTTAAACAAATTATTAATAATTAAAATCGACTGTGTAACAATCCTGATTACAAAAATTGCTGCTATTTTACGTAGGTGTATTTAAATTTCCCGCTTGACGGTACCTATAAAATAATGGCTGAAAGTCACGTAGATTTGGCATGTTAACATTAAAGTCGGCATTTTGAAAGTTGCTTCCGGTATACAAATTATGTGGTCTGGGAGCTGGTTTTCCCTACACTGCAGTTCAAGGCTGTCGGCGAATACCACAGCCTTTTCGTGTCTAGTGTGGACTATACTATTCACTCCGTGGATTGGCGGCATCGGTCTTCTGGAGGTTTTTAGAGGTTTCTGTGTGTTCCAGAAGCTCCTGTCCTCTAGACTGAGCGATTCCAAATCGTCTTGCCATCTAGTCAGACGGTGCTTCTCGAGGGCCGCTTTGACACTTCGGTACAACTGGTTGTATTCCAATTTGTCCGTCTGTAGTCGAATTCTCTGCGCCCGTCTTTTGGTTCTATGACGGTCGCTTATTAGTTGCTATGTCCCCTCGGGCAGTTCTCCTACCGAGGCTGTAACTCAGCGCGTCGTGCATCTTTTCGTACTGGCGTGTAGGGCTGCTTTGATATCACATTCTAACGTGATTATCGCTGCCTCTATCCTGTCTTCATTCTCTATCCTGGGGATGGAGGCTATATTTCGTTGCATTTCTGCTCGGAACCGTTCTCAATCCGTTCGTCTTTTCCCCGAGTCGGAGAAGGATGGGGTTGTAGTCCCAAGAGCCTTCATCCAGAGTGTGCAGAGTGTCCAGTACGTCTAGTCTGCCTACCGCCACACAGTGCTTAGGTTTGTCTGGGCTACTGCCAGTATCTCCTCTCTCGATTCCAGATATCTTAGTAGAGTACGACTTCGCATGTTCGTGAGTCTGCTGTTCCACATTGTCAATTTTGTATTGAAGTCTCCGATGGCTACGACCTATACTGCTCTCCTCTTGGGAAGATCGCTCTTAGGTCACTTTCTGATATCGGATTTCTTGGCGGCTAGTAGCATGAGATGATTGTGAGTCTGTCGTGACCGTGGGTTTGCACTTCTGCGGCAGTCACCTCTAAGCTTTCCTCCAGCTCTAGTGTTACTATATGGAGTGATGGTCTATATTCTTCTTGGCGAGCAGGGCGACTCCTCCGCCGCCTCTGTTTTTGCTCTGTCTTATTGTCTATAGATCTGGATTTTCCTTGTTTTCTCCGCTTTAAACTTTGTCTCTTGTAGTGTCATAACATCAATGTGCTCACTAGCTCATACTTTTCGCCAATTAGGCCAATGATGTTCCAAAAGGCTATCTGCAGAAACTTTGGCTTCACCCTTGTAAATACTATTCTAGTTTATTAGTTTTAGCATTTAGGCAAGAAACGCACTAAACGTAGTAAACATCTGTCGCATCTGTGCAGCAGTGCCCCCGAGAAGTTGCTGGCGTTTATTGCAGCTGGGGTCGTTACCTGGATCTGCGTAAGTGCAGCAGCTTTATCTTGCTTTGCGGTGTCTGTGAAGCTCGTTCTAGGGTTGGTGCACCCGTTAGGAGCTGCTTTTTGTCTCCGTTGTTTTTTACGATGCCACTTTTTCCCCCTTTATTTTCTACGAGTGCTTCGTCATTCTGTTGTTGTGCCCTAGTAGCGGCCCTTGGTGCGATGGCCTCTCCATTAGGGGGGTCTTCTTTTTGGATTTCTCCAAATCATCCTCCTCCCTGCTATTTTGTTTTCGCCGTTTCAGGCTTTTTAAAGCGGGGAATTCTTCTCTTGCTGGTGTTTGCCTTGAGTGTTCTCCTATCTTGTAAGGATGGAAGTTAGCAGCTCTTCGTGTTGTTGTTTGGCTGGCTCTTTTTGCTTAGCTTGAGTGATGACCCTTAGTTCCTGTTTGAGGGCCGCATTCTCTGCTACGATTTGATCTTTTTTATTTCTGATCGATCAGGGCTAGCGTCTGTTAGTAGGGTATATATACCCGCCCTCTCCTCCGTCCTTGATTACATACGTATACGGGCATATGTTTCAAGGCCGTTGCGCCGCGGATTGAATGTCTATGACGCACGTGTACGCGCGCTTTTGTCAAGGCCGTTGTTTTCTATTCCTCCGACCTCGATCGTACACGTATACGGAGTATTAAGGTTGCAGCCTCTCATGCTACCACTCGTGTGGTTTTGAAGGTTGTGTTCACAGTGTTACTATATATGAAGGAGGGGAGTTGGATGGAAATTCATTCTTGAACTAATTCTCTTAGAGTGCAGTCACAATGTATAACTGTAGTGCTTGTGGTATTAGTTTTACGTGTCGTGATAATATGCGACGCCATCAGATTCATTCTTGCAAAAAGTTGAAAGATGATGGGCCATCAACAAAAAAATGTAAACATAGCGACGCGCAAATTAATTCAAAACCATCAACCTCTGCAGATGTACAAACGATTCAGCCTCACACATCCACAGCTGCATTAAATACATGTTGGTGTTGTAATGTAACGATTGCGGCAAATCAGATGCATATTCACAGAAAAACATTACAACATAGAACAAATTCATGTGCTCCACTAATTGACGGTGTACAAGTTGTTCGCAGTGCTTTGAAATCTAGAATTATAAGTTATCGTGTACAAAGTGAAAATAATCATACTGATTATGTAATGTTTTTTGGTGAAATCAAGCACAAAGTTCTAAACGTGCTTGATGAGATGGTAAACATTCATAAGTCTGTGAAAGTGAATACGGAGGCGTTTGGTAGATATATTATACAAACACAGGATGTTTCTGATATCAAATCATTTAATACACCTAATATAATTGTTGATCAATCAACGGACTTGAGTGCTGTATATGATGTATTTGTAGAAGTGATGAATACGCAAACAACTGAATTTCAAGAACGCGATTCAGGTAAAATATCTTATAGTCTTCAAGTAAAAGTGTATTATTTATTTATTTCTCTTTTTAGAGTGGGCTATCGAGCGAATTATGTACCTTGAAGTTAATATTAACAAGTTTAGTCCCATGCGCGGATCGTCATATATAAAGTTACCAAAATTCGTTGCATGCAAGAATGCTGTGGTTAATGTTGAAAATAAGGATGAATATTGTTTTGATTGGGCTATTACTGCAGCATTGTATCCTGCGACGAGGTGTGAAACAGAAACCGCCGTCCTCCGCGGCTGCATATCTCCATTGCACTACTTAATCTAGCATTGTCCTGAAAATAATGCAATTTTACTTGCTTCGAGCTGGCTTCTTTTCTTGATCCACTCGTGTTTAAACAGGTGTTTGGGTCTTGGATAAATGATTTGAGGGATTTTCTTAAAATTGCTTATTTGAAATTAAGTTCCCCAGAGATTTTACGTGGCTCGAGGCTATAAATAGGACTTAAGCAATTTTTACGTCATTTTGCCTTTAACATGAGGCATTATTCGAGTTAACAAATCAAGTAATAATTAGTAACTGTAGTTTGTGTTATTAATTTAATTTTATAAAAATTGTGTACCACGAAAATCAAGAAATTTTTGATTACTTTAATCTGAATAAAAGATGATTCCGCACACTTAAGTCAACCTTCAACTTCAGTCCCATACAGCACACAACAGGACGACCATGGATACATTTTGAACATCCAGTGGATATTCATATCAGAATACCCACTGGATATATGCAAAAATAGATCCACTGGACGTCCATGGACATACTTGGACATCCGGCAGATGCCTATACCAGGACATTCACTAAATGTAAGCAAAAAATATCAATGGACAGACATGGACATCGACTGGACTACCTATATATGAATGTCCCTACTGGACCATCATGGATGTCCCTAGTTGTGACAAGTGTATAATCCAGTGGACGTCCATTGTGTGTACTATATCCATTGAATACATCCAGTGAATATCAGGATGATTTTGTGTTGTTTGAGGCAGAGTCTGATGATTTTGAACGTGAGCCCTAGCCATCCACTAGTAAAAAATCAATTCTTCTCCAGATTCACACTTCATAAATCTAATGGAAGTTAATAAGCCTTGCAGTGTTTAACTCTCAAAAAAACTTCTTTAATAATAGGTACTTAATATGTTAACTGGGCAACCTAAAAAAAAATTGCATTTGCAGTTTCTAGAAGGCCGACGATAAGAGGAGTGATGAGGCTGAGGAAGAAGCCAAAATAAAAATAGTTTCAGTTTTATAATGAGATTTTTGTGATTTGAGAATTTTAATTTTTGTTCAATGTTTTCAACGTAATTTTTCGTTCCTACTAGGTCCACAGATTTCTATTTCCCACTACACAATTTGATTTTCCACTGTACATTTTGTGCCCAAGTGCACGTTAGACTCTGATTGTCTCTGATTCAGTGGCGGCTGGCCAGGGGGAGGCAGGGGGAGGCTGAGCCTCCTATACTATTTTGGGAGAAGCAGAATATTTTCAAACTAATATTTTTCACAGGTAGAAATTTCTACTCAGGTATATCCCAATTTTCAATGTTGTTTATAATTCATTAATTAATTTTCAGTGTAAAAAAATTATTTGCATTTCCTTTCCACAAACATAATATAACATTGTAGTCCGGATAGTCGACTTCACGTATTCATATTTCCCGGTCTCTCATCGTAATTCGCGCTTGCCCGGATGAACTGAAGCTAGCGGCCAGCCAACCCCCATTTCAATACATTGTTCGTGACCTTGAATTTTTGGTGGGTATCTCAGCAAACATTTTGGAGTTAGGGCAGCTAGCCTCTAGCACCCCATCTCTTTCTAGCGCTTGTACACTTCAGTTGAGCGTTGATCCCCTCTCTCACACGAGTATGAGCAGTTTATAGAACAAGGACAGTGGCAACTTGTGGTTTCGTGGGAGAGCATAAACATACATAAAATATTTAATAGGTGATTGAAAAATGAGTGCTCTAGGTGAAAATATTCCCAACGACATGTCGTGTTGTCCAGAGGTGGTGGAATATTTGTTGTTAAATGGATTTAGTTCTCTTAGTTATGATTAAAAGGTAAGAATTAAAAAAAATGGTCAGACCTACACCGTCAATGCCGTCATTACTCATCATTAGTTTTCACAAGTGGTAAACAAAACAGAGGGTTTAGTGATAGCAATTATCAAAAAATCGGGTGGTTAACGGCATCAACAGTTAGAAACAAATTATATTGTTGGAAATCTTTGTTATTTACTAAATGATAAATCCTCAATTTGGGGCACGGCTAGGTTTAATAATTTACAAAATTTGTCGCGAGATTTAGAAAGGTATGAAAAATCTCAGGACCATATTTCATCTTGCATTAAATTGTAAACTTGGATTCTGCGCATAAAAGAGAAATAGAAAATTTTAATGAAAAAATCCGTGAAAATAGGGCAATATTAAAGAGATTAATTTATGCCGTTATATATTTATCTTTTCAAGAAAATTCTTTTCGACGAAAAGAAGACGATGACGAAAAACGCGATTCGTATAATAAGGAAATTTCAAGGAGCTAATAGATTTTTTAAAAACATATGATCCAAAATTAGAAAACCTTTTTGAATAACGCCACTGTTTTTTCCGAGACGTCTAAATCAATTCAAAATTACCTAATTGAGAGTGTTAGCTTCATTATTAAAGGCAAAAATTTATGAAGAACTACATAATTGCGAATTTTTCTCCTGGCAAATTGATGAAACGACGGACATTACTTGTAAATCTCAACTTTCCGTAATTTTTAGATATGTAATGCACGGTGAAGTTGTTGAAAGGTTTGTTGGATTTTTTGATGTGAGTAGTGGAAGAAAGGGGACAGTTTATTTAAATTATTAATCGACGAATTTAGTAAATTTTATTTGAAAAATAAATTAGTTGCATAAACCTATGACGGCGCTGCGGTTATGTCAGGACTTAATGGACTCCAAACTAAAATAAAAGATATTGTTCCTCAAGCTTACTTCACTCACTGTTACGCACACAAATTAAATTTGGTTTTTAGTAAAGCCTGTAAAGGAATTAAAGCAGTAAGAATATTTTTTTGAAATATTACTGGTTTTTCGTCATTTTTTCAAAATCTAGTAAAAGATCTTATATTTTAAATAGAATTATGGAACATAGAATTCCGAGTAATGCTCCCACTCGTTGGAATTTTTCATTTAGAGTTATTTTCACCGTTGACACATACAGGAAAAAACTTATTGACGTTTTTAAGTTTATTTCGGAAAGTGAGGACTTTTAAATGACGATCAGACTTTAAGAGCAGCTTACGGATTAAAATCTTTATTGTTGGATAAAAACTTTATAATTTTTGTAAAAGGTTTTTAAAATGATTTTTGAGCAAACTGATGTTGTTTTCCAAATTTTATAGAATAAATTAACTGATATAACATATTCTAAAAATAGACTTAATCACTTATATCTAAATTAAAAGAATTTCGCAATAATGAAATACATTTCAATACTTTATATAATTTTTTTTAGAAAAAATTGAAGAATTAGATAATGAGCCACAGTTTAAAAAAACTTTGACAGGACAGACATACATTACAAACAAATTTTTATAAAAATTTTGGACACCATTATAGTTCAAATTGAAATTAGATATTCCGATATAAATATTTTGCAATGTTTCGATTTAGTAAATCCTAATAATTTTATAATGTTTTCTAAATCATTTCCTAACAGTCTCATGGACAAATTAATGGACCAGTATCCCTTTTTTAACCATATTTCCTTAAGAAATGAACTATGTGTGTTGTATTCTGACCAGCAACTTTTAGCAAATTCAAAATTGCCCAAGAAATCCTTACTTTTATATGTAATAATAATTTAAAAATCTGTTTCTCCTAACTGTACAAACTTTTATTTTTAGTGTCAACAATTCCGGTAACCTGAATTTCTGTAGAACGATTGTTTTCAGCACTCAAACGCATAAAAACATTTACTAGAAACACAATAGCTCAAGACCACCTGTCAAATATATCGCATATTTCAATAGAAAAACGTTTTTTTGTCAGTTGATGAAAAATGATTTATTTTCATTTTATGAAAAAGTAATCAATCATTTAGCTAGTTCTGAAAATCTCAGGTTACCACTGATTTATAAAAATATTTAGACTTTACACCAAAGATTAATATAGTTAGTTATTATTTTAGAAGAAATATTTATTTACGTTATTTATTTTTTAGAAAATATTTTTTATGTAACTTCTTTTATCTAACCCCGTTATGAAATGTCAAGTTTTAAATGCATTTTTGACGATACGAAACGTCACATTTTTCATAACTGTCAGTCCCATTACATAACTGAGTGATGTAACGAATTTTTACGTAACTGATTATTATTTTTTTTCTATTTTAAAGCGGATTTAGATAACATTTTGTACTTAACACGTTATGAAAAGTAATTTTATCTAACCCCGTTAAGAAATGTCTAGTTTTAAATGTATTTTTGACGTTACGAAACGTCACATTTTTTTATAACTCAGTCCCATTACATAACTGAGTGATGTAATGAATTTTTACGTAACTGATTATTATCATTTTCCTATTTTAAAGCTGGAGTTAGATAAAATTTTATACTTAACACGTTATGAAATAGTTATTTACGTAACCAGTTATGAAAAGACTAATTTTATTAGACGAATGTAATACATGAGTCAAGTAAAATTACTTTTCATAACGTGTTAAGTACAAAATTTTATCTAATCCCACTTTAAAATAGGAAAATGATAATAATCAGTTACGTAAAAATTCATTACATCACTCAGTTATGTAATGGGACTGAGTTATGAAAAATGTGACGTTTCGTAACGTCAAAAATGCATTTAAAACTTGACATGTCATAACGGGGTTAGATAAAGTAATTTACTTGACTCATGTAATTTGCAAAACTCGCTCGCTTCGCTCACGCGTTTTGGCAAATATTACATTCGTTAAATAAAATTAGTCTTTTCATGGTTACGTAAATAACTATTATCTAACCCCGTTATGAAATGTTAAGTTTTAAATGCATTTTTGATGTTAGGAAACGTCACATTTTTCATAATTGTCAGTCCCATTACATAACTGAGTGATGTAATGAATTTTTACGTAACTGATTGCCATTTTTTTCCTATTTTAAAGCGGGATTAGATAAAATTTTGTACTTAACGCGTTATGAAAAGTAATTTTACTTGACTCATGTAATTTGCAAGACTCGCTCGCTTCGCTCGCTCGTTTTGGCAAATATTACATTCGTCAAATAAAATTAGTCTTTTCATAACTGGTTACGTAAATAACTATTTCAAAACTATTTTAATTTTTATTAAAATTAATAATTTTACACTCTGGCAGTGATAATGAATACAATTTTTTGTTTGTAGAAAAACACTTTTATTTATCAATTTTTTCCAAATTTTGATTTCTATTAGAAGTTATAATTTAATTATAAGTGGGATAGTAGGGCTACTCTGACGATCAACCCACGATAAAAAAATGTAACGCGCCATTGTACTACCTTAAGGGTGGTGGGGAAACATCCAAATTGTAATCATATTAAAATTTAGTTGCCTTTTAAATTTCAAGCCTCCTCTGTGGACAATATCACGAGCCGCTATTGCAGTCTGATTGTATCTAACCAATAAAAATGAATAGAATGATCAACCCTATTTCTAACGTGACAATTTTACTTTTTCTTGAATGAAAGAAGACTTGTAAGAAATGTAATATTTACTGAATATAATTAATCGAATCTATCTGTTGTTTTAATTTATTTACTATTTTTGCAAATCTCAAAAAAAATCTAATCAAGGAATATCTTCTGAAAATTCAAACTTGGCGCTGCAACATGCGCAGTGTCCTTGCATTTGCCCTTGTGAACCCCGTTTGAGCGTTGTTGTGAATTCAATATGGCGATAATTAGTGTTGTGTCCGTTTATTAAAATGAGTCAAAAATGTCGTACGAAAAAGTAAATATTGAATATATCTTGGCACATTAGGAAAATCTTAAAGTTCTTAGTAGGATTGATATGTAATTTTGCAGTTATTTATTGTGCATTGTATACTCTGGATCAGCGTGTTTGCATTTAGTAAATTAGTAATATTTTATATACAAAGATTGTAATCCGTAAATTATAATTAGCGAATCTTTTAATATTGAGGTTAGTTAATTATTGAATATTAAAAGTGAATCAGTACGTTAGTTGTAGAGGCGACTAAGATTGAGTAAGTCAGTTGACATCAATGTTATGTTTATGCTTACATTATGTCAATTTTTGTATTTTTTTATTGCAGGCGGAATGTGGGAAATTTGCCAGTATACTGAAAAGGATTAGAAAATTACAATCATGACTGATACAAGAAGGAGAGTGAAATTGTATGCATTAAATGCCGATAGACAGTGGGACGACAGAGGTACGGGCCATGTTTCTTCGTCATATGTTGATCGGTTAAAAGGTATATCATTATTAGTGCGCGCTGAAAGTGATGGTTCGTTACTATTAGAATCTAAAATACAGCCGGACACTGCCTACCAAAAACAGCAAGACACTTTAATAGTGTGGTCAGAAGGTGATAATTTTGATTTGGCATTGAGTTTTCAAGAAAAGTTGGGTTGTGATGAAATTTGGGAAAAAATTTGTCAGGTGCAGGGTAAAGACCCTTCCGTTGAAATCACTCAGGATATTGTGGAAGAATCAGAAGATGAGCGATTTGATGATATGTCAGATTCAGCACCTCCAATTGAACTACCAAGTTGTGAACTTAGTCGTTTAGAAGATATAAGTGAACTAATTAGTAACTGTTTAAGTTCTCCTATGAGGAAAGAGAAGTTAGCAGCTGCTATAGAAAGTGAGGGTTATATACGGAAACTAATAAATTTGTTTCATATGTGTGAAGATTTAGAAAGTACGGAAGGGTTACATCATTTATACGATATATTCAAAAATATATTTTTGTTGAATAAAAATGTTTTGTTTGAGGTTATGTTTAGTGATGAATTGATATTTGATGTAGTAGGCTGTTTAGAGTACGATCCAGCCTCTCCAACACCTAAAAGACATCGTGATTATTTACGTCAACAGGCAAAATTTAGGGAGGCGATTCCAATAAAAAATACCGAATTACTCTCAAAAATTCACCAAACGTTTCGTGTACAGTATATTCAAGATGTCGTACTGCCGACACCTTCAGTTTTCGAGGAAAACATGTTGTCAACATTAAGTAGTTTTATATTTTTTAATAAAGTTGAAATAGTGTCATTAGTACAAGAAGATGAAAAGTTTCTAACAGAACTTTTTACAATGTTAACAGATTTAAATACACCAGATTCTAAGAGAAGGGACTTAGTATTATTTCTAAAAGAGTTCTGTAATTATTCTCAGAATTTACAACCACAGGCTAAAGAATCTTTTTATAAAACATTAACAACATTGGGTATATTACCTGCACTAGAAATCACATTAGCCATGGATGACCAGAAGACCAAGACTGCCTCCATTGATATACTTACTTATATAGTTGAATTTTCACCATCAGTCGTTCGAGAATATACTCTTCAACAGGCCAGCAATACTGATGAGGTATGTAAAAATTGTATATATATATTATGATTTCAAAAGCTATTTTTGTATTTGTATAAGGTAAATATATCAAGCGTAAAATTTATGTTATGTGTTTACCATTCCTCATACAGTGACTGAAATTTGTTTACCCTGATTTTAATTTTTATTAGAATAAAAAATTTTGTAATATAAAATATAATTAAGAAAGAGAAGCACTTGGTTTTTGTTCGACAAATTTATTAATAAAAAGAAAAACAGGGTGTTTCTCTTGCTTAATTTTATTTAATTATATTTCACCAAGAGCCAACCACCAATTCTGTACAATTAATGTATTTAAAAGTTTTAAACAAATCTCAATAAAAGGAAGCGGGTAGTGGGCACAAATTTTTAAACTAAGTACATATTTTAACCTCGACATTAACATTTTTATTTTCTCGATAACTAAACCTTTGTCATGAAATTTTAAAATTGTGTATTATATTTATTTACATTTCATAGACAAGTTCAATATATTACTCAAATAAAAATAAACTACTGGGAAAAATATTGTAATTTTTCATATGTATTGAAGTTCAGTTTTTTAATAATTAAGACATTTAAATTAATCATCGTACTATTATATGGCAAATTGTAATAGTACAAAAAGTCATCATGACCTTAAATGTTTTGACGTGATATTTTGTTTTACGCATAAAACTAATCTAAACGATTATATGAAACATCCCTCAAAAAAATTTCGACAAGAAATGTTCTATATTACAGACATTTTATATCGGGTAAAATTATTTATAATAATAATGTAATTGTTGATATTTATGCCACCATATTTTACCAACAAATCCTGCATCAGAATAGTTATATACAGGGTGGGGCAATAGTGCGTCGGACCTCGATATCTCGAGTTCTACGATAGCAAGAAATTTTTTTAAAAATTGCAAGTAAACTAGATAAAAAAGTCTATAACTGGAAATTATTTTCGAACATACAGGGCGAGCCAAGACGAAATTACAGGACCAAGTGCCTTTTTTTTAAATGGAATGCAATGTATATCAGTACATTTTTTGAAGCCTCTTTCTAGGCTCTATTCAATCTTATATTATTATTGGCTATCTCCCAACCCCTTTGATGTAATGAATTTTTTTGTCACCACAGTCACAATTATGGGTTTTAAGAAAAACTTATGTGAATACCAGTTACGAGACATCTAATTAATGTTTTTGAATTATTTTCATTTCCTAAAAATGTACAGGGTGGTCAAAAATTAGTATTCAATTAAGAACTTTTTAAATTGAATTTTCTCAATTTTTTCAAATGGAACACCCTGTATATTTTTCAACGATGTGATGTAAAAATGAAAAACCAACTTTTTTTTGTAAGTACTTCCCTATGGCTAATTGCAACCATTTTCATTTTATAAATAAATAAGTGTTTATTTTTCAATTAAGAACTTTTTAAATTGAATTTTCTCAATTTTTTCAAATGAAACACCCTGTATATTTTTTCGTCGATGTGATGTAGAAATGAAAAGCGAACATTTTTTTGTAAGTACTTCCCTATGGTTAATTGCAACCATTTTTGTTTTATAAATAAATAAGTGTCAAATTCAAGAATAAACTTAAAAAAGAGGTTCCCTCAATTAATTCATTAGAAAAATTTATAATAGGTGTTCGACGTGTTGCCCATTTTGATTGACACACGTCTTTATACAATTTTGAAATGAGGCCATTTAGTGGGACCATTTTCATTGAAATGAGTAAATAGTATTTAACCAGTCCTTTACTGTAATGTTTTTTTGTACATTTTGTTGCTGTTTTCGTTATTCGACAAGCAATAAAACCTCAGTTTGGTATAAATTGTCGTGTACAAAGGAGCATTTATCACACTTAACGGTCGTTAGTTATAATTTGTATTGAATTTAAAATATTTGGAATTTTACAATATGAATTTTAATAAAGCGGAACTTGTAGACATGACTTTTGTTTTGGGCGAGTCAGACAGAAATTGTTTACTTGCCAATAGAATTTATCACCAACGTTATCCTGAAAGAAGGCTTCCTGACGTTAGCAGCTCTCAAAACCTTCTCGATAGATTTCTGGAAACTGGAAATGTCGAATATAAAAAAAGTGAAAAGAATAAAATGTGTTGTGAACGAAGAAAATGAGTTTTCTGTGATGCTGGCAACAGTTGAGAATCCCCATGTTAGTCAAAGAGAAGTGACCTCATTAGTAGGAATAAGTAGACGGTCTGTGGGTCGAATCTTAAAAACAAATAAGTTGCATGCATATCATATTCAAATGCACCAGGAATTATCTGATGATGATTTTCAAAAGCGCCTACAATTTTGTAATTGGGCCAAAGGTAAAATGCAAGTTGATGTCAATTTCTTCAATAATGTTTTATTCACTGATGAGGCAACTTTTGTAAAAATGGATTTGTTAATAGGTTCTATTTTCCATTATTATGCTTCGGAAAATCCTCACTTTTTTATGCAAGTTGATAACCAACACATATGGTCTATAAACGTTTGGGGAGGAATTATTGGTGAACATGTAACAGGGCCACATTTCTTTGATGGTACATTGACTGGAACTATTTATCTTCATTTTTTGGAAAACTATCTGCCACAATTATTGGTAAATCTCCCTGGAAGAATTCAAAATAGGATGTGGTTTCAGCAAGATGGTGCTCCACCACATTATTTAAATGCAGTTAGAGACCACTTAAATAATACCTACCCTCATCAATGGATTGGAAGAAATGGACCCACTAAATGGCCTGCTAGATCCCCAGATCTTACAAAAATGGATTTCTTTTTATGGGGATACGTGAAGGAAATTGTTTATAGAGACACACCAACAACAGTACAAAATATGAAGGAAAGAATAATAACTGCCTTTAGATCTATCACACCGGCAGTTTTAGGAACAGTGGGAACCCCATTTCAAAAGCACATAGAGATGTGTGTCAATCAAAATGGCCAACATGTGGAACATTTATTATAATTTTTTCTACTGAGTTATTTGAAGAAACCTCTTTATTTAAGTTTATTTTTGTATGTTGTAATTATTGCTCAATAAAACGAAAATGGTTGCAATTAGCCATAGGGAAGTACTTACAAAAAATGTTCGTTTTTCATTTTTACATCATATCGTTGAAAAATATACAGGGTGTTCCATTTGAAAAAATTGAGAAAATTCAATTTAAAAGTTCTTAATTGAATACTAATTTTTGGCCACCCTGTACATTTTTAGAAAATGAAAATGATTCTCAAAAATATTAATTAGATGTCTCGTAACTGGTATTCACATAAATTTTTCTTAAAACCCATAGTTGTGACTGTGGTGATTTTTTAATATCCATCTGCAGATGGCATTATTTCAACAAAAAAATTCATTACATCAAAGTGGTTGGGAGATAGCCAATAATAATATAGGAATGAATAGAGCCTAGAAAGAGGCTTCAAAAAATGTACTGATATACATAGCATTCCATTTAAAAAAAAGGCACTTGGTCCTGTAATTTCGTATGTTCGAAAATAATTTCCAGTTATAGACTTTTTTATCTAGTTTACTTGCATTTTTTCAAAAATTTTTAGCTATCGTAGAACTCGAGATATCGAGGTCCTACCCACTATTGCCCCACCCTGTATATTCCAAATATTAATAAATAATAATAAAATTTTTTAAACAATGATAAAAATAAAAAATTTTAAAACACACGATGATTTGTAAATGACAGGTGTTGGATAGGTCTAATTGGAGTGGCAAGACAAACCATTCTTTAACTCTTATGTACGCCCAAGTTCTAGTATTTTAAATAACTTCATTATTGGCAATATTTTTAGTCATTTCCAATATTTTTCAGTAATACTGAAAATTCTGTTGTATCATTTTACAAAAAATTTCGGGTCGCCATTGACGTTATTTTAAAATGTGTCAACAGTTGGAATCGTTAAGTGTATAGCTGCTGATGAGTATGTGAAAATAATTGATAACATTTAAAAAAAGTATGTGTTGGTGTGGTCAGATTGTTGACTAATCGCACACTTATAATTGTTATGGCAAACATATCCAGCAAAAAAAAACTCTAAACAGAAATCGTCTCAAGACGATAATCAAAAAAATAAAATAAAAAACTGGAGGAGTTTATTCACTGACTTAAACCCCCATTCTGTGAGTTGCTTCATAGCAAGTGGGTCAAAGTAGGTCGGATACTTCTTAGCTTTTTTTTTTTTTTAATAATTAATATTTATTATCATTATAATTTAAGAACTATTATTTTATTTAAGTTGCTAGAGAAATTGTTATTAAGCAGAAGGTTAGAACTAGTTGCTTGGTATCTACTACAGTTATAGAATGGTGAGAATGGCCTAAGAAGAATATAAAACAAGGTAAAAATATTATTGGGTCATGATTTTCATAACTTTGCTTTTTATAGTAGAAAAGGTGTTAGGATGAAAGTTGGTGTTCTATTTAAAAAAGAAAGGAGAAGAACCAGTTGGAAGGTATAAACTTCTCACAGCAGCTGTCATTGGAACTTATTAATTGATGAAGTAATGGCTTTTATTGAAAAACTGATTACATATTCTCAGATAGGACTCCTTTAATGCATTTTCTCCAAGTTTCATAAATACTAGTATAATTTTTTATATTTATTAAATGTCGATCTTTGTTAAGTACACATTCCTACCATTAAATAGGGCAAAAATAAGATTTTCATAAAAATATTATACAGGATGTCCCAACAATAGTGCGTCAGAGTCCAATTTCGGTTTTATTAGAAGACTGAAAAATATTTTTTTTTATGAAAGTTGTCATGTTTTTTCCCTGTAAGGAAAAAGCATCACTTGTGACACCTTAAAGGCGGCTGTATTTGTCAGTTTTCGGGTTTTTCGGACGTCAGTTTCTCTAGAGTGCAAGGAGATTAAACGAACAAGGAGTGTTTAATCCCCATAAGCAATGTAAGCAAATTAGAAAGAGACATATAATGTCAAACTGACGTTACCAGTAGACACGATGGCAGTTTATTTTCGTGTTGTTCATAGTGGCAGGTTGTGTGGTTTTTAATTACCATTTTACTGATTTTATGTTAATTATGTTGATTACTTTATTATTACATTTAATGAAAATAACTAACAGTTTTAAGTGACACAACTATATAAGACAAACTTCAGTGCATGTGCATTTTACTACATCAATATCATAATATAAGGGTAATTTTTTTGGAAACTAGGTAAGTAGGCATCAATGGTTTTTTCATATATAAAAATAGGTTTAAATATTTTTGATTTCTGCTAAACAAATATTAATTAATCGTTTTTAATATGTAATCGTAACCAAAAACAGCTGAAAACTACGATGAATCAATTTCATATTTTCGTTTCAATTTAAAAGTAATCTACATATTCAAAAAGGTAGGAATATTAAATTAAACCTTTTCTACTTTATTTTAGGGTACAATGCGTACCAGATGCTGTGTGTGCTGTCTCGATACAAGCGATAGAACGATAAGTTTATCTTACCATAGATTTACAAAGAATGAGGAGCTGAAAAATAAATGGCTTTTATTTTGTGAAGATAATGCCATTCTAAAATTTAAGCCGATCTGTTCAGTACATTTTGAGAAGTGCTATTTTTAAAGAGATTTACGAAGGAAACTAACACGTAATTAGATTCTGTCTAACTTTTCCTAATCATTAAAGGTTTCCACCATTTATTTAGTATTGATGTACGTACCTATTAGTTTTGTCTATTTTTTTTATAACCTTATTTAAGTGCTATTATTGAGGTTATCTGAAAACTAAACGAAAAATTTATAGCTAGAGCATTATAAAATATACTGAAAGAAAATGCTGTTCCCAGTCTTTTATTTGAGAATGATAAGGCGAATGTCAAAGAGAAGATAGAAGCATTATTATCGGCAATATCTTGGAGAGGGTAGAAGAAAAAAGCAGGAGCTTTGAAATAAATAAAAATTTTCAAGAATAAAATGAAAATGAACAAACTATTGTTGATACTAATGAAGAAAATATAATAACAGATGATTATAAAAAAATGTACCTGAATCTTCTTGTAATATTTATAATATTTTGCAAACTTGTTCTGTATGTGTGAATATTAAAATGTTTAGGTATTTTGTAAAATATATTTTTTTTCAAATTATTATATTGTGGGAACATATAGAGGTCTGTCGTAACTACACATACCTTGAGAATCACAAAAGTGGATAATAAATTATCTTGTATCATATTGTTTTATAATAATTTAAACAATTGTATATATTTTGTAGCCCCAACAAATGCCAAGTTATTTGTTGGATAATTCTATTTTACTTGTCATCTTAGTCTTAATTTCTTTTGTATTAGTTTTCTTATTATTATGTGTAATCAGATTTCTTATTATAATGTGGTTTCATGGTAAAGTGGTACGGACACTTCCCTCTATCTCTAGAGTCCCGGGTTCCATCCCCGATCGAGGAATTAGGATTTTTTCTAAACCAGAAATTAAACCTAGCATACTCGAACACTGGGTGTGTGTCCATTGTCCTCTCCCACACAAGGCACGTTGAGGCACCTTCAGGAATATAGGGAGTTGTATTACCTTTGGTGTTTATGTTATTTTTCATGACCTATGTGAGAAAATTTTTGTTTGTATGCTTTGTTATTATCTATAAATAATTAAAGATAATAAATAAATCCACATTGTACATTAAAATTTTTTCGTCTAGATTTTCAATGTTAATTAGGTAAATCTAACCCTATTATATTTTTATGTCGATTAATGATGTCAAGTGATTTTAGAAAAGTATATTCTATACTACATCTATGCAGGGTACACCAATAATAGGGCTTTAGATATAACTGGTTGTTTTCAAAATGTCTGTATATAGTAACCAACAAATATAAAACTAAAACTTTACCAGCCTAAAATATATTTTTTTACGAAATACACTTGTCTATAGCTGTATTGATTTTGTTTAATTCACGAGAAAGTTTATATTTTCATTTGTTATATTCCACTTACATCACTAATTTTAATAAAGTCTATAATATTTCCAGTCCACAATTGGTTAACGATCTTCATTATATCTTATACTATAAGCATTGTATTGATTTAAAATTGTTTAGTGTAATTTGGGACACGCATATTATGTTTTTTGGATCTCTAATAGGCTACCAATGATGTCACCGTGACGCTTTTGGAACACCTAAGGTTTGATTGGCTAAAGACAGATGAGCACTCTTTATTAGTTTAATTTTCTTGTGCAAGCATAGCACTCTTCCTTATTAGCGAACAATACAGTCGCGGATAGCTGCAGTGAAGACCGGTAAAGTTCAGAGGTCTAGAAAAAGTAAATCAGAAATAAGAATAAGCTACTAATAATTTTACAAAATGTCTTATTAAGGCATATCTGAACAGTTTCTTTGACATGTAACTTTTACACGAAATATGGTAAATGAATGATCTAAAGGGCAAACAAAAGTTGTATTCTTAGGTTTTTTTACATTATATGGGAATATCATATCGGCCAAATGATTACCCGCTTTTTGCTCACAAATGTGCTCTTCTCACAGCGATTTCCGGGATGTCACTCACAATCAGAGTTTTGGGAGATATTGTGTATCTCGTCTGATTGTCTTTTTAGGGCCCTCTGTGGTTTGAGGATTATTGGCATACTTTTTATTCTTGATATATCCCCAAAGAACAAGTCTGGGGCGGTCAAAAACAAGTGCACTGGCCTTCTTACATCATAATTTTTCTTCAACTTTAGGGATATCTCAACGATAAAGTGTATGTCGATAACCCTCAAACTATAGGGGCTCTAAGTTCATTTTCATATTGCACGGCACGACTTCCTTGTCGCCGGACGACACGATATAGGGGGCACGCTAAACAATAAAAATATAGGCATGCTCTCAGACTGACCGATAACGATAACGGCATCGTCCACGGTAACGACATCGTTGGTTGTAGTGTAGTTATGGTGTAGTCTCTCGATCTATGCTGTTGGACGACAGAAATGAATGTGTGTACGTTTTTTACTTATATAAAATGGGGTTAGGATAAATTTGGCAGTTTGATATTTGAAATGTCTAATTTAGTTACAATAATGTCAATATGGCAATAAGAAATTATTAAAAAATATGACATAAATTATTAGTGACAGTATCGAAGGACGCTGAAAATAAATTATTTAACAATTTTAATAAAGACTTCAAGGTACGTTTTTAATTTGTTTTTATAAACAAACGGGAATATGGCATTTAAATACGATGTAGTAGCATGATTGAATTAGTGGAATCTAAGGCCAGTTTATGGGATAATGACTGCCAGCATTCTGGCAGTTATTATATTTTTTTAGAAATATTTTTGCATTTCTAAAAAATACGATGTACGTTGAGAAACTTTATGTTTTTTATATGGGGTGCTCAGAAATTACAAAAACTTGAAATTCACTTAGGAGTAAATTGGCCTTATCTTTAATTTTGATACAAAATGTTAAATAAAAAAGTTTCAAATTTTGTATCTAAACAAAATCCAAAGTTTCGATTGAATATTATTATTTTTGTAAATTACGAGTTATAACGCATCCTTTTGAAACATATCTTCCTATAAGGTACCATTTGATTGTTAATTATTTTATAAATTCAAAATTGTTTATCTGATACTTACAGGCTATTAGCTAAATAGAAAAGGTGACAAAAAGTGACTAACTGTATTTACTAAAAGTACCTCACAAACTTAGTGGACTATCTTTTTTTCTATTATTTTAATAACATCTACGCATAAAAATAGTTGACCCGTATTTTTTTTTTTTTTTTTAATATAATGTCAAAAAATAATCATAAACTTTAAACTCAGTTTAACCGATCAGATATTGCCGCAAATTTACAAGCTATTCTATTATTTGAAGTTGGTGCTCATTTTAAGCATTTTAATTTTACCGTTAAATAAATAGTTGGTTAAATTATGTTAAAATTATATTTATAACATATTTGAGGGTCGTATTATTTTGACCGACTGAAATTTGAAACAACTTTTTATTTAACATTTTGTTCCAAAATTAAAGATAATGCCAATTTACTCCCGGGCGAATTTCAAGTTTTTGTAATTTTTGAGCACCCTGTATAAAAAACAAAGTTTCACAACATGAATCGTTATTTTTTAAAAAAGCAAAGATTTTTATGTAGAATAACTTTTTCTCAAATAGTTGAATATTTTTGCAATTTCACCTTTTATAAACCCCATCCGCGGACACACTATATATTATCATCGATATTAAATGCACTTATTTACACCCTTATAAAGTTTATATTGTAACATGAATTTTGGTCAGTTCATCGTTTTATCTGTATTTAGTATAAAAATGATTACCACAAAATGTAAATGTTTACACTTAAGAAATTTTTTAATTGTGATTGGAAAGTGTTGACTAAAAAAATGTTTAGTAGTCCCGTGACACTAAAATTATTTCATATTGTTTCCTAATATTTATTTACTTGCAGGACCAAATGCTTCTGAACATCATCATAGAACAAATGATTTGTGATACCGATCCAGAGTTGGGAGGTGCTGTACAGCTAATGGGAGTATTAAGAATACTATTAGATCCAGAAAATATGTTAGCATCAGTTAATAAATCGGAAAAAAACTGACTTCCTGAATTTCTTCTATAAACACAGTGTTCAAATTCTTATAGGTGAGAAACATTTATCGATATTATAATTTCATCTGTTTCCAAATTGATATAGGTATACAGGGTGTTCTGGGACTAACATGATTTTGAGTCAGTTTTGTATTACCCAGTATAAATATTATACCCTTTTGAGGTTTAATTTTCAAACAATCGCATTTCAAAACTTTAAAAACATGTCTTGAAAGAATAATTCAATAGCGAGTTCGATAGCTTACAACATTGTAAATATCTGCTAAACCATGAATGTATAAGCAAGGATATAACTTTGCTATCATTTCCTGCACATTGTCGTATGTTGGGTGTATAATTGAAAATTTATGGCATATAATGAAGCAAAAATTGCGAAACAAGTCTCAAAAAACTGTTGCGGGCTTAAGACAAAAATTCAAGATATATGGGATGGTTTCATTGAGGATTTTTGTATAAAGCTCGTTAGCACAATGCCTAAGAGAATCGAAGCTGTTATTCGAGCAAAAGGTGATGTAACTTCTTTTTGATTCATTGTTTGATATTTTATTTCTAAACGTCCCAAGTTTTTAGAATTAAACGGTTTTCATGTTGGTGTTAAATTACAATTGCAGCAAAAAAAATCGTTACATTTTATAGCAAATTATAGCATAAATAAATTAAAAAAGATAAACAATATCAAAAGTAAATGTTTCCATTATAAAAAATAAATGGATAAAATTTATACAGTTTTATTTTGAAACTGTGTTTTCGTCTAAACATTAAGTTGTTAGGGCTCGTATGTAATTTCAGAAAAAGAGTGGGGATTTTGTAGTCAAAGTTTCCTCCAATGCCATAGAAGTAAATAATGAAAGAATGTTGCAGTTTGAATAATTTAAAAATAATAATCCATTAATTGACTAAATTCTATAAAGTAAGTGTTAAATGACCTTATTTAGCAACCTACGTAATTAATGATTTTGATATTTTGACAGAATTATTCCATCAACTGTCTTGAGGGTCAGGAACCCTTTTTTTTATGTATTAAAAAATGTAAATATGTAAATAAACTTTCACAAATGTTATCCGAGATACGGATTCTAATCATGACACACTGGTTTCCTAATATATATAACACTGGAATTTGACCTGTATGCTCATGAACATAAAAGCGACATTTTTAATGGTTACAACACAGCATAGAATTTTTTTTCTTTCTTGAATTGTTTAAATATTCTTTCATATAAACCTTCTATTTATTCAATATTTATGTAAAATATTGAATAAATCACAGCACCCACAGTGAGTTGTCCTTATTTTATTACATACTTATTTGGCAGGTTAGAATGTGACTTCTAAGTGGTAACACATCAAACAATATAATAATCCCCTATTATTATAGATCCATGTGCTAAACTATTTAACTTTTTTTTCTCAGGTAAATAGTTCAGATATTTGCAATTTTATTAGTTATTGAATGTTTTTAAACATTCAAAATGCAATTGCTTGTAAATGTAAGGTTTAAGTCAAAGAGGGTATTAATATTAATATTGGGTGATGCAAAATTGATTCAGGAACCATGTCCTGGATATTTCGTGTTACTTCCGGAACACCCTGTATATTATTATAGCAAGACAAATACATTAAAGAATTTTGGATGTTACAATTATATAGAAAATGTTGTAAAATAATTATGTGTTGACAACTTTGTCTTGCCATTAGTTTGAGGAACTATTTTATTTGGTTTAATTTATTTAACACTATATGACAATAAATGTAGACGATAACTTATGAGGTCACTACTGGTGTACCTCGAAAATTTCATGTTATGTTAACAAGTGACAAAAGAAGTTTAAGTTATAGAATATGTTTTGTATGTATTTATTTTCAGTGTATAACTTAATTTTAAATTATTTTCTAGAGTTTGTATTTTCATCTAAATTAGGTATAACAATTACTGGCCACCGTAATAAAACTATAATTAGATATAATCCAGAAAAGAATTCACTGTTTGCGTTTACGTTGGATGAATGTATTTTTAATTTATATTAAATATTTTTATGCATTCATTTTAAACAGGCATGTAACATATGTAATGACGTTAATGGAACGTAATCGTATAAGGTACCATTCACACCAAAGTATTAGTTATTTTCTCATGAATCGTGTGTGCTACATGACTATAACAATCCAATAACATACTCTGCCCTATTTCAAAGCCTTTGTGGAAAAAGTCAATTTCCTATAAGAATGTAAAAAAATATGCTGTTGGTGATATTTTCTTTTGAGCTTTCGTAGTATTTAATTCTGATTCTAAAAAAAAAATTATGTTCAAAACTTGTCTTACTGCTGTTGTTTCTTCAAACTTCTTCAATAAATAATAATATGAAGCCTACAGACACTTTTCTAATTTTCGTTGTTGACGCCATATCAGTCTTTTTCTGGTTTTCATAGTAATAAAATGACCAGTTAGTTATATCAAATGTAATGTAATGAGAGCACCTTTGCTGCCGTTTTTAAAACTGGCGCCTTTTTCCGTTTTAAATGTTAAAAAGAAAAGAAAAATTATAGCAAAAATTCAACCCCCTCCCCCCTGCAACTACCCCAAGGCATGATATTTAGATAAAAAATTGACAAAATATGTTACACATTGAAATTAATAAACGGTTCAAAATTAATCCTTTCAGCTTAAGACATTTTGAATTTATTGGCAAATTAACTAGGTTGTACTTACGGGGTTGTAGCTTCTTTATGAACTGATTTAAGGCAAATGTTTATATACAAAACTCAACTTATTTTCTAGTTTTATCACCCCCTTGAAGGAAGGTACTTAATTTTGGAGCACCCTGAATAATTTTTGTATATCGTATATTTATATTTATAGACATTTGAAGAAATTTAGAATCATTAAATTAAATGAGCATTAACAAATTAACCTAAACATTAACATCACATCTATATTAAATTTTAATTTCTCAGACCTGCTCCTAAATGACAACACTTGACTTGTGAAGTAATATCATGAGCATATTGTATAATAGTAAAAATATCTTTATTCATTTTACTATTTATTACTCATACTATTACTAATATTCTTGTTAGATAAGAACTGTTACTTATTGCAAATATACCTTACTAATATGTTCAACATTTTGGAGACAAATTGCCAAAAAAAAAAAAAGAAACCATTATTTAAGAAAAATACTGTCATTTAGATAATCTTGATTTTCAAAATTGGAATTGCATAATCCTACATATTTCTCGACAGAAACAATTCATATATAAACATGCGCGGCGATTATCTGGTTTACTGTGGGCCAGTTACTAAATCGTTTTAAAATACAAACCTAATAATAGTAATTGATCTATGGAAACATCTACCTTTTTTTGAACAATTTTTAAAAACCAACGGGAAACTAGTAACGCATAAATTCAGTAATTCCGTTGATATTAATTTTTTGGAAAAAAATCTCGAAGGGGTATAGCGATTTTAACTTCAGCAAATATTTTCAGTCTATTTTCAGTTTCTTATGTCATTTATTTTTTAAGTTATGACGTCATCGACTTTTTTTTTAAATGACCTATATTTTTTATTATTGATTTTGGTAGTAGTTTTTATTCCGGTTCCGACCGTATAAAATTTTCAATATGTTATTATTTGAAAAAAATCGAGAAAAAACAGTCTTAAAGTTCAAATAATAAAAATTCATTAAATTGGGTAAATTTTCTAGCTGCCGGTGTATCACATTAGTTACGGCTGTCAGAATTACACATTTTGTAAATGTCACAATAGATTGCTTTTTCTAAATTAGAAAAACTATTTCATTAATAAAAATGGTACAATTGAGCGACCTAACAGAGAATTGAAGTGTTAATAATGATTGGTTATGGCGATAGAGCTAGAACACATCAAGAAGTGTCATCTTTTTAGAGAAAAATACCCGGATCAGCCCATAAATCAATAAACAATTAGTAGGATTGAAAAAAAAATTTCGGGAACATGGGCGTTGTAAAGAATCTTCCAAAAACTGGACGTCCGGCGACATTAAATGAACATGCACAACTTGATGTGCTACTAGAAATTGAAAACAATCCACATTCAAGTAGTAGAATTTTGAACCACACTACAGTTCTAAAACGTTTGAAAGTTCAAAAATTCCACCCATATAAGGTGCACTTGGTTCATGAGTTGACAGAAGATGACTTTGATCGTAGGCAAGAGTTTTGTGAACAAATGATGGAAATTTGCAACCGCGATCCAATGTTTTCCCAGCGTGTTTTATTTTCGCATGAGGCAACATTTTTTTTAAATGGCCATGTCAATAGACAGAATTGTAGATATTGGGCTAGGGACAATCCCCATTGGATGCAGGAAAGTCATACCCAATATTCTCAGAAAGTTAATGTTTGGGCAGGAATTATTGGTGACAGAATTATAGGTCCATTCTTTTTTGAAAACAATTTGACTGGAGATAGATACTTGCAATTTTTACAGTTGGAATTGATGCCTGCATTAGCTGCATTATTCCCCAATGCAAATAACACTGACCTACCAAATAATACAATTTGGTTACAACAAGATGGCGCTCTGCCTCATTACGCAATTATTGTGCGACGCTACTTGGACCAAGTTCTCCCAGCAAGATGGATAGGGAGAAGAGGTCAGATAGAATGGCCGCCTAGGTCTCCTGATCTAACGCCATTAGACTTCTTTTTATGGGGGCACTTAAAAAGTAAAGTGTACAACAATCGACCCAATAATTTAGACGATCTCAGGCAAAGAATTCAACATGAGATTAGGTTAATATCGCCTCAAACTATTCAGAATGTGAGATATACATTTTATAGTGGTCTTGGTTATTGTCAAATGGTACAGGGTCGTCAATTTGAACATTTAGTGTAAATGTAATTTAACAACTGTTATTTCTGTGCTTATTTTTGTGTTTGATGATATTGTTAGAGTTTTTTCTGGTTAATCAATTTAGTTTCTTTTTATACCAATGTTTAACTCACGAAGTTATCGTTATTACTATGAATTGAGCAGATAATAAATTTCTAGTTCGATTTTCAACTATTTGTATAATTTCAAAATAAAAACGAATGTGCCGTCGATAACTTTCCGTCAAACTTAGACAACTAGATACATTTTCCCAATTTAATGAATTTTTATTATTTGAACTTTAAGACTGTTTTTCTCGATTTTTTCAAATAATAACATATTGAAAATTTTATACGGTCGGAACCGGAATAAAAACTACTACCAAAATCAATAATAAAAAATATAGGTTGTCATTTAAAAAAAAGTCGATGACGTCATAACTTAAAAAATAAATGACATAAGAAACTGAAAATAGACTGAAAATATTTGCTGAAGTTAAAATCGCTATACCCTTCGAGATTTTTTCCAAAAAAATTAATATCAACGGAATTACTGAATTTATGCCTTACTTAATTTCCACACTGTATACTAGGTAATCCTTTCTAAACACAGTCCAGTAAAGAAAAAACCGTCAAATTTAAATTTCATTATTGATCTTATTATTGGGAACTAAAATCACCACGGCGCATATGGCGCTGTGATAAGAGAGGTAAAAATCAGCTAATTCTTTGGTTTGTTTCCATTCATTTTATTTGCTTTTGTGGGTTCTTTCTTAGAAGTTCAACCTATTTTGCACTATATTTTTGTATTTGTGGGAATACCTAATGTAAACATTTCTTACTATTATAACTATTTATCTTTTGTATTATAGTCCTTTGGCTTGAAATGGACATTTATTGCCGAAGTTAATGCTGTTCCATCAATAATGCTTTCTCCTATACTTTTTTCTATCTATTTTCTTCATGATACCACAGTTATTAGCTATAAGAACAAACCCCACGTCTTGAGAAAATAGTGAAAGTGCATTGTTCTATCCACATTTTTCCTAGTCATAATTGTGCATACAACAATTTGTATTATGCACTGTTTTCATCGGCGTATTGTGAAATAAACGTTGATGAAATAAAGAAAACTGTAGAAAAACCCTGACAAACAAACTATACAAATGTGATCAAACGATGTAAACAAAGAACTTACTCATTTCGTTAAAGTGCGATTTTTACTCACCAGGAGGCGGCGTGAAGGCTAAAATTTTCAATTGGACTAAAATCTTGTATTTGACTTGACCAGTAATTGATGTACAATTTATGCACAGAAGTAAAGTTAATGAATCCATCACTAATCAGTGGATGAGTTATTTAGAAGACATGATTTTTAGCTGTTGAGACTTTTAGCTATCGATTATGAACATACCCACACATCCAGTGGGACGAAACAAATTTTATGCATAATAGTAAAGTAATTTACATATATTCAAAAATTTCATGGGGAGGTATCTTCTGATTCATTTGGTATGGTATACAGTATGGGGACTGTAACGTGAAAATCAATTGTGTATAATAATTATAGAACCCATCACATATCAAATAATAGAATGAAGAGGAATACTGCAATTTAAAATTTGCAAAAAAAAAACAGGCTTCAAGAGAACACCTTTCTACTTCAAATGTACACAGTATAATGAGGTGACTTGTTTTCCTTCTTTGTTTACTGTGAAGTTGCTCTTCACTCGTGTGAGTTATATTGCTAACAATTCTAAATGTTTCTATTTACTGCCATTCTTTGTTCATTTTTAACATGTGTGATGTGTAAATGACTCAATCTTTATCGTACACATCTAATTTTCTCATTTACCATGTCTTATGATCCTGAATCCGTAATCTGAATTATTCGTGTCAAAATTAAGTTCTTTAAAACTTAAATTAGCCCTCCAAAATGCAGAATGTTTATTTCATTGTTCTTTTGAAACGCAACCACTTCGATTAATAATTTCTAATGTAGGTAAAATTGAAACAGACTGAACTAATAAGCCTGTGTTGTTAGAAACTTCCAGTAAACTTGCGTCAGTACAATATCCAGTAAACTTGCGTCAGTACAATATTCAATAATAAATGCACACAATATTTTATGTTGTTTCGATCCTTCTCACGTATCGCATGGTGGCCAGTAAATTTATCAGTTTATTATAGTTTTATACCAGTTTGA
The DNA here is from genome assembly GCA_029963845.1 of Rhamnusium bicolor. Classification (NCBI taxonomy): domain Eukaryota; kingdom Metazoa; phylum Arthropoda; class Insecta; order Coleoptera; family Cerambycidae; genus Rhamnusium; species Rhamnusium bicolor. The sequence continues at coordinate 138,393 of JANEYF010001991.1, forward strand.
TATTTTTGCAAACTCCATTTCAAAGTATTGTAGATATAAGAATGAGTTCAGAATGACAATGAAACAGATTTTCTTCTCACAGCACCCCTCTTGGAAAATACGGCACACGACAAGCCCCAAAAAAGAGGATTATAGAAGCGTACAGTTATTAGGATTAATCCTAGAATTACTGTCATTTTGCGTGGAGCATCACACGTATCATATAAAGAATTGCATATTGAACAAAGATTTACTTCGCAGAATACTAGTTCTGATGAAGTCTACTCATAAATTTCTTGTGTTATGTGCACTAAGATTTATGAGGAAACTGATCGCATTAAAAGATGAGTTTTATAACCGGTATATCATAAAAGGTAACTTGTTTGCACCAGTTGTTGATGCATTTGTGAGAAATAATGGTCGCTACAATCTTCTGGACTCTGCTATTATAGAAATGTTTGAATTTATCAAACTGGAAGATATTAAAACCCTTTGTTCACATGTTGTTGAGAATTATAGTAAATGTCTCGATGATATATGTTATGTGCAAACTTTTAAGGCTTTAAAGTTAAGGTACGACCAGCATCAAGACAAACTGAAGGATAGAGAAAGAAACAGTTTAGATGGGTAAGAGTAATAAAAATGCTAATATGTAATAAAATTTTTAAATTTGATGACAAATTTATGCTCAAAACTATTTTAGTGTACCATCAATATTACGAAACAGTCGGTATAGGAGAGATCAAAGGCAGATGGAAGAGGAGGAAGAAATGTGGTTTAATGAGGATGATGATTTTGATGACAATGATGCAGTACTGCCAGCTACAAATGACATACTGACCAAAAAAATTGATACCGATCTTGAAAGTATAGGCAAGATTATTGAAAAGAAACAACCAGAAGCTAATGGACCTAAAATGAATAACAATTCATCACAAAAAACAGCGGTGCTTAATAATAACGCCAATGCCACTAGTGGGCAGCCAACTGCTAATGCAGTACCTAGTAGTGAAAGTAAATCACAATTGTTTAAACGGGTAAGGAAATTTTTTATTCTCCGCATTATATATATTAAGGCGTTTAATAGGTGAATATCTTGCTTCTTTTACTAAAAAGGAATCGTATAAATAAATAAACGAAAATATTTGATCGACACCACTTAAAGTGATCAATTATCAGAGAATATTTAATAATATTTTTAATGCATCTGGTGTTTGAAATACATCACTAGAGTACAATATTGTAAGAGAAGCGTTTGAAGTATAAGTGTACTTCACGGTTCACATAACCTGCAATATCCATGTTCATTGTGCTGACTGAGTTTTTTTCATTGGCGCTGGTGTATTTTTTTTTTACAAGTCTGGAGAAGTGCAGTCAGTATAGTGTACATTTCCTAATCTTCAACAAAAGTGTTACAAAATGTTGTTTCAATGGCCAATTTGTTGTTTAAAAGGGATATGTATGTTAAAACAATAGAAAAAGTTGATAAAATAGTTGAAGACGAAACAGGGTATTAGTTTAGATATACCATAAGTAGAATTCAATTAATAGAGTCCGTTCATAATGTAAAGAGGCTATGGCGTGGCAAGCATGGCTATCTCAAGCATTCACTGAGCTGATTTACAACGCCAGAATAGCAAAACGGTTACTGCACTTCTATGTCACAGTGACGTCCCTGGCCTCTTTACGTTGTATCAAAATAAAATAATATAAGTATACATAATAATTATGGAATGGATATATCTAATGGTAATATATGATAAATTAGAAGAACTATGCACCATATAAATTCGTACACATCTTTATTTTATAACTTGGGAAGATAAATTAGATCTGATATGTAAAGAAAAATGCAGGAATGCAACGATGTAGAGGTATTTCAAAACCTTATGAGCCGTGAAATGTGCAAACGGCGGAGCTTATTCCGAGCTATAAGTATATTTTGAAAACATTTACTCAGCTATCTACCATCTGTATACAATGGAAGCTCGGGATGTTTTTAGGAAGTGGTGTAACTGAGCTGACGGCCAGAGTTATGCCTCTGTGCATATGAAGGTCGAAGCTCATAAGGTTTTGAAACACCTCTAACATCAAACACAGCTAATCCTTATACGCTAACTTTGTCCGCAGTAATTTTTGCCACACTCCCCAATATAGTGTAGAATTTTACAAGTGGAGATACATTGATCAGAAGAGCCTGGATGTGAATATTATTATTATGATAATATTTTCTTACAAATATTGCACCGAATTTCTGTGCCATCAAACTCTAACTCTGGGAAATCGTTCTACAGTATGTCGAGAGAGAAATGGATGCAATATTTTCAAAATATTCGACAATATTCCCAGTGTAATATTCGAACCCAGGCTCTACTGATTAGACATTATATTTCATTTTGCTCCGTGTAAACATTGTTATTTTCCAAACTTCTCTTTTTGAGTTGTATGTTTGCTGTAAGGTTTTATTTGGATTTTTTCCCAAATAATTGCATATTCCATTTTTTACCTCTTAATCATTCACACAACATGTCTTATATTTTACTACATTTATCTTATAAAAATTTTATTTTACTTTTATATTTTATTAAATTCTTTTCCTACTAACTTGTTTAATTAAACGGGACTAAGTTCTTATAATCTATAAAAATCACTTTATATTTTCGATTTTTTTACATTTTATACATAGTATAGTAAAACAAAACTAACATCATTTTATTGTCTATTAGCTTTATTATAATCTCTATAAATCGTCTGTTACTTTTATTGCCCATGAGACCTAACGGACAACTGAACTAATTGAGCCGACATGTAGGCATGGGTTAAGAAACATATCAAGGACTGTGAGAAATGTGACAATTTTCTGCCTTCATTCACCTGTAGAGATTGTAATCACCAGAAAGATAAAATAGTGGCACCTTCTTGCTCGCTAAATCAAATTCAGTAAGCGCATAGGCACAATATAAAAATGTGGAATTTTGTCCATTTCACACTTTTTTTTTTATTTGGGTCATGTTTCAAGGCATTTCATAGGCAATTTAGAAAGACATATCAATTTAGTTGAGGTCGGGTTAGTTTGGCTTAAATTAGTTTATGTGATATATTTGATATATTTATGATAGATGCTTATAGCTATTTACTCGATACCGAATATCGATGGTTCGGATCCATCCCGGAGCAAGTTATAAATCTTATTTGTAATTTGTTTCGGATTAAGATGGGAGAGGGAACTATCGATGCCCTAGATGTGGTTCAGACTCCACAATAAATTATAGTGCCTCATCTCTCTTTACTCAACACAAAATCTTAGAATTTTCTGGGAGTTACTTCGGTGACGTGAGAGGCGGTTAAGAAAATATATATTTTTTTTTTAAGATGTACGTACATAATAAGGATTAATTAGATTTAGATCTAATCAGTTTAAGTTATACTGTTGTGCTAATCAGAAAGGTTGTATTTGTATTTCTTCCAGTTTTGAGATTTTGCTACTTTCCTGTTTTATTTTATGTTGTCTATATTTTGTATAGTTACTAGTATTAGAACAGGTAGTGCAGAATTATTCTCATATTTATGGTAAATTTGTACACAAATAAAAAGATCAGTTGAGTTTAGATCAGGTCAATTTGTGGTATATGGGTTTAAATACTATTTACATTGGATATTTGATACATTTAAGTTAAATTAGTAGTTAAAATATTAATAGAAAAATGTCCACACCTATATATATATCAATGAATTTCCTAAACAGTATGATGATAAAGTATTGGTAGATTGATTTACTGTGCAAATATATGTATGAAATAGATTTAGTTTTTCTATGCCTTTAATAATGTAGGGATGCTTTTAAAATAAATTAAATATTTTTAGGGATTGGTTGATTATGAGGGTGGAGATTCAGATGAGGAAGATGAGGAAAGCGGAGAGGTAACCAAAAGGCCGAGACTGTCATAGTCAAATCAACAATCCGCAGGTGAGTACGTTACAAACTGGGGTGACGTGCGACCAAGTGTGATCTCATAGTGAAGGTGTGTGCGGCATGAACGGTCAATTATTACAGCCAGTGCTAACTTCAGCAATCTATAGTTGTGAAAAAAAAATGACTTGTTACATAACAACAGATCAGGGAGGTATATTTCTGGTGATAAAGGCTGTTGAAATATACTTCTCTGAAAGCACTAATTTATATCCCGTGTGTGAGAGAGAAGCGCATACATTATCTTGTTTCAGTTCGATGTGACTGAATTACAAAAGCACAACTTTTTAACTTCCGATTGTATAAAAATATTTGGTTTTTATGATGTACAATTTACAGGTCTTGACTGTTAATAAATAAAAAAAATGAGATTCAATTCCATGTATATGAATTTAGGATTTTTAAAGAAATTACAACAAACTATTTATAAAAAAAGGAGATTTATTTCCTGTCTCTTAAAAGAGCCTAACTTTATATTGAGGTATATATATAGAAAGTACTTTGTAAATAATTACACGATATATTTATAAAAAAAAATTGGCTTCTTTAGGAGACAGAACAAAAATATTCACTTATTTTGTGTAAATTCTTACCTTTTGATTTAAATTATAAACATCAATATTGTACACTTACAAATTTGTTAATTGTTCAGAAATTACCAAGGTGTCACCCATATTGTGAAATAGCATATGATTAAAAAGAACTCGCCAACTTCTAATAGTTATCAAAATAAAACAACCTATAATTTAGTTTAAAAATAATGCATACAAGCTATCATCTACAAGTTGTTGAGCCATAGATGTGTGAAATAAATAATTGTCTATGTTTATCATCGATTTATCAAGTTTCAAATTCTAAGTGGAAATCTGGAAATTGTCTTGGTTTTTTAGGTCAATATCAATAGGTTACTTATATGGAATTTTGATGTTTATAATTGGCATTTAAAGGGTAACAAAATGTTCATAACTATGAAGTTCTAGAGAACATTGTGAATTTAAATGTAGGCTAAGTTATAATATCTAGCAGTAGATAGCATATAGTATCGAATATATCGTCTAAAAATGTGTGTAGTGTCATTGGAGTGCTTAGATTTGTATAATACTTCGTACTGTTAATTGGTTTGCCACATTTATCATTAACAAATTTTTTGACAAAATTATATTATATACATGCTTTACACTTATTTCCTTATACAGTTGTAAGCGTACATTTAATTTTCTGAGGTCAACATTTTTAAAAGCTGTTATGGTTGTATAAAATTAATTGAACGTAAATAATGTTAATTGTGTATTTTTCTATAGGAACCTAGCAGTATGAAGTGTCCATTTAGACTAAAATAAATACTTTATTCTTAAACTATAATTTTGTAATTATTGTGATGAATAAATTTATCTTATTTCTAATATAATTTTTCTATTCAACATTTATTGGTCTCGTGCGAATTTAATACAAATTAAAAAAAAAAACCAAACAAGGTTTTGATTTATTTCGATACATTTTATTGGACACTTATTAGAAAATACTTTTATTTTTATTATATCTGTGTACTCTAATTTATAGGGAAACATTTATGGGTGTCTAATGGAGCAGTAAAATTAGGATATCGTTAGAATTAGAATAATTTATCTCAAATTTATTTTCGTTTTTTTTTTTTTTGACAATGAAACATTACCTTATTAAATATAAGCTGCTCTCGTTTGTGCCAAAGATTCGTGAACAAGTGATCAAGATTTCATTCCAGTATTTTAGACAGTTCTTTAATTAGCTTGCACACAGAGCTGATATTTGAAAACATGGATTATGATCATATAAACATGTCTGCATTTTCTGGCACAAAAAATGGCTATTTTTGATCATTTTGTTGATGTCAAAATAATATGACAGTAATAAAAATAAAAAATAAAATCCTAAACCTACCTAAAACCAAGAAGTGATGAGAGTTCCATGTCCTTCACATGTCGAGGCTTCAGCTCTGAACAGGGGCATGTGTGTGTGGTTTTGGCGGGGACAAGAAGAATATGCATTAAATAAAACAACTTTTTTTCAAATGGCGTTTTTTGAAATTTATGCGTATATATAATTTCTACGATGCTAACTTTACTACAAATCTAATTTAATAATTTTTTGGGTTTTCATTCAATATAGAAAAAAATTCATCCTTATTTAGAAAGCATTCTAATTAAAAGCAAATTTTCACACTACTCATTAAGTACTGCTTATGGCACGTTACCATTTTTTTTGTGGGTGGTTTGACAATAGCCCTATTTCCCATGTGAAATAAAAAATACTTTTGCAAATGAAACTCTATTCAAATAACGAAAATAAATAAAATCTTTGTAAAAGCAGTGAGTATATTATTTTATACTTACCTTATGTCCATTTCTGGTTCGATTTCATCCTCAGTATGATCTCTTGCCAACGATAATAATAATAGGATCAACAATTTGATCAATTCTGATGTCAACATCCCACATTTTTTGTTTTTCTTTTTGAACATGATTAATACATTTTTTTCCAGTCTTCTGCAGTTATCTTCTCAATTGCTCTGTGAAGATGGTGTTCGACATCGGCTAACGTAAAAATTCTATTTTCTCCTACTACATCTCCTTTTACTTGCGCCCAGATTAATTCAATCAGGTTTAGGTCGCAGTGGTAATAAGGTAATCTTAATACAGTCATTCCGTGATTTGATGCTAATTCATCCACAGCAAAACTTTTGTACTTGTCGGCCTCTAACTTTACAAGCCGAAGTAATTCCACCTTTAGATTATTTTCATCATAAGGGATGCCTTTCTCAACGATTTTTGAATTTTTGCTTTTTTCTAGATTGTAATGTGGCAGTTCGCTTTTACGAAAAAACTACAGACAGTTCGTTGTATAGCATATTTAACATCTTCATCAATTTCTATTTTTTTTTCGACCACTTCTTGTTTTTGCCGCTTGAGCAGACTTTCTGTATGCATTTTGTCCATTTGAAGTTTTCAGCCAAAGGTGGCACGACAAACAATAGCATGCGATAATCTTAGGTAGAAAAAGACATAAAAAATGCATTTTTTCCCTTGTAAAATAAATCTTGAAACATAGATATTCTATGTGTATTATGTCCAACGTGGAAAGACAAACTAACAGCAGTTTGCTCTTTGAATGTGTACTAATTGCCATTTGATTGTCGTCGTCGGCCCAAAAATGACGAAAATTGTGTCAAAAACGACCAAAATAATACTGAACAAGATAGTGGATATCGAAGAAAGTGGCATATTATGCGATTGTAATAATGATGAAAAGGAGTTTCAAGAAGTATAATACGCAATGATTTTTTTCATTTTCATTTTCATACGCTGTTTTTATCATAAAATAAAGTAATACTTTTCTATCTTATTATGTTTTTTTACAGCCCCATTGCCAAGTCAGAAAGTTATTTTGTGTAGCCAAAAAAAAAAAAAAGCATATTATCCCAGAATAACATAAATGCAGTTTGTCCAACACATTTTTGAGTTTATTTGGAAAACGATTAAAAATAGTTTTTTTGTTTCTAGGTACGATGACCATGTGATTTTTGTTGTATTTTTGCGAAATTTACTTTTTCGATAAATTAATCCACAGACCTATAACAGTTTTTCTTCTGAAAATTACAAATTATGGTCAAAATGCATATAGAAAGTCTGCTTCTCACTTGTACTTCTCCATATATTTTTCTTCTCTCAAAATTTTGTAAATGCTATCATTTTTTTCTCATTTATCCATCGAGAAGTGGCTTTTCAGCCCATTTGGACGAGGATGGTCCTGGAATATCTTTCATCTTTGGGTAAAAATGAATTCGCTATAAAATTGCTTAAACACTCGATAAGGTTATAATCGAGGAAATATGACAATTAAATTGCACTCTCTTATTCACAATCAACACAGTACATATAATCACAATCACAGAAAAACTGTTACCTATAAGTAAATGCACCATAAACAAGCACAATCATTAAAATTTTTTGTTAATAAAAGCCCTCCCGAATTACTTACCGACGCGACGTTACTGTATTCAAATAGTGTAGAGATATGACACCAGGTAGAATTGCAAAATGGAGTACATATCGTTATTTTGAACAAGTTAAATAAAGACAAACAGCCAGAATACACGTAAATAATGCAGCGTTGCCACATATTTTAAAAATAACATAAGATGGGTGTTGTTAGTCATTGCTATTTATTTCATGGCGTATTCCCTTCAGTTAAATCGCTCGTTAGAAACATGCACATTAATGTTCCTCCCTTAATCATAAGCATAAATAATGATTAGATGTAGTATTGTTGAAAGAAATGGGAAATTTGACAATTAGATATGACAACACTGATTTATGTTTTAAGGTGTCATTTAACTGTCATCTCTTTTTGGTTTTAGTTTACTACATTTTACTTTATATTAACCCAATTTCAGTCAGTTACCCAATTGTCTGATACATATAATTAATGTAACACCCAGGTTACAACACCTGTTTTTCTGGGCTTAGGTTAGGTTAGGTTATGTTTTTGTGAGTGGGTCCTTGTGAACCCTCCACTGTGGCCATAAGCAGGTCTATTGTGGCTCACTCCTAATTATATTTTACCCAATAAGTTCAGTCTCTTAATGAAACTGATAACTTTATTGGGTGAGAATGTGTCCAGATCCTCTGGCAGCAGGTGTCCTTTGCCAAACATTGCGAATCGGATCCTCTCCACAGCGGGACAGGTGCATAAGACGTAGTCTGCCTTCTCATCATCCTCCAGACATAGCTGGCACTCAGCATTTTCTGCTAGGCCGAGTTTATGCAGATAATAGTTTAGTCGGCAGTGCCCGGTATATAGGCCTGTTAGAGTTTTCAGGTTTACCTTGTTTACCTCTAAAAGTTTCTTAGCTCTTGATTTCAAAGGGTATTTCATAAACACCTTCGAATAAATTAATCCTGGTAACTCTTGCCAGTACTGGACAGTTTTTGTTTCAGCCCAGGTTGAGATAACCATCTTAACAGTACTTGAAGATATGCCAAGTATCGGTTCATGATCTCACTCCTCTGGCCAAGGAGTCGGCTATTTCGTTACCTTCCATATCAGAGTGGCCGGATATCCAGATCAAAGTCACTTTGTTGTTTTTGCCCAAATGATTTAGAGCCTTCTGACAGTTCCATACTGTTGTGGAGTTACACCAGTAGGAGCCAAGAGCTATCTGACAAAATTCTGATTGATCTGCGTGTAAGATGCATATATTCCAGCCTTCATACACACAGTTTAATGACGTGAACCTCGCCCTGAAAAATAGTTGCAGGCTTGAGGATATCCTCATCCTTGGTCTGTAACTATGTACTCCAGCTCCTGTTCCCTCAGGAGTTTTGGAGCCGTCTGTAAACCAACAACTGTCTGCCCTTGGTAGGTCGGTTTTATTCCGATCCCAATCATATCTTTCCGTAAAAAGATGTTGAAGGTCAGCTCGTAATTGGTCATGGTAGGCATAGTATCCGAGGGCATTCCCAGGATGCTGTGGCTCTCAATGTCATCCAGCAACCTGTTCTACTCCATGATACTAGTCTGCGGCACCTTAATGTCCGCATGTTGCAGTCTATATGTTGCCCACCTGGCCTCTCTTTCCAAATATATATGAAGAGGGGGCAAGTCCAGGAGGATTTCCATTGCAGCTGACGGTGTGGTGCTAATTGCGCTCATTACGGTCAAGCATGCTAATCTCTGTAATCCAGAGAGTTTGGCTTTGGCCGTCCACTGTGATCTTTTCGGCTACCAAACGATGGATCCGTTTTTTTAGGCTTAACAAAAATACCGTAATATAATTTTTTGCGTTGCCGTTGTTATTATTTATTCTCAACTTTTTTTTATTAAATTATTAAGATGGATTCCTCAAATAACTTAATTGCATTAACAGCGGTATGAGTCATATTTGTCTCGTGTCGCGGTGTAGTTCTGCGCGTAGTGTAATTTCACGCAAATAAGGTTCTGTGTGAATGCAATAATTTTTGCCTTTTTTTTTTTTTTTTTTGAGCGTAAATTTTTCAGACTTGAGTGGAACAACCGTCATAGATTTATTTTGAGTGACCATTGAAGAGGGGAGTTCACACTAAGATTGTTGCCCTCATAGAGTCTCTGACGTCACAGGATGTTATAAATCATGACCATGACAACGAGACATACTGTGTGTAAAACATCTTATGTAGCCAACTGTCAACAAAGATCGATTCAACAAGCGAGATGGATGTAACAGTGTGAGAGTAATTGTTCATGTCTGGTGGGGTGTAGACTGAACCTGTCCTTATATTAACTGGGTGTGTCTTATTCCATCTCATTTCATCCTAGTTCACAGCGATCGCCCGTACTCTTTTTCTAACTGGCTACACTTGGTGTTATACATAGGGTATATGACTCGTCCCGCGAAATAGGAAAGTCCTTAACAAGACACATATGACTCATTTCGCCAAGTACGAAATTCGAAAAAAAAACTACCGCAGTGAACGTGTTGATAATATTTGCTTGTTATACTTCTTAAAAATTCATGCCACAGGTTTCCAAACAGTGGAAATTTAACAGAAGGTTTTTTTGCTGTCATGTTGGTAGCTATTGTCAAGTTTCAAAGCCAACAACACATTTGAACGTCTTTTTACCATACATTTCTTTCATTTCTATTTGGTACAAAATGCAATATTGTATAATAACTATACTGGTTATTAAAAATAACAAATTTTAACTGACATAGTTTGGACGTATCAATACATGGCCTCCTTTTATAAACATGGCTATCTTTTCAAAAACATTTCAGTACCCGGAATGGGTAATATTGATTTTTTTTAATGGGGTACAAAATCCAGTATTAGCCTATAATTTTATGTGCCATACTCATCAGCTTAGTCACCACCTTCTGAGATGCTCTCTATCTATCACTATTAGTGGTGAGGCATGCCAGTTCTATGATGTAAAATTTTTAAATAACTATTTTCTATCTATATAAAAATGACGGCAATGGCTTCAAAATGGCAAAATAGATATTTCAGCATTTACATGATGCATAATTTAGAATGGGATGTAATTTGTATTTAATCATATTACCTGAGATAAATACTTGTATTTCCCACGCACAAATGTCATTCTGTAATTTGCTGTGGTGTATTTATGTTTATTTTAATGTACACTTGTTGGAAATGTCACTATTTGTAGTTTTTTTGTAATATGCATTAAATAGACATTTTTTTTCTCGGTAGAACCGATTCCGGACAATCCTTCTGTGGACTCCAACACCTCACGGGAGTAGCACCATCAAATTAACTACAGCCACTCCCCACACTCTGCAGGGTTAGTGGTTGTAGATCTGAGCGTCATGTGCAGATGGAGAGAGCCTAGAATAACCACCTTCTGCATTTGGCCTGCTAGTCACTCGGTCAATTTTTGGCAGGCCTGCATGGTTCAATTTCAAGAGCAACGTACACTTTATGCTTCTTAGTAGATCAATTATTAGGAAAACCATCTTGACCGAATAGTACTTGGTCCTCATTTCCTCCTCCTTCAAAGTGATATTTTTCTCGGCAGGGGCCGAAAATTCGATGACATATCACCTTGGCTTGTTGGTCAAGGAGACTATATCAGGTTTAATAGCCTGGATTAGCCTAACAGTCGCAAACGAGTAGTTCCAATAAATATGACATTTCTCATTCTCGATATGGACTCAATATCTCCAGGGACATAAGGCAACACTGGTATCTGGTCTACCCCATGCAAGTACTTTAAATGGTAATATAGCACTCGTAACACCGCATTATGTCTATTAATGTAACCGCATGAGTAATTCTGGCACCCCATGGTATGACCTGCAGTTGATATCAAGAATCTCTACATGCCACATGCAGCCACGGTAGACCAAGGTATTGATCCTGGCAGGCCATAATGAATCCCCCAATCTTCAACTTAAGACCGGCCACAGCATCTTTGATTCAGGTTTTCAGGCAATTTAGCTGAAATTCAACGACTGACTCTAAATCAGCACTTTGGTAGCCCCCCTCACCCAGGTCAAATGCAAGACCGAGTTCATCTGCAGCTCTTTTTGCTGCCTTGAACAATCCTACGCCTACTCATGCAGTTTCATGATGTTTCACAAACTGCAAGAGAGGATCTGAGTCCAAGACGATGTTTACATGAATACCGGATGATCTAGGACGAATACTTCTGTGAATATTCATCATATTGCGAGTATCTCTAATTGGCACAGTTTGTCTACCGTCTCCTTCACTACTCTATAGGAGTAGAACAGAACAGGAATGGCAAGCATATTAGTCGCCGATATCTTGTTCAACCCTGAAAATTTGGAAGAGCAAATCTTTTGTAGTAGGTGTCTGTACTTGCTGTGGAGAGAGCCTTTTATTTGTTTTACATCCTGGATATGCCTAGGTCTCTCCGGCATCCAGAAGTCTTAGGATGCCTCCAATTGTGAGCTGCACATCTTCAGAGAATTGCCCGCATTGTCCTCTCTTGAGGTGAACGACTCCACATTTATCAAACTCGTTTTGTAGTTCGCGCTCTCCGGAGGCATGAAGTTTAAGGTCATCTATATAAAAAAAGATGGATGACCTTATGGGTCCAGTAACTTTTATAGTTTTTTAACTATGTGGTTCTGTATATCTTATTGTTATAATATATTTATTTTGTTCATATTCTCGTTGCTAAAACTGCCAATAAGAGGTTAAATAAAAAAAAATTCAAATTGTGGTTATATGCATTAAACAAATTTCTACTTGAAAAAAGGCCTGTTTCAAAGTTATTTAATTATCGAATTGCCAAGGTGTTTGATATTAAATTTAATATTTTATAGTAGAACCCAAATCCACTAAAATAACTTTGGATATCACAAAAGTCAAGTCCATACACTTGCTACACCACACACTGTACATAAAATCATTGCATCCGGATATCCTAGCTCCTGGCAATTTATTGTTGGTAACACAATTTATTTATTTAATTTATAAATGCAACTAAAGAAGTTGGAGGGCCTGGGCACTCCCATGCCTCGGCCTCCCCATAAAACTCCCCTGGCTACCAACCATGACAAGAAAATCCCTGTTTAATTTACAATGTTTATTTTTAACCCAATCATTCACATACTAGTATATGTGAATTTTATAGCCTCCTTGAGATTCATTTGTTTGATTTTTACGAATAGCCAAACGGAGATTTTGACACTAAATTCATGTTCATCAGATAGAAATGGATATTAAGGGAAAAAAATAATTGATATTCTTCGATGTAAAAAATGATCAAATCTCGTTAATAAAGAAAAATTCATTTTTGAAAATTGTGGCTAATGAAATCTGTACGTATAAAAAAAAATCGTTAAATGTGATATTTGATAGAAAATGTCCTGGCTATGATGCGTCAGGATTGGCTTTTACTTTTTTTTATATTCTGACTGTTACGGTCGGTATATCCACCTCCTGGTAAAGTTAGTGAACAGATAAATTTAAGAATAAAATTGCCAAACCAATAAAGTAATAGTTACTATTTATCAATTTTTGCAAAACAGTTATTCCATATGAGAATATACTTCACTATGATCAGTTTTTTGCAAAAGTAGAGACGTAATAATTAATATAATCTGTTTGGTAACTAGCCATTCTATCAGAAGGTGGATATACCGGGTTTAAAGCATCTTATTTTTAGAGGACATGCTTAAGTTTTGAATACTATACCACAGAGTATCTATCTACACAGAGACCAAAGCAAGATATCCCGCCAAAACCAAATTTGTATGCGCATGTGCGTCATCGCCATTTTTTAACTGGTATATCATTTATAATAGTATGTAATTTACAATATTAACAGGAAGTTTCAAATGATAGTAGTTTATTTTCACTTTGAAACACATTGTTCTTTCAGTGTAGACGGAAGTTTAAAGTAGAAATTTAACAAAAAATTTCTTTAGGTGTGGACATAACTGGTATGTAAGGGCACAAAAATCAAACCATTAAAATGCCAAAGGCACTACCAACACTTTTGTCTCTGTATTATAGCTAGGTACTCGGTGGCTCTACTATGACAATAAATAGTAGGTAAAGTTGTAGAACACCTTTCTTTCATGAGTAAATTATATGACTAAGAAACGTGATGTCATTTATAATTTCTAGGGCAGTTTTGAATTGATATGAAAAGTTGCCATTTTCGAATGTTACATTAATATGTCAATGAGGATATATTTTGAAACGTCTCATATTAGGCAGCATCGTACTTCATCCTGATGACTTTTCTGCATACAGACAAAATTAAAGGGATAGTTAGTAGTATTCCTAGTATTAGAAACAAAAAAATATTGAGATTAAGAATATGTTGATTCACCAAAAATAAAAAATTTTACTTTTAAGAAATGATTCCTTCCAGTTACAATACAAAAAACGAAAACCTCTAGGCCGCTATATAAGGTCTTTCATTATTTCTGAACTCCTAAGGAGGCTGGTAAACAGGAACATATTATTTAAAAAAATATCTACCTAAAACTTATACTACACATTTAGATAAAAATGACAGTATGAAATGTAAGAAATTATAGGTATTTATTATTGTTATCATATTAGGCTTGAAGGGATACTTATGTAATACCCAAGAATTATTTTATTATTTTTTCTAGAAATGCATGAATATGAAGCAAATAAAGTGTCACAATTTTAGTATCTCAATGTGGGCATGATCAAATTATACTTGAAATGCTACTTACAATTCTTAATATTTATTTCATGATTTTTTAAAAATATATCTAACCTTAAGTTCTAGGTCATTTAATGCCTTTATTTCATTGTGCAACTGTCTGATAAAAATACCATCATTAATGTTTTCTGTTACCCATTTATTTGATTTTTTGTTTATATTGTTCATTTTTTTTCATTTTTACAGGATGTCTGAAAAATATTATCAATTAAAGTTTTGGATTTTCCAGAATATGAGAAAAATCAGAGGAACATTTATTATAACCAAAAATGAAGACAGTTAATTTATTAGATCTAGTTTTTTTTATTTGTCTAAAAAATTATAATTAAAATTGGCACAAATAAATTTTGGCCTTTTAGTTTTTGACGTATTAACAGATTTTCCATAGATCTGACAAAACAATCATGATCTGCATAGGAGATCTGTAGACTATACTTACTTTTATCATCGTTGGTGTTATTATAGGCTTTTACACAAATTAATTTGAGTTTTGCTAAGATCTTTATTACTGCACTAGTGCTGTTGTGAATTTATTACTGCATGGTTTTTTTTTTTAACAAGGAATGATAAATTGAAGCAGAATTTATTTATTTGAATGATAATAACAACTTTTATTTTTATCTACATTACTACAGCAATACATACATCGATCACTTTGTTAAATCTGACAATAACTTGACTTATTTTTAATTTTACTTAAAATTTTCTGATATTTATAATATTAAATTGGTCTGGCACATAATAATAAAATGGAAACTTATTATTTTCACCGATAAAGATAAAATATTAATCAATACACGTTTGATTGTGGTTTTACGAAACTTGTTTGATTGCCGCAGAACTTGGCTCATTGCTTCGTTATTGCGATCAAATTCGTTTCGATGCTATAATAAAATTTGTATTGTTAATATTACCTGATTGTTATTGATATAAAAAAATTAAAAATATTAACAATCAAACACCATAAGTATACAACACCTTGTATCCCTGAAGGTACCTTGTGTAGGAGATGGCTACACATTTAGAGACAATAGACACACATCCAATATTCGAGTATGCTAAGATTAATTTCTGGTTTAGAAAAAATCCTAGCTCCTTAACGGGGAATCGAACCCGGGACTCCAGGGTGAGAGGCAAGTGTCCTTACCACTCGACCACGAACACCTTCAAATTGCTGCACTAAAATAGCACCGCATGCTTGAATACAAACTTGCATCAGCTTGTAAGTGCAAACCTTTAAGGTTTACTTACTATCTGAGAAACTGAATATTGTACTTATATGCTGGAGTACTCTGATCTACTTACCACAATAACAAACAGGCAACATTTTAGGTTATGTTACCGATAAGCCCCGATGTTTAGAGCATGCTTTTATTAATTGGGGCGGAACATTAGCATGCATACATCTATCATAATGAATAGTAATTGTGCCTATATGCTAGGGTACCCTGATGAATAGATGGCCTAGTGTTTTGGCCACATAATTGTTTTTATGTTTCACTACATGATACAACTCGCCGACACAGTTCTGCTACTAAAGGAAAATGGGTGCTAGAAGGGAATGGTTTGGTGTAGTTCCACACTTACATACATGAAATAAACGATTTCAAATCTTGCTCTATATATATATGTGTATATATATATATATATATATATATATATATATATATATATGATTAAATATGATTTGAAGGAAACAACTACTCAGCGGGCAAATACCCCGACCTGCATTGAATTACACCTTCAAATCATGATAGTATATATATATATATATATATATATATATATATATATATATATATATATATATATATATATATATATATATATATTTATCAACGATTTTTGCAACTTACCCCATCAGAGTTCTCTTGTAACAAAAAAAAAAAAAAATGTTGCCATGTTTTTTGGTAATATCTCTAATTTTACTGCACTATAGGTTCCCATGAACCAAGTATCCCTTAAAACGACCTTGGTAATTAGTCTGTGACTCTAGTTTGGCACTTGAGTTTGCGCAGTGGTTTAAACCCCGTCCTTTCAGTGTAAAGCGGTTTGTTCCATCTCTGCCCCACACTAGCGATATTTCTTCTATCTGTGCCACCAACTGCCAAGTTAGAATCGTAGAGTAGTAATTAACTAGTTCAATATATTAAAATTTTTTATTAAGTAACTGAAAACAATTCAACAGCATATAATAGATGTTTTCAACAATACTTTTATGCAATATGATTTAAACAATTAAATAGATTCAGACTGTGCCAAAAAAGTATTTACTTATATTTCAAAATATTTGTGAGGTCAAAGCGCAGTGGTATTGACTATATATCTTTGAAAATGAAGTTTAACAGTACAATGCTTAAAAAGAATGAAAAGTACTTTTTCAAGTTTGATAAAAGCATAAATCGTAAAATTATGTTATATTTTTTTTCTATCAAGTATTCACTAATGTTTTTTGGCACAGTCTTTCTATTATTACTAGTTATTACAAACCAGTATTGAAAGTTTGTTTGAGTTTTTAAAAATTATGTCCTATTTAAGCACAGACATTTGACGAAATTTAAAAATGGTGTATATACTGTTTATTATCATTACATGTATGTTCGCTCAAGGCAAATTTTTACAGCAATATTAATAAGACATCAATAAACAACTAGTATAAGGATATGATTTATATAATTAAATAGTATAAGAACAGTATTCAGAAAGGTACATACAACATGAGCGAATATATTTTATTTAATAATTATTCAAAAGTTGCTCAAATAAGCTCAGTTACCTTCTTAATAAAATTATAGGTACTTACATTATCAAATTTGGGCAACTCTTGATTAATACAATATTATTTATTACAAAATGGCAGCCCTATATTTTTTATACAAGCCATACGTTTTTAAAAACAGATTTAAAGGCCATTTTCTAATCCTTATTTTTCATGTAATAAATTAATGTTTTTAAAAAAAATGTAAAATAAAAATTGTACTCGTTATATTTAGGTAATAAATATAAGTGAAAAAAAAAAACAACTTATTTTGGTTCTTTGTTAGCAACGACCTCTGATTTCAAACGTTCTGCTAATGTTTTACGTATTTGAAGTTGTTGAGATTCAATAGTAGGTTTTTCACCAGTTAAAACAGCCTCTGCAGCTTTTGCCGATTTTGGACGAACCTTTGACTTATCCTTTGTATCACTTTCAGCATTTAATTGCTTTCTTCTTACTTCCTTTTTCAGAGCAACTAATTTATCCCGTTGGCTTAGTAAATACTCCTGTCTCTTCTTTAGTTCCAGTGCGTCAACCTGAAAAAAAATTTAAAACAAAAAAAACCGTTTTTTTGTACTTATATTTGGTTTAATTTATGATCGTTACTTAACATGGTATATTTGACATTTTATTATTGCTAAATACATGGATTAAATGTATGATACTACTACTTATGTAAATATTTACCGCTGAAAAATCTTGATGCAAACAATTTTTTTTATTGATCTGAGCAATGCCAGTTCAGGATATTGTTAATTGTTAATAATATCATATTTACAGTTTTAAAATTAAACAAAATCCTAAACAGACACTGCTCACAACAATATAAAAATTTTTGCATCCAGATTTTTGAGCTATAAATATTTATATAAGAATTGACTATGCATACAGAGTGTATCATAAGTCAGGCCCCATCCGCAAAATGTGGATTAATAAGGGTAAATTAAGATCATGAAAGAATAAAAAATTTTCAGTTTCATCTTCATTATCGAGTTATTTTCAAAAATATGGGTTTTTGAGAGTAAAATTAAAATTAGTTAATAATATGGAACATTTTTATTTTATTTACGATAATCAGTTAAACAGTTAAAGAGGAACTTTAAATTTATTAAAGTTCAAATAACCCACTAACTTGGATGCACAAGTAAGCACGCCATAAAGGAGAATCTCTAACTCTGCGCCCATCTATATATGCTATTGCTTCTTGAATTTTGGAAAGTATGTTCGCCTGATTTTCAATTGGTACCCGATACACTTTTTCTTTGTTGACTCCCAAAAGAAAGAAGCCGACCGGTGTTATGTCAGTTGATGGAGTGAGCCGACGATTATGCACCGAATTGTGAGAAATTTGATTATCCTGCAATTTGTCGAGTGCTCATAGAAGGTTGATTTTCGAAGCTTACACAAGAACTTCTTCATCTTTGAATAGTGTAGGTGTTTGCTGTTTATACATGTTAACATGTCTAATCTGTGCTCCTGCTATAAATATAAAAAGGAAAGTTCAGATACATTTGCAGTGTGAAAATGTTTTCTGCGGATCTTGTGCTAATATTTCAGCAACTGATGTAAGAGTTTTTCACTGAAAAACCGAGTTTTATTATTTTTATAATGATAAGTGATAAACAAAAAATTATACATATTCTGGAAGACAAAAACAAAAATGATAGGAACAAAAACACTATGAAATCAAAAGAGATAAATAAGGAATTTCCCAGCGGTTCTAAAACAAAAACCGAAATAAACAATACAAAAATTTATGAACTCGAAGAAAGGAAACCAATGCTGAATATTATAGATCTCGCTAATCCAGAAATTATTAATCTGGCTCCAGGTACCTCAACAAAGGTTGCTCCTATAAAGGATGATAACCACACAAATGTGGCAATTTCAAACCTCAAACAAAGAAATAACACTAAAAATCCGCATGATACCAGCAAGAAGTTGTTCTCCCAGGCTTTAGGAGCTATAAAACCAGACGAGCCAAGCATGCAGGATGGAGAATTGAAATCGGTTAATTCAAAAAGACCACGAGCCAAAAAGGGCCCCGACTTCAAGATTGTAACGGGTGAAATAAAGCAATCCTGTAAAATCATAGGTGCACCTAGGAGAAAGTGGATATATGTTGGACATGTGACAGGAAAAGACATAACTGAACAGGATATGAAGGAATACGTGAAGGATGTTAAAGGGCATGAAGACATAATTGTGAGAAAACTTAATAACCAAGGTAATAACTCTGCGTTTAGTGTTGGACTACCAGAAGCTTTGTTGGATCAAATATATAATCCAAGTTATTGGCCGAAAGGAGTTTTCCCAGAGAATTTGAAGTAAAAAAACCTTTTTTAGTGAAGAAACGACAGGAACGCTTGAAAAGAGGTCCGCTGGAAACGGAAAACATTGTGGAGGTATAACCAACTTCAAAGTCCTGTTTCACCAAAATCTTCAATCCCTGGAAAACAGTTTTCACATGCTTAATATAATACTTTTCTCCTAATCTAAATAACATATTTTGATTATTTTAATTTGTGTAATGTGTAAAATTATGTGTAATATGTCTAATATTTTATTTTGAGTACTGTTTAATTTTTTGAAGTAATTGACGTATTTTCAGACCAAATGTTTTTGTATTGTATTATTCTGTAGAAATAAACAATTTACTTACTTACTTACTTACTTATAAACCTCTGGGCATCCCACACTTCTTTTCTGTGAATATAAATTTCCAGTCTCAGGAAGCCTCTGTTCTATGCATAAAATAACTTTTTGATCTTAGTGACGACGATGGGGAAATTGTTCTGCATAATGAACCACAGTGGCTGTAGCACTATCACTACAAGCCTTCAGTATATCAACGGAATTACATCTATTTTGAGTAGATTAAAGTTAAATTCTAAATTAATTGCCACAATTAATAGCACGTTCACAGTTAGAGATGACACACAGACAGTTAGCCTACCCTTATAAACCCATATTTTGCAGAAGAAATGTGACTTTATGTAACATCCTGTATTTATTCTGCTAAATATTTAGCTGTATAAAAGTTAAGAACAAAATTTACTGTAGACTCGGCTGTGAAATATATTCATGTGTAAATTGTGTATGACTTTGATAGTAATTGTTTTGACAATTACAGTTTTGTGTAATATAAATGTGTACATGTTTTGTATGACACAGATCAGCAGAAAGTAAGTCCCTCCACTGTGAATTAACATTCTGCATATATTACATACATTTTTCTTTCATTCCTTCCAGTGTTGTTGAGTATTATGGACTGATGAAAGTTTCTTGATAGTAATAATGTACCACTGAATGACAAAAGTACCGATTATTGATCTGATGATCTGACTTTAGGTATTATAAAATCAAAGCCTTCAGTATTGTAGAGGGTGGGCCAAGTCCAATGCTTTTGGGGTTCTCGTATTTCTCGAAGAGGTAGACAAAAAGTAACTAAGATGTCTTGGGCTCGATTTTTGAGCTAACTTTAATAGAGAAAACCGCATTCTGATACCTTCATTTGTTTAATAGATATAGGGTGTTTCTCATTTTTATCCCTTTTCTCTGAAGTCCCATAATTTTTTTGGTTTGTGAAAATTTTGTGTTTTCACAAAAATGTTCTATATTCTTTCTTATACCTTATATAAGGAAGTATAGTAATCATGATTTTTTTTGACCTCAAGATTTTGATTGATTTATACGTTTTGACCACTCCTGAATCCATTCTGACTATTATCCGAATGATATCTGTCGGTACGTGTGTGTGTGTGGATGTGTATGAGTATGTGTGTATCTGCGATAACTCAAAAAATACTAATGGGAAACTTCCCAAATTTGGCAGTTAAGATTGTCAACAACATTTTAGGTGGCACATTAAATTTGGTGAATGTGGTACCACCAGAAGAGACATAATGAATGAAAGAAGAAAAAAGGTACAATTTCGGGAAAAAAAATAAAAAATTTTATTGCATTACTCGATGAATCTCGACAAATTATAATGAAAAAACATCTTGATGAAAAAAAAATCTGTCCGCATGTCTGTAGTATCGCGATAGCAGCCACAGTTTTTGAGATAAAGCTTTCAAATTTGGTACACTTGTTCTAAAGGCCAAAGACAATGAGAAGTTCGGCTATTAGCCAAATTGGCCAGCTGAAAGGTTGTCCACTGGACCCAAACTTTTTGTATTTGACTTTAAAAAAAAATTCTTGATGAAAGATTATAAATCATGTCTACTGTATCAAGCGAATAAAATGTATTTTCCAAGTACTTAAATAAAGCTGATGTAAACTGAAATTTTGTATGCATTTGACCTCATAAAATGGGGTTAGGATGAATCTGGCAGTTTGACATTTGAAATATCTAATTTAGTTACGAAAATGTCAATGTCAATAAGAAGTAATTATTAAAATATATGACATGAATTATTATTGACAGTATCGAAGGACGCTGATAATTAATTATTAAAAAATTTTTCTCAAACATTTCAAGGTATGTTTTTAAAATTTAATTGAGGTAAGTGAAGAATTAATCAGAAGATTTTTTTAGATCAGGATGATATATACTGGTATAAGAAAGTTATGTGCTGGCCACATCAGATATTTTTTATGTAGAATGCAGCAGAGTAGACGTTTTTTTTCTAGTCTTCTGTTTTTGAGTTGTAACACTTTTTTTTTTTAAATAGAACATCTATATGTTGTTTTTATTATCTTTTTAAAGAAAATTTTATGCATATTTCAAAAATGAAAAGATATATAGGGTGCGCTATTTAAAAAAACCATAAGTTTATGTACCGAAGGTTTTATAAAAAAACCAGCTGCTACATTATAGACAAAAAACTAAATATAGAATGTTTTTGCAGAAATAAAAAATATCCACAAACAAAAAAGTTATGAGACATAGAAAATGGGTAAACATGAGAAACATCCTACATTTCTTAAACAAAGAAGATATCGAACTGCAGTTTCGCCATTGAATTTAGTTCAAAAATCGAACCTTAGTTACCTTTTGTCTTCCTCTTTGGGAAATAGGGGAAACCCCCAAATGTATCGAATTTGGTTCAGGCTGTATAAGTGCATCCCAAATTGCTTGTTTTGTCTATTTCTGAAACAGATAGAGCTAAGTGGATTGCACATGCTTTACTTAATTTTTTTGAAAGAGTTCTTATTTCGATATTTCTTCCGTTCTTGCGCTATCTGTCAAAATAGATTTTTACACTTTTTTTTTAACTGGTTCTGCGCACTTGGAGGTTTTTTGATGCGGTAAAAACTTTTTTAGAACGAAATTTAACGTAGAATTAGATTTTAGAGAGACAAATTATCCCAGCCTCATTGATTTTTCTCTACAAGAAACTTGCATTTGTTTTTAATGGAAAATAGTTGGCAGTGACTTCAAAAAAATGCTTATATTTTATGCTTTTCTGATATGACAAATGTTATGCTTTTCTATTGTTTTGAGATTTTTATAAAAACCAAAGTGGCGTGGAAAAACAAATGATGCGAGAATGTGAAGAGATATCGAAATGATACTTTGAAATTCTTTTAAAAAATGAGGTAAAGAATGTGCAATTCATTTCGCTCATCTGTTTCAGAAATAGGCAAAATCCCCTAATTACAAGCAATTTGGGACACACTGTACAGGGTAATGTTAGAATAACAGGTACTTCACCTCATAACATAAATTAAAGAACAATAAAAATAAAGGTAAG
Organism: Rhamnusium bicolor; assembly: GCA_029963845.1. NCBI lineage: Eukaryota > Metazoa > Arthropoda > Insecta > Coleoptera > Cerambycidae > Rhamnusium > Rhamnusium bicolor. The sequence continues at coordinate 161,512 of JANEYF010001991.1, forward strand.
TGTTAGTCTTTTTTTTTAAGTTGCTTATTTCTGCTCTTATGGCCAATCACTGATGAAAAATGCTATAATTTGTATACATTATAATTTTGTCTAGTATAACAATGCCCATTTTTCTGAAACATCTTACTTACTTCAGGTTTCTTCTCAATTTTTGGAGTTTCTGACGCAATTTTTCTTTCATCTGTGCTTTGCTCTTCTTTAGTAATAATTTCTTCTTTTCTTTCTGTCAGAGGTGCCTCTACTACATTAATAGCTCTGTCTAAAAATGGATTTTACGTTTTATGAAACGTTTGATATAAATATAAATTATATACCTTTTGTTTCTTGTAATGTTTTTTCTAAAATTTGCTTTTCTTCCAAAATGTTTTTTACTTCTATTGAGGTTGAGGGTTTCTCAGTTGAAAAATTCCTTAAAATGAAACACATAATTTTATTTTATAGGGAATATATTTGATATAATAAACAGTTTCCTTAAAGAAACAATTTACTCTTCATAATTACTTAGGCTTTAATTTACTACCTTTAGAGGTGTTCCCAATAAATCCTTGTATCATACAAAAAATCTCTTATCATGGCACAGAACCCTACCTGGAGGCCATAATGTTTGTCACCATAGGGATATGAAAATATTCTAGTAAATAAAATTAAAGAGAAATGCTCTATAAAATGACATAATTTCTCAGCTTCCTCTAATTATATGGCATGATGGTAAATATCACAGAAAAAAGTGCCATCCTTAGACTACGAGTTATGAGGAGGCCTGGTGAATTTGTTTTTACAGACATTTTAATAGATGTCATTGCTGTATTCCTCCAAACATGTGCATATTTTAGATGCTTGCTACAGAGAATCAATTCTAATTTTAAACACAGTTGGCAACCATGGTTTTGTTTCAAATTAAAAAGAACTTTATAGGAATTCAGTTCATTGTAGTGTTTTTCTGCAATGGGAAAAACTTCTGAATATAATCCCTTTGTGGGCAAGATCCTTTTTACTTTTTACAAATACATAAACAAGGTTCTTTTCAGATAAATGTAGAAGGTTAAAGCTTAAAAATCATTGTATTCAAGTATAACTATCGATTAATAAGATTTATAGAGTATTAAAAGTTGTATCCAATTATGTAAAAATATATAGGGCGTTCCATTTAAAAATATCAGGTTATAAAGAAGATCATTTGCAATAGACCTCCTGTACAAATAAATTCAATTTTAAAATATCTGGAGGATAGTACATGAATGTGCTAACATTTAACAGAAAATAAATGCTGAATATGTGGCTATGTGAATTTTATTAGTGAGGTCTGAACACGTCAAATTTTTCAGAAAAAAATTTAATAAATGGCAACACCACAATGGAATTCCAAAAACTAGATATATTCAGCCAGGCAATATAAAGACAAATAAGAAAATGCAAAATTGTACATGTGTCCCATTTAAAAAACATAATTTTAAATGCCCTGTATAATTGAACATGTTAAAATATAGCCCTCTTGGTCTTTTACAACTTTTATCTGAAAAAAGTTTTATGTACTGTAAATAAAGACTACCACGAATTGCCAGCTCATTCTGTATATGACTCATATTCTATAATCTATGATGTAATTATAAATTATATCTTTCTCAATATTAATAATAACTTGTAAAACAACGGTGTTAAAAGACATACTCCTTTTAAAATACCTATTAAAATGAAAATTGAAAAAAAACTATAACTTCTTTGTTTCAAATTACCTACCTATAAATTTAAAAAGTGTTTAAAATGAAATATTGAAAATTATACACATTTGTTTTATCTTAAATGTAAAAGGAATCAAATAATTTTGAATAATTTCAATGATGAGCATTTAAAAACAAAGGTCTTATTTACTTTGCCACTTCATTCATGACATCAGTTTCTAAGCTTGAGGATTTTTCTACTGTAACCGGTATCTCCCGTACATTTTCTTCTTTATTTTTAGGAATAAATGATTGCGGAGTAATTCCATATTTTCGTTCGATCAGTTCTAACGCTTGTAACTGTAGTTCTACATTTCGCTGGGTCATCATTCTTTTAAACATCTCATAATCATTTGCTGCCCATATTTGTTCAAATAAATTCTAAAATTAAAATAATAAATACAAGATTGTCGAAAACATTTTTGTAAATGTATTAATTTATTTACATACATGATCAAAAAGACACTTGATACTTTTTTCCTTCTTTGCAAGCATTCTCAAATTGTTCTGGAGTAATCCCAATGTCTTCCATAAAATTACCCAGCATAAAATCCACCTTTAACAATATTATAGTTGATTAATTTAAACAAATTTTAAATTCAGGCATTCTTACCAAATTTTTAAATTCGTCGAATATGTTTTTATAGTCGTCATTTTCGTTCAAGTTAGGCTCAAAAACTGCAAAAAGAAATATTTGAAAATCACTTTAACTTTTTAAGTGGAGGTGCTACTTAAAGATTTTTCTTCAATAAAACTCTGCAGTGGTGCATTCCAAATAGGACCATTTAAAAAACAAACAAGTGAGTCAAAAACCCATGAGTTCTCGTCTTCCATGGTATAGTTTTATAACTTGCAAATAATTTTTCTCGTTATCTTTTACAGTCACTAGTTAACAATGTTGTGAGTGAAAATGCAATAAATCAAGTCCACTGAGTTTGTTGGGGTCATTTTTGTGTACATACTTCCTCAGTTTCCATGGAAACTACAATCGTGATATGATAATTTCAGTTTTTCAACTTTTCTTTTGACAACAGCTTAGATGACTATACCCTCATGTTTATTTATTACCTATGTAGGTAAAAAAATTATATGTATAGGTAATTATAATAAATAACGTGTGATTTTTATGTACTTATAGATAAAAGACATTAATTTATTTGAATGTTTTTAGTACTTTATACATTGGTTCAAATATTTAAAGTTGATCTTTTTCTCTTTTAGAAAATGATACTTTTTTTGTAGTTTAACTTCATAATTAATAAATGTACATGGAGGTGAAAAAAATTTGTAAGCTTATTGCATATGTTAGGGGTATAAGTTGTACTGTATTTTGTTTCTAATTTTTATTTCTTATATACTCATTTTTGCAATTTAATAGTGAAATATAAGGAATATGCACTCGATACAAGAACGGAAATATACGTGTAAGTGTAAATTATTATATTATTTTAATAAAATACACTATTCTTTCTTAGGAGGAAGATTAAAAATGTCCCAAATAATGTACTTCAAGAAGATGCATGCAAAAAGATGTAGGAGTAATAATTATTTTTATATATTTTTAGTAAAAGAGTTAAGGTGTAGGTATATTATTTTTTTATAACGCTAAATTTTTTTAACAAAATAATTTTATTTGTTTTTCCTCATTCCAAAAAGAATTGTCAAATTATAAATTTTTCATATACTTATAGGTATATCAAAGGTTATTTCTTTTTTAAATTCTTTAGATAGTTTTTTAACAAATGTAAAATTTAACCGATGTTTTAAATAAATTAAATTGAAATTATTATTATTTTTTTTTAATTAAAGACAATAATGTTACATATTTATATTAAAAAAAAAAAATAGGGATACTATATATCTACAATGAATGAATATGCAATTATACATATTTTTCAGAATCCATGTAAAATATATTCTCTACTCTCAAATGAAAAAATAAATATATTCAGTAGTATCTATATCTAAATCAAAATAATGGGAGTGGCAAAAATCAATAAACATATAAGATGGAGAATAAATCGCAGATAAGATTGAAAAGTAGTACAGCAATTTAAATTTTAAATTGGTTTCTGAACGACCTTAGTTCCCGTTTTATTAAATATATGATAGCAGGCAACCAAAATTACAAGGCCTTGTTTTCATGAATGTTTTCATGTTGGTCAATATTTATAAGAACAGATATTTTATTATTTATTATTACCAGAGACAGTGGTTGACTCAGTTATTTAGAGTTTTGAACTGATGGCAATACGTAGTCACAGTACTGTGACGTAGTAGTTTAACGTAGACGTAAATGAATAAAAGATATGTTTACGGACCGATGCAAGACTAGTTGATAGGTGGTTGTCTCTGGTATCGGTCTCTACAAGCTAGTAATTGAATTCGCTCCTCAAGTAGAGATGACAGGAGTGTCGAATTTAATTTGTAAAACAGGATTGTCCTAAGTATGGAGTGTAGAGAAGGAGGAACGTCTCTTATGGACGGTCCGTTCAAAATGTGGTCTGAATTCTGTAAGGTATGAGATGTGGCGCTGATCGTATTATGGGATTGAGTCTGAAGTTAAACACTTACTATATCTCTGAAACTAGCTTCAGATTCTATAAACTAACGAAAACATAATATTATGTAGGTGTTGAAAAGAATTATACAGCGTAAAAAAATAATAAAAATAGTAAAAACAAAATCACGTAGAATACCTCCTCTAAATCAGCGCCACCTATTCTTCCATCGAAAATCCGATCACATTTTTTAACACGGAGATGTTTCTCCTTCTCTACACTCCATAGTCCTAAGTATGGAGTGTAGAGAAGGAGGAACGTCTCTTATGGACGGTACGTTCAAAATGTGGTCTGAATTCTGTAAGGTATGAGATGTGGCGCTGATCGTATTATGGGATTGAGTCTGAAGTTAAACACTTACTATATCTGAAACTAGCTTCAGATTCTATAAACTAACGAAAATATAATATTATGTAGGTGTTGAAAAGAATTATACAGCGTAAAAAAATAATAAAAATAGTAAAAACAAAATCACGTAGAATACCTCCTCTAAATCAGCGCCACCTTTTTTAACACGGAGACGTTTCTCCTTCTCTACACTCCATAGTCCTAAGTTACAGTAACACGGCCACAGAGGTTCTCTGTGACCACGGCAAATAAAAGAACTTGCCGTGACAGTACTGTTCAATCTTCTTTTTCTGTTCTGTGGTTCAATCTATGAATGAATAATTGTTAACTTGCCAAAAATGAAAACATCGTGAAAGTGAAATATTTTTTAAGAACAAACGTAAATTGGATTGCCTATTATAAATTAATATAATACTCTTCAGTTCAGTAATAGTGTGATAAAGATACTGAATGTGTTCATTATTTATTTAATTTACGGGTTTAGTTTTGTAGGTTAGACACTTGGAACCGGTTACAATTGCGGTAAATTTAAATACTACACAAGAATAAAAACCATGTCCAAACGCCAGAAACCAGATCAAAAGCAGTTGTTTAATAGTTTAGGAAAAGATTTTCATGAATTAGTGAGTAATAAACAAGCTTTACGTACTTCGGTAGAAAATTTTTTGAATAATTTGGTAGATGAGATGACATTAGGAATAATTTTTTGATTTACACCGTAAATATAAAACAAACGCTTATGATTTAGATGTAGATGATAGTTGTGATGAGGATGATTCTGGTGAAAACGATATTTTTACTCAACACAATTTGAAAAAAACTCAGGACTGTGTTTGCCCGATTTGTGAGCGTGCTGTCGTCGCTACACGTTTTGCACCGCATCTAGCCTCATGCATGGGAATGGGTAGGACTTGTAGGTCACGAAATGCATCCAGAAGAGTAGCTAGCAATAGCAAAGATAGGGATAATTCGTCTTATGGAGGAATACCTAGTGATGACGATGATGATGATGACGACGAGACTGGAGCTCTGGAGGTAGAAGAAAAAAGAAAAGAGATAAAAATGGTAGCAAAAAAAATAGAGGTGAGTCTACTACACTTTAAAATAAAATAAGCTAAAAGATGAGTACAAATAATTTAGGAATTAATAAAAAAAAAATAATAATGCCAAGACCACAAATGAATAAAGAAAGAAGCTAAGGACATCGTTGTTTTGGAATAATTGCCCTTCCCAAGGAGCACCAATACAACCACTGTGCAGGAGCAATTATTTTGAAATATCGATACTAATTGCATTGGGTATCGTTTATAAATTATTACTCCTGATATCACTCCAATATCTATTATCCAATTTTGTAGAAGGTTTTGTATGAAAATGAATGTAAAGAATTTTTTCATGTCACAAGAATGGTTGATTGGTAAAGAGACTTGTCTTTCAACTCTACTGCTCGGTTTCCAATTCTGGTCCAGAAGCTGGGATTTTGGAGGGGGAAGAGAGTCCCAGCATACTTGATTATTGGCCGAGTGTCCATTATCTCCAAATGTGTAGCTCCCTCTTAATGCCCTCACAATTCAGCCAAAAGTATTCAAACAATTGAGAAAAACCAGAGAAATGTTTTTTGAAAATAATTATAGGAGGTTATAATATTGTCTTAATTTATTCCTCCAGTAAAATTTCAGTATTACCAAAAAAATAGAAGTTAAATAATTATAGTTTTAAATTATATCCAACATTTGTTATTCTATAAAAAAATATTGGTTTTAGGCACTCCAAAGAAAGTTTTTGGAACCTGATCCAGTAGAATCTTTAAACGTTGATATTGAGGGTGACGATGATGATTTAACTAATTTACGGGACATTCTCCACTTGCAGGACCATTCAAATAGTACATCTCCAGCTGATTCCGCTTCTAGTTCAGGTTCAACAAAAAAGAAGGAGAAATCAAAAAGTAAAAAAAGCGGTAAAAGAGATCGAACCTCGCCTAGTTCGAATATATCAGTGGAATGAAATCAAGTATTACTAATTGTGATTTAATTTTAGATCTCTCATATTTTGTCCAAACTTGTATCAAATATTCAAATATATTTGGCAATCATTAATGTTTCTTAATTTAAGAAATAGATGGGGTACCTACTTTTAGAAGCGTAGATCTATTTAAAATATCACTTTTTATTTTTTATTTATTAACTGTAGACTTTTGATTATTATATACAACCATTAATTGTAGTAAATGTCTGTCAAGTGAAATAAAAAAATATTTACTATATGGCTTTTAATGTTTTTCATATTTCAAAAAATATATATACATAGATGTTTTATTTAAAAGTCACCAGCGGTTATCTCAAAAAATAATAAAGTTATTTGACTTTTGTAAATGCAGTGTAATTGATACAAAAAAAAAACCTAAATAACTGCGATTAGAATTTTTCCCTCACAGTGCACAGAGATGGCGCTGCAATGCTAAATTATTTATCATGGCTGGAACCTTGAAACATGAATCATATGATTAAGGGATTAATTATAAATAATTTTGATTATGTAGAATTTTTCAAAAAACAGCAATTTTGGAGCTACATCGCTTTCTTTCTTCTTCAGTACATGTACATTTTTCATAAACCCCATAACTTTTTTTATTAATAATTTTACAACACGGTTATTTGGAACTTTCTTCTTGGTAAAGAAAGTGCAAAAATTCCAATAAGAAAATTTCCCATACGTGATGGCAACTAAATAGACCAAGCTGTAGTAATGTGGGTTGCGTTTACATTTGACCACAGACTGTAACAATTTGTTTGAAAAGCTATAAAGCTAAGTTTTCCTAGCGACGCACATTTCACGTTACGCAAGACGAAATACGCTCGGCGTAAAACGCAGTAGATTTGTTCAATGAGAATCAAATGAGAGCGTTTTGAAAACGTTAGGAGAACGCTCTCATTTGATTCTCATTGAACAAGTCTACTGCGTTTTACGCCAAGCGTATTGCGTCTTGCGTAACGTGAAATGTGCGTCGCTAGGAAAACTTAGCTTAAGAAGCGCGCAAGTACTGTAATCAACAGGGATATAGCGCTGCGTACCGCCTAATTTTATTAAGGTGGCGTTTTTAGTGCTCTGAGCTCTGTTCGGAAATCCCAATTTTTATTTTTTGAGTTTCTTAAAAACAACTCGACTGATTCAAAATTACTCATTATATTTATTATTATAAAACGTACCCGCACGTACAATTCTATATTATTTCTGTATATTCTCAGGAACAATATTTTCCAAAAATCGACTTCCTAATAAGACATTCGAATCATACCACTAAATTTGCGCATAAACAGTAGATTTTAAAAACTTGTACAAAAATAAACATTTAAATACTGTACATATCTTTTAAATTATATAAAAGCACATAAAAAGAAAAAAAATAAATGTATTTTTCACAAAACCAATAAAATATAATTGAGAAATGACAAGTATGATATATGCACGAATGAGGGATACCGCACTTGAATTCACCACGAGAGGCGCTAGTATAGGGTAAGGTCCATGTCACTGAACGTTAATGTTTACTATTGCTTTTTAACGCGAGTTTTTAGTAATTTTTATAAGAATTAGCTGAAAAATATTTAGCACAATGATGACAGAAAGGGAAAGTAGTAATTTACTTGGTCAGTAGGGAAATTATTGTACCTATCAGAGGTGTCTTATGTCGTTAAAGTTAGGTTATGTCAACATGATGAAGACAACGAATGTGCATGATTATTACTTATAATTTTCTGTAATAGATTTCTTTGGTAACCTATAATCGTCAAGATTAAAATGTTCCTTACAAACACATGAATGTTTCGAAGGAGTAAAGATCCCTGCGAATCGCTACCAACGACCGTTTTAGGCGAGTTTTGTCTCTCGGAAGCATATGTCCGCCTTTTGTTTCCGAAAAATGGAACTGAATATCACTGAGGCATAATTAACAAGTTTTTTATTTACTGGTGTACGAAATAATTACAATAAAACCGTATAAACTTGTTCTGCGCCTAACAATAACTTTTGACAGCAACCTTACTCGTTAGTGTCGCCAACTGGTGAGCCTAAAAACTGTAGCCCTCAATTCGGATCTCTGATACAATACTAATAAAATGTCCCCTACATGTAGGCAGCCATATTGTGGACAATTTATATTGGCTACATATTAACCAATTATAGAAGGTTATAAGACCGCGGATAATTAAGTCGTGGTTACCCAAGATTTATTAAATCATGGTAGTTACCACACACATTAGTCTATTTCCGTGATCATTTTTTTATGTTTTTATTGTCCAATTATTTAGCAGTATTTTTGTAAGTGTTTAATTTTTTCCGATTATATTGTTATTATAGTGAGAATCATCTAATAACTATATTATCATACTGAGAATATTTTATGGTAATTTGTTTTTGTACATTTACGTATTTTCTGGTTTTGACATCTGTCATCAGTTTTGTCTTAAATTTAAAAAGAACCAAAACGATTTAGTTAGTTCAGCATCAGTGGAAAAAATTATGATAGAACCTAAAGAAAATGCATGTAAAAATACTATGGTAAGTAATAATTCGATATGGAAACATTTCCCAATCATTTTGTGACGAAAGGGGTTACAAACTAGAAGAAAATATACCAGTCACGGACGAAACATTTACAATAATTGTGTTTTTATGTTCAAAACTTTAGCACAGTTTAATTTTGATACACTATAAAGTTACTTTATTTAGTTTAAATTGAGACAATTGTTAAAAAGAAAAAAGTTAAAAAGATATTTTGGGACCACATGAATGATTCTTCGTTATCTAAAAAATATAGTTAGTTACCCAGTATGTTACTGGAAAAATACATCTGCGCTTGTGACTTTACGTCAAAAGATTAGTCAGAGGGTGTTTTTTGACAACTAATATGAGACATAAAAATAATATAATTCCCTAACGTGTCGGAAAACGAATCTGTTTCTGAAGAATCCCAGTCCTGGGCTGCTTCATCGCGGATAGGTTTCCGATATTTTTACATACGACAAAATTATTTCCAAGCATTCATCTCATTAAATTACAAATTAATTAATACGAAAAAGGGTTAAACCATTTTCTTAGAATTTTGACAGAAAACGTATGCATTCAAACTATAGTCTAAATTATTCAGCTATGTAAAAGAACACACAGTATTCATTTAATATTTTAAAACGTTGACAAAACTGTACAAAATCTCAAAAGCATTTTCCAGCCGAGAACCGATAACATAAACAAACCAATGTAAACACGAAGGGTTGTAAGAGCTTTACTAAGAATAGGGTCAAAGGCTTATAAACATTGTCATTATATCACTTTCATCTAAAGAATCTTGAGTTATATTTTAGCTGGAAGAACACAAGTTAGCGTTTGGCTATCTCCGTCGAGTTTGAAGGCCTGAACAACGAACTCATTCACGGGAAATCATATAAATACGCAAGATTTCGTTCAATCGTGGTCACATCTTTGGCAACCCTAGTGTTTATCGCTGGCTCTTCGGGGCCTGGAAGTCAAAGATAGACCGCTCTCCCGGCTTATAGCCATCATCACCGTCGTGTTAACTCTTTGGCAACCCTAGCGTTTTTCGTCAAAGAGAAACCACAACTCCGGTTTTTCATAATCGCTGCTTCAGTACAGAGAGTCCCGCTTAATTAGCGGTTCACCCATTTTGGTGTATAAACCTCTGTGGCCTGGTCTCTGTGACCGAGGACCTGTACATTGCCTTATAAATAGGGCGTGTGAACCGCCGACGCCGCCGCCAACATGGAGACGAATAACACAAGGGTGACTCAGGAACCCGGGAGTTAACTTCGTAGCCGTTAACGAAGCCTTTTTAAAAAATATTTATTTTACTTAATACAAGAATGATTTGAATTGATAGTTAAAATTATTTATTAACAAATATTATATATTAATATTACAAGTTGATAAGTTGAATCGTCACGTCAGAATGCCTGTGGAAGCGCAGCTCTCGAGGTTTTGTGAACAAGGGGTTCGTTCATCGGGTGTCCTCGGTGGTGTTCGTCGCTGGTAGTACAGAGTGGGTTGCTTAGATAACACCTCCCTTGCTAGAGGGTAGTTTTATTTGGGACAAATATAACTTTTGGTCCTTGCTGCACGTTGTCCCTCGATTGACTTTGAATTGGGGTAGTCTCCAATGGGGTATGCCGATTAGGTCTCCATTTCCTAAGTCGATAAATGGCAAAGACTAAAACAGATATAATAAGAATAATATAAAGGGGAGCAGTCCAGTAATGGGCTGTCTCGATATTTTTCTCCAATTGAATAGGCCCTATAGCTTGCTGTTCTTTCTTGAGCGTATGTAATTTATCTAGGGGTACATCTACTAGTTTGAGTTCCCTAGTTCTGTTGACCTGTGTTTTAGTTGTTCTTATTTCTGGTAATAGTAGGGGTTGTCCTTTGATAGTTTCTTTTTCGTTTGAATAAATATATTCGTTTGTTTTAAAACTGCATTTTGGAGGTAAATTGAACAAATATGTACCTTGTAAGGCGGTGAAATCTGTTGTTTTACAAGTGGTTTGGATTTTCGTTTCATTCGGGAAAATGTCTATATAGTAGGATTCGGTAATTTGCTCAATGATGGAATGCATTGGTTTTACTGGAACCTGGGTGCATGTGTTGTCTTCTTGACTAAACTGTAATAGTAGGAATATGCAATCATTTTGTCTCAATCCATCAATTAGTGAATTTTCTTGGCAATAATATTCTCCATCGACTTCTTTGCATGGCGTCGGCTGATATTGGTAAAACTTTTCGCTCATAGCCAGGTAGGTGTTGGAAGGAATTATGATGGTATGATTCGGGGTAGGTATTGAATATAAGTGATAGTATGAGAAGCGTTCAGGGTGTATTATTGGAAATTCTAGTGCAAATATTATTTTATGTTCCAAATAGTAAGCCTTTATTTCAACTATTTCGTAATACTTGTGAATATAAATTTTACTTGTGTATAGTAATTGTTCTACAGGGTGATTATTTGTTAAATTATTTACGATAGATTCTAACTCATCAATTTTAACAATGCTATGATGTAGTGTATTTAATTTTGTGAAAGTTATATCGTTTTCTATGTCGGTTAGTAGTTGAATTATAATATTTAAACTTAGATTTAGTTGATCCAAGATATTTTTGACTTGTAAATAATCATTGAATAGAATTCATCTGCAATGACATCTTGATTGTGTAAAATTAATCTTATAGAATGATTGAAATTATCAATTATTTTTGTAGTAAGAAAAATTTCTTGATATAGTTTATTGGCTATATCATCTTGGTTTTTCTGTAAGTTATGTATTGCCTGGTTAAATCTATCGGCATCCCCTTGGTCTAGGTTACCAGATATGCTTTTTATTATATTTCCTAATCCGTTTATTATACCACGTTTTTTTCTCTTAATAGGGTACACTGATGTAAACTTTTGTTGAACTATTTTTAATTGAAAAAAATATTGCTGCATTAAAATTTTCTAGTGCCAGAAAATATGGGTGGCTCAACCCGTCATTGATTGCTTTTGTTATTTGATTATATTGACTTTTTTAGGACGTTAATTTCGCTCTCTGTAGGTTATAAATCGAGATAATGTAAAAATGTGTGAATACTTGTTTTTATTTTTGCAGTACCTAGCTTGAAGGGTAGGATACCTGGATTTTTTGATAGGTTAGTTATCTTTACTTCCTGAAGGCTTGCCAGTGTTATCAGAGACATTCTGTAACAAAGGTTGTTTAGTTAGTTTTGGGCGTTTAATATTTTGTTTAGATATAGCTACAGATTTATCGGTCGATATCGTTTTAATATTTTGTTCTAGTACGGTTTCAGGGGTGTACTTGGGTAATAGTTTGTTTCTGGGGGTAATTTTTTATAAAGTTTTGTTTGAGATTGGATATCTAATTCTTTTTTCTCTAGATTCATTACGTTTACTAATAATTTTCTCTTTTTTGTTTTTGTGACTTGTCATGAATTTGTTGATAGATTAATTTTGTTTTTTCTTTGTGGTTTTCTATGTAATTGTTTAGTAAAATATTGGTTACGTCTATGTCAAATGGATCTTTTGTATCCAAGTGACCATTAATAATATTTACGGGCTACTGTTATATCCCAATATTGCATAAGGCATTAAATTTATTATAGATTTTTCATTGGGCTGTTTCGATTTTAAAATACGTAAATGTTCTATTAGTGTAGAATGAAATCTTTCAGTATTCCCATTACTTTGCGGATTTAGGGGGGTTGTATAATGAATGTCGATATTGTGTAATTTAAGAAATTCGGACATAAGATTATTTTTAAATTCGGTTCCGTTATCAGAAATTATTTTAAGTGGTGTACCGTGATGTGTCATAAAAATTAAAACGTTCTTAATTATATTAATTGCGTTCGGCGTTTCTAAAGGATATGCTTGTCCATATTTTGAGAATGAATCTATAATAGTTAGAAATTTTTGATTCGAAGCCTGAAATGTATCAACGTGTATTATTTCGATTGGTTTTTTTGATGTAGGTGTTAGTGAATATTTTTGTTTTATCGGGTTGCGGTCATACTTATTGATTTGACAGATATCGCAATTATTTATTCTATTTTCTACGTCTGCGTTTAAGGCGGGCCAATAATAATTTTGTTTAATTCTTTGTAATGTTTCAGGTATTCCACGATGATTAGTTTTACCTTCGTGGTGATGGGTAATAATTTTCTGTTGTCTGTGTTCGTCAGTTATGTCTTCTAGAATAGAGTTACATTTGACTAGTTTATAACTTGAATTTTTCAAAAGTATCTTTTATAATATTACAAATTTCTGGATGGAATTCGTCAGATTTGAATAATAATGCGTATGTTAATTTGGGATCTAAATAATCTTTTAGAAAATTTATTATTTCTGGTTTAAGTTGAGACTTGTCTATTTTTGCCAGGATTCTTTTTTTTATTATTAAATAAATGTTTTATTTTTACGCGTTTGTAAAGTTCCTTTTCAGAATATAAAAGAAATTCTATTATTACTTGATTATTATAGAGGTTTAATGGTTTTTCTATTTGAATCATTTGAACAGGATTTTCGATACTTGTGTGGACAGGATGGTTAGACTGGTTTTCGTCATTGTCTGGTGTTTGGTCAAGATTAATTGTTGTCGGTGCATTATTGTTTTCGAAGTTAATATTTAGTGGTTCCTCTGAATTATTTATTATCGGAGTATCGTCGTTATCTAGGTTTTCCAGTTCGTTTATATTTGGCGGCTCATCAAGATTGTTTATCATAGAAGTGTTATCGTCCGAATCTGAAATTGCTTTGGTATGTATTTCTACACTTGAAACGGCGTCCTCGTTCGTATTTGATTTACCTTTTTTATAGTGAATTTCATAATCAAATTCTTCGAGTTTCAATCTCCCCCTAATTAAGCGAGAATTCGGTTCTTTTAGATTCATTAGCCACTCTAAGGGCTTATGATCTGTAACAATCTTAAATTTGCGCCCATATAGGTATGGTCTGAAGTACCTGGTCCCATATAGAGCCGAAAGGGCCTCTTTTTCAATCGTGGAGTAGTTTTGCTCCGCGCTGTTAATCGTTCGAGAGGCATTTCCGATCTCCCCCTGCGAAAGTACCACACCCAGTGCGAAATTGCTTGCGTCCGTGGTTAAATTGAAAGATTTTGAGAAATCAGGGTATTGCAGTATCGGGTCATTGGTTAAAATATGTTTACATTCGTCAAAACATTTTAGAAACGTTTCGTTATGTTCAATTTTTGAACCCTTCTTTAGACAAATTGTTAAAGGTTTTGTTAGCTTCGCGGAATTCTTTATAAATTTGCGGTAATAACTTATAAGTCCTAAAAATCCTTTTATTTCTTTAGTGATTTTGGGGATTGGAAAATTTAAAATAGCATTAATTTTGTCCAGGTTAGGCTTGACCCCATCTGTTGTCATTATATGGCCTAGAAAAGCTACTTCCTTTTTGAGAAATTCAGATTTATCTAATTGATTTTGAAATTAGTTTCCCGTAAGCGTTGGAATACTTTCGATAAATTATTAATATGCTCTTGAAGAGAAACAGAAAAAATTACGATGTCGTTCATGTACACAAGACATATGTTATTTTGTAAACCAAGAATATTGTCCATCGCGCGTTGAAAAGTCGCTGGCGCGTTTTTTAGCCCGAACGGCATTCTAACGTACTCGTAGTGGCCATTTTCTACGTGGAACGCTGTTTTTTGGATGTCCTCGGCTGCCATTTCTATTTGATGAAAGCCACTGGCAAGGTCCAGAATGGTGAAATATTGACATTTACCGATTTTATCGAGTATATCGGATATATTGGGAATGGGGTACCTATCGTCGACAGTTTTTTCATTTACCTTCCGGTAATCGATGACAATTCTCCATTTCTTTTTACCCGAAGCGTCCGCCTTTTTTGGAACGATCCAAATTAGCGATGACCACGGCGAATTACTATGTCTTATTATACCTTGCTCGAGCATAGAATTAATTTGCTTCTCTACCTCCAGTTTGTGAATAAAAGGATACCTTTAGCTTTTGGTGTAAACCGGAATTTCATCCGTTGTTTTAATATTGTGTTTAATTTGATTTGTAAAAGTTAAGGATTCGTTTTCGTACTTAAATATGTCAGAGTATTTACGGCATAACCTCGATATAATTTTTCTCCTCGGAATTTAAATGGTCGGTTCTAATTAAGTTATTAATTTCGTTAGTATTCTTATATTCAGTATTGAATTGATTAGATTTAAAGTCGATATGAAAAATTTCATATTTATTTAAATCGATAGGTTTAACCTTTAATGGTGCGTCCAGACATATGCTGACATCACTTTCTTGTTTGTTTAATATTTCGACCCAAGCATATCCATTGCGAGCTACAGATAGTGTTTCTTTTATTTCCAGGTTTTGAATTTCTTGATAAGGTACAATCACGTGACCGTTATCTATTGTAACTGGAATATTCAGTATTTGACCCGTATGAGATTTTATGTTAGCACGAAAAGTTGCATTTATATCTGATAAATAATATTTTATTTCTAGATGTTTATGAGGCATTTTAAACTTTGAATTTATAAAATCTAACTGAACGTGTAAAGGTTTTATAATATCTAAGCCGATTAGGCCATCAAAAATGTTATGAAATTTAAATAAATGAAATTTTAAATTTTGATCTGTGTCAAATTCTTTAAAGCTAGGAATCAGCATACAGTGTGTTTGTTTGCTTTGCGAAAAAATTGTCGAAACTATAAAGGATTCCTCGAAAATGCAATTTGAGTAATAATTTTCGGCAATAACGGGATTAATAAAAGATTTTGTCGTGCCTGTGTCTATCAATAATTTTAGAGGGTGATTTTTTATTTCTAAATAGGGTAGCTCTTTTTTTATCGGATAAAATATTAAGTTCGATTAAGTTTCGAGATTCTGATCTGGGGCCACTGGAAAATTTTCATTTTCGTCTTCTTGATATTCTTGATTCCATCCATTTCCATTTTAATAATTTATTAGCAATTGATATTTTTACAAGTCATGCCTTAATTAATGTATATCATTTATGTTATTCATTGTATTTTTATAATACTGGTTTTAGGCGTGCGGTACATATCGCGTGAAGCGGTAGCCACTCGCCCCGGCCGCTGTTATGGCCTTATACTTCATAGCATGTGTTTTACTGCGTATGGCTTTTTCCTGTGACAAAGCAATTGCCGTGCTAAATAGAACGCAGGGTTTTTTTAAATAATTAATTTGTGTAGCATGTTTTTTGTTGTTTGGTGACTTCTTGAATATATACAGGAAAAATTTAAAAGAAAAACCTACTTTTTATTAATTTTTTGTTGCTTTTATGTGTATGTGGGGGGAGGAGGGCGGGGTGATTTGGTAAGACAGGAGGGGTATTATGACAGTATGTTGTCCGTTTGTTGTTATTGTTACCGTTGCTCGTCATACAGTGGTAGTCTTTCGTGTATGTATTTATGCGTATGCGGTATGTTATCGTATCTTCTTATGTGAGTCAAGTCCCTTGTCAAGTTTGAGGTTCTTGTGTTAGTTTTTAGAAATTTCGTCGCAGTTTCGTATATGTATGGTTGTATAAGTTCTATGTTAGATTGTCTGTGTCGCTGTAACATGTTTATATATCTGTTTGAGTTAGTTAGGAGTCTCAGTAATTTATTTTGTGTTGTCTGTAGTCTTTTGTATTGTGTGTCGGATATGTGGCACCAGGCCGCGCATGCGTACGTCAGAGTCGGTCTTAGTATCGTTTTGTATAGTAATAGTTTGTTGTCTGTCTTTAGAATGCTTCGTCTGTTAATTAGTGGATAAAGTTTACTCAATGTACCGTATGTTTTGTTAATTGTGTTTGTTATATGTTGCTTAAAAAATAGTCGTTTATCAAGTGTGATTCCTAAGTATTTAACTGTGTCTTTTTCGGTGATTGTTTTGTTGTTTATTTTTAGTTTGTTGAACGTTTTTATGTTCGTGAATTTCTTTGTCAGCGTAATAGTTTCTGTCTTGTTCTCGTTTAGTTTAATTTTCCATATTTTGTAGTAGTCTGTCAGTCTGTTCATGTGGTATCGTACTTTTTGTGTTGCCGTTTGTGCGTAAAAGGATTGTCCGTATATTGTCGTATCGTCTGCGTAAAGTATGGTTTTTGTGGTGGGATGTGTAGGTATATCTGAGAGGAAAAGGTTAAACAGGATAGGTGAGAGGACGGTGCCTTGCGGAACCCCTGCGCGCACGTTTTTGAGCGGTGACACCGCATCGTTGACCCTTACTCGGAATTTCCTGTCGTTAATATAGCTTTTAATAAGACTTACGAAATAAGGTGGTAAGTCCAGATTATTTTTGAGTTTATATAAGAGGCCTGAATGCCAAACAGTATCAAAAGCCTTTTCCACGTCCAACAGAAGCATACAGGTCGACTGCTTTTTATTAAAACCTTCTATGACGTCCTGCACGACTCTGCACAATGCAAGTGCCGTGCTGTGTCCGCTCCTGAAACCAAATTGATTGTCTGGGATAAGATGCTTTTTATTGATTATATGATTTATTTTTTTTCAGGATAATTTTTTCTGCTATTTTACTCATTGCGTTGAGCAATGAGATTGGCCGGTAATTATTTTTATCTTGTGCATTTTTATTTGGTTTTAAAAACGGAACCACCACGGCAATTTTCCATCTTGGAGGAAAATATTGCAATTTTATGATATTGTTTATAATATGGGTGAGGATGACTAAGGCTTTGGTAGGGAGGTGTTTCAGGATTATGTTGGGGATATTATCGGGTCCGGGGGCTTTTTTTGTTTGGTAAATGTCTAATAAGTTCTTTTAGTTCTTGTGGTGACGTGAGTAATTTAGTCAGTTTCCGTGGGGGTATTGTATAGTGGTCTTGTATTTCGTCTACGTCATTATTTATTATTTCGTGCTGTTCTGTCGTGTCTGGTTGAGCTGTGTGCACTTGCTCCAAGTGCTCGGCTAGTATTTCAGCCTTTTCTGCATCTTGCATGTATGAGTGTCCGTTATGTATCAGTGTAGGTATCGTATTGTAAGGTTTTCGTAGCAATTTTGTCATTCTCCATAACGAGTTGTCTTGTCTAGATAGTCCCTGTATTCTATGTCTCCAAACAGCGTTTTTGTGTTCTGTCAGTCTGTCGTTCACTGTTTGTTGTATGTCTGTTAGTCTATGTTTGTCTATTGTCCGTCTATATTTCTGCCATTGCCGGCGTATTTTATTTTTAAATTTTATAAGATTTTGCAGGTCGTCCGGCAGTAGTTCTTCTCGTGGTTTTTGTATTATCTTTTTTTGTTGTTTTATCACGTGCGGCTTGCAGCGCGCTCGTGAGTTTTTGTATTTCGTTGTCTACGTCTTGTCTAGTGTTCATGTTATTGTTTATTGTTAATGTCGAGTTTACGTGGCGTTTAAATATTGTCCAGTTTGTCGTTTTGTAGTTGTATATTAGTCTGCTATGTGTGTTTATGTTTGTGTCTTGTATTGTAAATGTTATGGGGTTGTGGTCGCTGGAGAGTAGGGGGAGGGATATGGGTTGTATAGGATAAGGATAATTTTTGTTTACTACGAGATCAATGTAACTGGGGGTTGAATTGTTTGCTGGGTAATGGGTGGGGTTATCTGGGATTAAAATTGCAATATTTTCCGCCAGTGCAAAGTCTCGCAGGGCGACACCGCTTCTGTTGGACCTGTTATTACGCCACGACGTGTGTCTGGCATTCAGGTCCCCTATTATAATTACCTTGTTTGCTTGAGTGATATTAGTAAGATCAGCTTGCGATATTCTGTTATTAGGAGGGTTATAAGCGGCCACGATGACGGTGTCATCGCTCAGTTTTATTGCAATATGTTCAATGCTAGTGTTGTAATTATCGAGGAGGGAGTGTGGTATACTCTTTTTGATGAGTATAGCCACACCTCCTCCCCGATTGTTCGGTCTATCCTTCCTGTATATATTGAAGTTATTGATTTTAACATGATGTGAGTTATTTAGTTTTGATTCCGTAATTATTACTATATCAATTTTGTGTTCATTTATGAATGCTTTGAGTTCATTTATTTTATTAATTACTCCGTTACTGTTCCAGTTCATTATGTTGAATTTGTAATGTTATATTTTGGTAGAACGTTTATGGTATATTCCTGTATTACCATTATAATTTGAATTGGATCAGTAACGGAGTGTAGCATTCTGTTTAGCTCGGCTATTGCTTTAATAGTTTCTTTTAAATTGATTTTACTATTTAATTTGTTCATTTCATTTATTAAATTGTTGAATTCGTTATTAATTAGGGGGCTAGCGGCCTGGGTAGTGGCTACGTATCTTCTTTCCTGTGTGTAGGCTTCATGTGCTGGTGGGCTGGCCGGCGTTCGCTGTGTCCACGCATTTACGGCCGGCATCGGAGCGGGGACATACTGAGTAAGAGGTTCCTGCTGTTTCGGTTGGATAGAGTTGATGCGATGTAAGTAGACTGGGCATGTTATATTACTTGCGGTGTGTGGCCCGTTGCAGTTTGCGCATTTAGGTGGTTCCTGTTCGGTTTTTGAACAGTCTCGGGTCCAATGTGTTTCCCCACATTTAACACATTTAGGGTTACGATGGCAATTACTAGTTGCATGCCCCCAAGATTGACAGCGACGGCATTGACTTATGATTCTATCATTTTTGCGGCGTTCCCAGCTAATTTTAGTATGCAATACATATTGTATTTTATTTTGCAAGCTTTTAAGGGTAATGTCGCTATTTGTAATGATAAGAAATAGTGGATTGAATTTGGTTTTCATTCTATAAATGTTCTGCACTGTTATGTCTTGTTCTTCCAGGTCGTCTTTTATTTCTGTGGTTTCAGGGTTGCCTTGTAGTCCCCTGAGAACGAAAGCGTGTTGTTTTTCTTCTTTCGTGGTGTATGTGTGGTATTCCACGTCGTTTTGTTCTTGTAGTTTGTTTTTATATCGTGCGTATTCTTTGTTATCCTTAATATATAGTAGGGTGCTTTTAGGGGCATATTTGATATGATATCCCAATTTTATGTGCGTTTTTAGTTCGTTTGTTAGTTCTGTATGGCTTTTCGGTATTCCTTTCAGAACAATTGGGGGATTTCTGCTAGGCTCTCTTTCGAAAGTTTTCTCTTTGTTTTTCATTGTGTTAGTTGCTGTTTCCTGTATTTCTTGTTCGGCTTTGTTTTCCAATGCTCTGAACCTGTTTGTAGTAGTTGTGTTTGGGGTAGCGGTTTGAGTATGTAAGATTTTTGCAAGTTTAATTGTTTTTTTTTGGTAGTAGGAATTCTGTAGTTGATTTAATAGGGCTGTCAGTTATTTCCATATCCTCCTGTATTTCTTCCTGGGTAGTATTTATATTTTTGATATTTATTTTTTGACTGCCCATTGTAATTATGTTCTCGTGAAGAATAATTTCGCCAGATCTAATTAATTTAATTATTTCTTTTTCGGTTTTTTGTTGTTGTTTCAATTTTTCTTTTTGATTGTATAACGTTTCTACTATAATGTTTGGGTTTGCAGGTAGATTTAATTGTTTGTTGTTATCGTCTGAGCTCATAATTTGTTTATTTGGTGTCTCTGCGTATGCAGAGACAAAAATCCTTAATTATTTGCGAGTTAATGTCAGCTGTGTGCGATTCTTTAAATAGTTGGGATTCTTTGCGTATTTGAGTTGGGGATTTATTAAATTCTTCACATTCCACAACAATCTTTGGAATGTTTTCTGGTTTTTGTGGTTGAGTTTTTATGTTTATAAGAGAATTACTCACTCCGATATCAATGCGGGGTTTTACGTTTCTCCACTTTTTGTCTTTATTCTTTTTTATTTGAATACTGCGAATATTCACTTTATTTACAGGAATTAAGTTTATACTGTCTTTGTCTTTCTTACTGTTTAACTTGGTGTCTATTTCACTTTTATTTATGCTACTGTTGGTGTCTCTATCACACTTGTTTAGATCTTGCACAGATTTATGTTCTTTGTTGTCTTTATTAATATTTACCCCACTACCTAATTTAAACGTGTCTCTGTCACTTGCTCTAGTTTTCCTATTTGTGTCTTTATCACTGTTAACTGCACTTTTAGATGCTGTTCTTCGAGCTTTTTCAGATTTATCTGTGGATGTTGCCGATGCTAAGGCTACATACGTTGGTGATAAGTCGTTCAGACTTTTTGATTTTAGGTTTATCTGTCGATTTGGCGTTGATTCCCATCATATTCTACGTACTCTTGATATTCGTGTTCGGCGTATTGCCGCGTTTCTTGAGTGTTTTCGTGTTCAATATTGAATAATTCTTCTGATGTGAAATTCGGCCTACTAGATGGGCCAGCTTGTGTATGTAAATCTCCTGTAAATTGATTTGTTGGTCTTCTAAACGTATTTCTCGTTGAAATACTCATGGGCGTGCTTTTCGCTTGATGTTGGCTATTTTGTCCTGGTTTTAATACATTTTGTGGTCTTCCAAAAGTTTGTTGATTCGTGGGAACCTGTGTTGTGGGTAGTTTGTTCTTTGTTGCACATTTATAGGCCCGGTGGGGAATTTCGGAGCTTGGAAATTATTATGTTGCGATTGGAAATTTGTTTGCGCGAACCGCGGCGTGTTATTAAAAGGATTTGAAACAAAATAATTTTGAGGCTGGGGCCTTTGTTGAATTATGGGTTTTTTTTATTATCGATTGGTTATTATTAGAAATATGTGATCTCTGTAAATATCTGATATTATTTTCCTCTACAATATATCGCATAGCGGTTGTCAAACTGTTGGGCCGCATAGCCCTAATTGTACTGCCTAATGGTTCTCTTAAACCAGCTAAAAATGTTACAAGAGCTTGTTGTGTGAAGAAATTTTTCTTACTAATTGTTATATGATTATCAATAGTGTGAATTTCAATATAATTGCAAATGATATTTAAGAGAGATATTACTTTTTCATAGAATTGTTGCGGACTTTCGCCTGATTGTCTTATATTAACTAAATCTCTATTTAAACTATTTTCATCGCGCTGATCGCCAAAATTTTGAGTTAATATGGACTTTACGTCGTTCCATGTAGCAGCCCCGTAAATTGAAATAACTTCACGTGCCCTACCTATTAATCTACTTTTAATGCCCTCAAATAGTAACAAATTTTGCATATCCCTGGTGGAAATAGTTTCTGCCAATAATCTAATTTAGTCTTGCAGTGTTTTGAAAAACAATTCCAGAAGAATGAGTAAGTCTAAAAAAATTCTGAAACATTCTGAAAAAGTATGAAAAGATCTATGTAAAACTTACTAATCATTTTAAAGACTGCATTTTTACAAGTTTTTGGACTCTTCTAGAATACTTTTTCAGAATTAATCAGATCTTTCATGAAAATTTAGCTAAAGTAAAAGTAAGACTTTTTCAGAGTTAATCAGTAAAATTTAAAACATTTCAGATTTTCGAAAAATTATTTACTGTAGGTTTTCTCATATTTATTACTTCTCGTAAGGAATATAAAAACTTGATAGGAGGAGGGTTATTAGTAAAAAAAATATTAATGTTTATATTCTATACATTTTTAAATTTTATTTACAGATTTTTTTTGATAATTAATTATATACGGTTAAAATATACAAACTGTTTTTATTAAATAATTACAAGACGATAATTATTATTATTATAATATATATAATACAAAGTATTTCAGATAAAGTTGGATCGTTTGGATCATGATGCACAGAGCATTCTTGATTTCTATCATTAGTAGCAGCATTCATTTCATTTCCAAAAATTCCAAATCTTGCACCGCCAAAGCCGTTGCTGGTAAAACAAGTGGGCATGCATTATTATTAATGTTCACATAACTCCGGATATATCTGTACTTTTTACAATATTTTCGATTGGACATACGTGCTTTTGTTTATATCGATATAATCCTAACAATCAACACTACACTATTATTTTATAAACGAACACAAAAGGCATCTCTTCTACATTAGCTGTTGTCATCATAGATAAAGTTGGCATCATACGTGGAACGTAGAAGTGAAATTGAAAGTGGGGTGATGGCATGCGCAACAATGCATCATTCGATTTAGGATGGCCAATCAGAACCCCTGATTATGACTGACTAGACGCCACAGAGAACCTCTGTGTAGTCTGTGCTAGACGCGATAGACTTATGGTTTTAGAATAAATTGTGTACTAATACTGTATTGTATGTTTTATTACGTGTATTTCTTAAATGTTTTTGAAATATTTTGTACTATATATATTTATTATTAGTATTAATTAAATATTCTTGAAATAGTTTATATTATATTTATCTTAAAAGTATTTCGTTAATATTTCTTAAAATCACTTGTATTATATAACATTTTATTAAGTGTATTCCTTAAATGTTTTTGAAATAATTTGAATTATATGTATTTTATTAAGTATTTCCTAAATGTTTTTGAAATATTTTGTATTATATACTTATTTGTAAGTATTTCTTTGTATTATATATATTATAATAATAATAATTATCAAAAAAAATCTGTAAATAAAATTTAAAAATGTATAGAATATAAACATTAATATTTTTTTTACTAATAACCCTCCTCCTATTAAGTTTCTATATTCCTTACGAGAAGTAATAAATATGAGAAAACCTACAGTAAATAATTTTTCGAAAATCTGAAATGTTTTAAATTTTACTGATTAACTCTGAAAAAAGTCTTACTTTTACTTTAGCTAAATTTTCATGAAAGATCTGATTAATTCTGAAAAAGTATTCTAGAAGAGACCAAAAACTTGTAAAAATGCAGTCTTTAAAATGATTAGTAAGTTTTATATAGATCTTTTCATACTTTTTCAGAATATTTCAGAATTTTTTAGACTTACTCATTCTTCTGGAATTGTTTTTCAGAACACTGCAAGACTAAATTAGATTATTGGCAGAAACTATTTCCACCAGGGACACCCTGGGTCTGTTTCATTATAATAAATAGTTAAGAAAGTTTGTGATATTTTTAAAAAGTTATATAATTCACAAGGGTTACCATCGAATGGCGAGATTATATTTAAGTTTTTTAAATCAAAACTTGGTGGAGTTGGAGGCATTATGCAACAATTTTTTTTTCGTGAAATAGAATTATTACAAGTACTATAGTTTGGTTCTTCTGCAGAACAATTATCTGTTTTACCTGTACCAGTATAATTATCTTTTATAAAGAAATTATTTTTACTTGAATTATTGTAAAGGTTAATATTACAGAACTTAAAATTGTTATTTTCAGTACTTTCGCTCGATGCGTTGGTATCTGAATTATTACATAAATTATTTTCAATTACTAAAATACTAGCAGCTAATTCTCTTAAATTTAACTCGACCTTCTCATTACTATCACTAAAGGATTCAATGGAAGTTGAGGATTCTGACATGAACAAATAACTTTTACTTACATTAATATGATGGTTTTCATAGTCTTGGTCTTCACGAGCAAAGATTCAGCGATTATAGCAGACCAATCAGCTCTGTGATTGCCGTATCCTACTATAATTTCTCTTAGAACTCGTCTGGAAGTCCTTTTCTTTTTCTTGGATATTTTCTTACCGTTGCTCTCGTTGATTCTTCCTCTTGGATTACGCAGTTCACCCAAGATTTCCGTGATTAATCGTAGACACGAAAAGATTTCGATGCAAAATCTTTCACCGATTCGTACGACTGCGCCAGTTAACTTCGTGGCCGTGAACGAAGCCTTTTTAAAAAAATATTTATTTTACTTAACACAAGAATGATTTGAATTGATAGTTAAAATTATTTATTAACAAATATTATATATTAATATTACAAGTTGATAAGTTGAATCGTCACGTCAGCGCAGCTCTCGAGGTTTTGTGAACAAGGGGTTCGTTCATCGGGTGTCCTCGGTGGTGTTCGTCGCTGGTAGTACAGAGTAGGTTGCTTAGATAACACGGGGGAGAAAATCTCGCGGAACTCTCCATGTGTCCGAGAATTGGTAAGGACGGCATTTAAATAATTTTTATATTGTGTTGCCATTTGCTACGTACTCGAGCTCACTAAAATTCATTAAACTAATTCAATTTCTTTGTTACGAGTGAAATAGCAACGTTAATCAAAATACGACTCTATATGCCTGGATTCCGCGGTTTTTAATAGGAAATGGTAACGTTAATCAAAGTACGACTCTATATGCCTGGGTTTCGCGGTTTTTAACAATATTTGACCGGTGGTACCAAACGATTTACGGGTTTTATTGTCATAATGCATTGCTCAATCCATTTTTACTAATAATTAGTACAGCCTATATTAATTCAGATAGGATCAGTAATAGTCGTTGGAACTTTCATTCACTTTTCCAAATCAAGTTAGGTCAAAATAAGATAATGTACATAATAAATAGTGTTCAGTTGAATCTGCAATGTTGGTACGTACTCAAATTTCACTACTTGTGAGCGGATCTCGAGTAGACAGCTGGCCGATCGGTCGGGCCAGATGTCGATGGCGCAACATGCAGCTTCCTTTGACTCTGAGTGTTTTAACCGGAGGACCTAGTCTCGCGACAGGGGATTCGGGGACAGACATCCAGTGAGTATCGTTTAATGCTTTATGGCCGCAGCTGCCTTATGCGTGCGGTAAATGCGGTTAACGCCTGCCAACCACTACACCCAAAAAACTACGGGGTAGTTCGGTTCGTCTTGGTTTAAGCTTACTGATGGGGGGGACGAACGGCCCTCACGGCCAGATCCTGGAAAGCGAGAACAGCCACCAGATGACTCCAAGAGGCAGCCTCTCTTCTGAAAAATGGTGTATCAAGTGGAAAGTCGCAGTCAACTCGGAGAAAAGCCAGATGATTCTCTTCAGGAACGGACGCAAGGAAACACCCACAAGACACGTTTCCATGTTCGGCGAGGACATCCAATGGCACGATTCCGTCAAGTACCTTGGCGTAATCATGGACAAAGGCCTGACATGAAGACAGAATACCGAAGCCATCGTGGTAAAGGCCAAGCGGACGAGAGCTCTCATCTACCCAATGGTAGGGAACCAGAGCAGGCTCAATCTGAGGAACAAGCTTATGCTAGTCAAAACACTCATCATACCACAGCTGACCTACGCCTCCGTAGCATGGGGATACCAAGCGAAGACCTATCTGAAGAAGATCCAAGCCGTGGAAAACGTAGCCATCAGGACAGCGGTGGGCGCATCATGGTACGTTAGAAACGCTGACATCTTCAGAGACCTGGAGTACACACCAGTCACCGAAATCATCCGGGATAGAGCGAAGAAACTGTACACCTTAGCCGAGGAGCATAGGAACCCGCTGATCAGGGAGGCCACCTCCTATGATCCGGCCGACGCACTGAGGCACAAGAGGCCGAAGGTACAGTTTCTGGACAACGGGTAAGTGTTACTAATCTTTTCCTTTCAGATGGACCAACCCACGGAAGTGACATGACGCAACCAACCACCTTCACACAAACCTTGCGGGCATCGGTCAGTGAATCGACCAGTGCCCGTTGTCCCCCTGGTTCCGTAAAGGACGAAAGTGCTAAGAAAGCACTTAGGCCTTCACGTCCTAGAGCTGCATAGTTCATCCTCACCTTGTCAGATGATCCAGATGACAATGTGTCAATTGACACTTTGTGTAGTGGCAGTCAATCCCAAGTCGCAGAATATCCGCACAGTCCCTGACAGACCGATGACTACCCCCGGGGGGTGACAAGCTGGCGAAGAAAGAAGCCAAAGTCAGAAGAGCGCTAGAAGAGGCCCTAGCCAGCAGGGTTCATCAGCCAGGACCCAGGGAGGTTGGCTGAAATCTTCGGCACCGCTCACATTTGTGAGTGGAGCCGTTCGTAAAGTAAACTAACCCGCCCTGCATGAGGCCGGTCCAGGTCTACAGCGATGACTAGGGTAAAAAGGCAATAGTCCTGCCTGGCCCTAGCATCCGAGACCGTCATCAAGCCAAATGGATACTGGCGCTGCGGCGGGATGAATTCGCGCACTCCACAAACACGGGCAGTTGCCTGTCATATGTCGGAAGTTTCCTCATATGCATATCGAATATAATTGGCAGCGTTAGTAGTATTAATAGTACTGTGATATTGTAACAACGAGCTCGCGAGTTAAATCAAAGCATGGTCGTCTGCATCTGTCCGTCTTCTCTGTCAGGGGACGGTCGGGTACCGCATACAAGGGAAGTTTCTTTTGCAATCATCTGTAAGGTTTTACAGATGTTATTTAACCTACGAAGCGGAAGTCTCCGCGCAGGTAACCAAGTTTGGTTGCTTTGCAGGTTCAACTAGCTAAATAACAATATATTTCTTGTGGACATTTGTCTGCCATATGTAGGGTTCTACATATGCCACTTCAACTATTTGGGGGAAGTTTCCGCACATGCAACAAGGTTTTGTTCATGTCATGTTTTGTAATATTTCTTATAGACAGTTGTATATGACAGAAATAAATGTGTTAAAACGTTATTTGAGTTTCCTTGACTTATTTCTACTTTCAGATACAAAAATGAATTCTAAGTAAATCAGTAATCATAAATATATAGCCAAATCTTACTTATACTAGTCATTCTTTAAAACATATATATCAGTGCAGTGCAGATTAGTGTTTATACTAATTTGTAAAAAATTATGTAATCAAATTAAAACAAATTAAATCTAGTAAATGAAACAAAGTAATACCAAACTTTATAAAAGTACCTGCGAGGTTACAGAAACACAACGAATTTGGGGTCCTACCACTAAAACTAGACGATCACGAAAAAAGGCCAATTAATTAAATAATACCTGCCGCTTCACGACAGGTGAGACTTACAAAAAGGGTAATTAAGTAAATAATCAAATAATAAAACCAGAATATATACGAGAGTAAATACTCGACACAATATCAAAATAGAACCAATATAACAATCTAACATAAACTAAATATACGACGGGGGGATGGGCCGTTACATTGGTGCTGTGACCAGGATAACATAAACTAAATAGACGAGGGGGGGGTTGGGTCGTTACACTAGTGCCGTGACTAGGATGTAGAGTCGTAAATTGGTATTATTATTTTTGTTTCCTTCAATTTGCACACGACGAAAATATTCTCTTGTAATTATTAGGTTAGTAAGAATCTGCATATAATATTGTCTCCACTACTAGCACACTATCCTTGTAAAGGATGTTATTTTAGTTAAAATTAACAACATAGCTGGCTCCAGGATAAAATCCTGTACCTGGTCGAATACCAACTGTCGTCGAAGTACGATAGGGGATAACTGGAATTTTTGGGGTATTTGAATTAAACTTTAGGTAATTTTGGAGATTATTGTTGAATATTCAGGGTAAAAAATGCATTTACGATTGACAACACTGGTCAGACAACAACCAGTTCAGTATCGTTATTATATTTATCTATGTATTATATTTATCTATGAGTATCGCTAAAGCTGCGGTGGAGAGTGTTGCTCGTTCATCTAGAGAAATCTTTGCGTATTAACGTCCCAAGCAGCACAAACATGCTATTTAGCTGAAATAACCAAGATTCGGCTATAAAATCATTTTAACGGCTTTGATCAAGTTGCATTTTGGCCATATTATTTTAGTCGTGGTTCACCATAAAATTTAAACACAAAAACGTAATGGGCCTTTTTTTAGCTATATAATGGTCATTTATAGTAGCCACAATATGGTAATGTAGGTTTGGTTATAAAGTCATTTTCATGGTGTTATGTATGAGCAAGTAATTAAATGGCAACGTTAATTCCTAATACTGCCATTATAGCTATAAAAATGACCAGAATATGTTGGCATGGTTTTAGTTATTAATATAGTGTTGATATCCGAACTATTGGCAAGAAATTAGCCAAAACATGACTACCTACTTTATTTGGCGATTTTCTTAGCTGTTAATTCTGCATTACGACTAAAATAATAAAGAAGTTGTTACGAAATGCCGGTTTTTAAAGTAATTTTGTAGACATAAAAGCCTATTTTGGGACTAAACAGCAGGGTAGGTATATAACCCTAAAACAATGTGTTGGCAGTGTTTACACACTTCATATCTAAATATATGACAGATACTGAAACTAAAAATCCCCAAAACCATTCACTGAGTGAAATTAAATGTAAACTCGTGTCTGTAAAATACCATAGGCAGAGACCCCTCTCTGCCATAGGTAACCAAATTGTGTTCTTACATTTGATTCATACTTTAACTATTTGACGCATGTAATTAATTGAAACAATATACAAGTAAAAATTTAGGTTTATATTATGTATCTAATAATCATGCTGTTTGTAAAAAAACAAAACAAATTTGAGAGTTAAGTTAGTTTCTTTTCTTTATAGTATATTTATTTCTTTTCAATTTAATTATATTATCTCTTTATAATGTAACGAAGTGATTTTTCCGTTAATAATTTTCTGTTGTAATAAGACGTTCTTCTTTAACTTTGATATACCCTGTATACGATAACTTGTATTAATGTTTATTTTTAAACTGTTTTAAACAAAAGGGCAATTGTTTTATTAGTCAAATACTTGGAATAATAATTAATCCTTGAAGGAGAATCGTTCAAACTGGTATTTGTTGAATACGTTCTGTGAGGGGCGTCTTCCTGAAACATCAAATTTAATCGTATACCTGTATCCCTCAAGGAACGGAGTTCTTATGTACGTACATACATATTTGAAGTAGTAAATTAAATAAAGATAAAATCAAAATGCACAGACAACAGACAATATAATATGTAGTGGTAGTGAACTAACATAGAATAGTAGCAATTTTCTCTTCCGCATATATCAGTTAATAGTAACCAAAATAAATGTAGAAAGTCAAATAAGTAGATAGGTGTTATCTCAGAAATGAAATGCATGTTGTTATGCCATACATCGTGCCTCTGCCAGAGGTTGTCTCTGCCTCCTATCTGTCATAAAGAAACAAAAAGGTTATGTTTTTTTTATAGACTATAGTTTCGCCATTTTTTGATGAGGAAACTTGCTAACCATTTTAACCAAATTCTCGTTATATTTCTGGTTATACTTTAGCCAACATCACTAATTAAATTTACGATTCAGCTAAAAAAATTGGTTAGTACCATTTTAGTCATATTCTGGCTTATTTCTATATAGCATCATTACCGAAAACATATGCCAAGTTGCCGCCATGTTTTCTATCAAACAAGAACAACCCGAACGGCTGCTATGATGTTGATTTTCAATATTTTGTTAAATTTACCTCTAAAGTAACGTTTTAATTTACTAATTCGATATTTTAATCAGTTTTGATAACCCTATCATCGATTGCGCTCTTTGAAATATCAAATGTATAGTACTAATATATTTCAAATTAATTTAATTATACTTACTTGGGGCCCTCTTTGTGTCTATGAGTATTTTATGTAAGTAAGTTTACAGAAATAATGCCTGCGGTACTAGATTTGACCCTCTTGTTCATTGTTCATTGACCAAAAACTGTATATTACATAATAAGTATGATGGATGCCCATTTTATTTGACAACAATCTTTAAAATTAAAACATAACCACACTTGAATAAGTAATATTTGAGACGACTTTGTAGCTAAATAATATCCATAAAAAGCCAAACTGTAGATTATACTTTCGCCATAAAAATCATTTCGTAGCTAGTATTAAAACAGCCATAATAATCAAAAAGAAAGCCAAGTAGGCTAGTGACCATTTGGCTCCATTTCTATGGCCAGAATATTATTCCCCATTTTGACCGAGGTCCGTAAAGAAGTTGGACCTCGCATTTTGACCACCTGTTAAGGGAGTTTTGTTGTTTCTCTATATATGTTGGTACCACTGCAACATTTCAATCTTGTTTTTAATATATCCAATCTGTGTTTTTTTTGACCCCCGAAAATATATATGTCGTATGTCAAGAAAGTTAAGCTAGTTCTATAATAAAGTGTTTCAATTTGCCAACTTCTTTATTGTGTTTACCACCGTGCCTAGAAAAAAATTGCGCAACAGGTTATGGGGCCAGGCAAGCCCAAGAAGTAAGGAGAGAGAAAGACTTATTGGGAGGTTAGGTAAGCCCTACATAGTCCTGCCCGAAGTTCCGAAGTTTCACCAAATATAGAACCCTCAACGTCTATCGTAAGAAACTGTTTATTTTCCTGTTCACAATGAGTGAGAAGATTGACATAGGGATCATCAGCAAATTTGATGGCACCAACTATCCTCAATGGAAATTCCAGGTGAAATGTGCCTAGAAGCCAAAGGTATTTATGAGGTAGTCGATGGTAGTTCCCCAGAGCCTCTAAATGGATTCCAAGAGATAAGTATCTAGAACAAAAAGGATGCTCAAGCTATCTTCACTATGACAGCAGCGATGAATTTAAACCAGATCACGTTAATTGAAAATTGTGAGTCGTCCCAGCGGATACTTGCAAAGCTTGACTCTATAGTTCAACAGAAAACTAAGACGAATAAAATGCTGGTGCATGAGCGTTTTGCTCAATACAAAATGGATTTGAAAGATGGTGTCGCACAGCATGTAGCTAAGGTAGAAAATTAGGCAAAGCAAATTAGAGAAGCTGGTGAAATAATTAGTGATGTGGTTATAATGACCAAGATACTAAACACATTTCCACACAAATATAGAAACGTCCGTCAAGCGTGGTTATCTCTTGATGAGAGAAGGCAAACAATCGCTAATCTGACAGCACGTCTCATTGATGAAGAAGCTAGTCTGACAGCCTTTGAAGAAACAGAAATGGCCCTTGCGTCAGTGAATTTGAGACTAAATGACTGAAAAAAGCCATCAAACGGTAAAGGAAGAGGCGTGGGATGCTACCACTGTAGAAAACGTGGTCATACCTCAAAGAATTGGTTTTTGTCCAAGAAGCCTGTCATCCCTGTCAATAGAAATAACTGCGAAGGTACTAGTAAACAAAATACTCGTGACCGTGCTTTCACCACATCGAACAATGAAACCGCTTTCAATGTTGTTCAAAGTGACGAATACCATTTTGATGCCAATACATGGACTATGGGCAGTGGCGCCTCTGCACATGTGTTACAGACGTGAGTTCTTTGCAACATTCGATGAAGATTCTAGTTCATCTGTGATGTTAGGTAATAATGCGCCATTAGAAATGAAAGGACAAGGTATTATAAAAATTCAGAAGTTGTTTGATGGAAAATGGTTTCAATCAACCATCAATGATGTATATGTACCGAAGCTTAATAAAATTTGTTTTTGGAAGGTGTACACACAAAGAAAGGCGTGAAGATTGTGAAAGAAAATAATTGTGATAAGGTATACTGTAAAGGTCAGTTGAGTGCAGTGGGTATACAGGGCACTAATAACCTGTATAGTATGCAGTTTCGAACAGTTGTGTACCATGTAAACGTTACGTCAAGTGAAAGTCTAAAACTCTGGCATAAAAGACTTGGTCACATCAACATTAGTTCACTGTGTAAAATGGTATCAAATGGACTTGTTAAAGGTGTCAATTTAAAGGACAAACAAAACTTTTTTCTGTGAAGGTTGTTGTTATGTGAAGCAATATAGACAATTCTTTAAGGACAGAAGTTATGTTAAGATGAAACCAAGTGAACGTATCTACAGTGATGTGTGTGGTCCTATGTCGGTCCAATCTGAACAGGGAGCAAGATATTTTGTCACTTTTAAGAATGAGAACACTGGCTACCGCACAAATCTGATGTGCTGGACCGCTTCAAAGTGTACAATGCAAAAGTAAAAAACAAGTTCAATCAAGCAATCAAGATTCTTCATGTGGACAATGGTACAGAGTAGGTACTGCAATAACGACTTCAGGACGTATCTGGACAAGGAAGGTATTGAGTTAGAAACCACTGCTCCTTATACTCCACAACAAAATGGTAGAGTAGAGCGAGATAACTGCACTATAGTAGAAAGTGCTCGCTACATGCTTTACAATGCAGGAGTGTCACGCCATCTATGGGCAGAAGCTGTAAACACGGCTATATATTTATAGAATCGAACGTCTACTTGCCACTCCAAACTCTACTCCCTATGAACTCTGGTGTGGCCAGAAACCAGTTCTTGAGCATGTTAAAGTTTTTGGATGTCAAGCATTTGTACATGTACCAGACAAGAAGAGATCCAAGTTAGAAGAGAAGAGTCAAAAGTTGATTTTTGTTGGTTACGATAAAAACTCGACAAACTATAGACTGTACGATCCTGAAACAAGAAAGATGACAGTTTCAAGAAACGTTTTGTTCAAAGAACATGAAAAAGGGCTTATTGAGAACAGAGATAAAGTTCCAGTTACAATTCAATGTGATGACGTGCAGAATTTCCTGACGAACAGGAAGAAAGAAGAAATGGCAGTATTATTGAGGAAAACGATGCAGATGGTGAAGACAAGAGAGTAATGAAGGTTCTAAAGTTAAGACCCGAAAGAAATATTAGATTACCAGCCAGATTTGACGAATTTGAATTAAATTTTGCAGAAATTGATGTTCTGAACACATATGAAGAAACTGTTCAAGGAAGTGATGCAAACTAGTGGAAGAATGCAATAAAAGAGGAGCTGACAGCTTTAAAAGAAAATAACACTTGGAAAGTAGTGTTTATACCACCTGATGAAAGAGTAGTCGACTCAAAATGAGTATTCAGAGTAAAAAGATATTCCAGTGGTTCTGTTGTTCGTTATATACAAAGCTCGATTGTGTGCTAGAGGATTCAACCAGCGAGAAGGTATTGATTACTATGATAAATTTTTCCCATGCGACACGACACGACTCAATTCGAGAGCTCTTAGCAATTGCTGTCAAAAACAATTTGCAAATTATGCAGTTTGACATCAAAACTGCATTCTTCTATGGCGAGCTGAATGATAATATTTATATGAGAGTTCCAAAAGGTGTAGAGGAAGAGGAAGTTAACAAAATTATAACATTGTTTGTAAGTTAAAGAAGCCCCTTTACGACTTAAAGCAAGCACCACGGTGCTGAAATTACAAATTTCACACGTTTTTAAGTGATTTTGGCTTTAACCCTTAACTGTGCTAGTGGGGTTCGCGCGGACCTCACTCTACATTTCGTATTATAATTATTCTACTGCTCGTAAAATCGTGCTAGTTTAGTTTAATAATTTAACTAAGGCAGGTGTTGATACTCTAGATCAGTTATGCGCTCATTATTCTGTTGCTAGACGAACCAGACGTTGGCCCATGGTTATTTTCTTTCAAATTATGAATATAGCAGCTGTCAATTCTATGGTTATAATAAATGTCAATCAGACGAGCCAAATAAAAGAAGAAATCCTCTAATAAGCCTAAGTAAAACTATGGTCATGGAGCACATGAGGCGAAGAAATTTGAACCGGTTACCACGTGATTTGCAAAACATAATTTGCAAACTATTAAGATCAGAATAAGCCAGTACCAGTGCGGATGAAGAACCAACCCGTAAATCTCCGTGCAACTATTGTCTTCGTAGCAAGGACAGAAAAGTTAAAACAGTGCGCAAAAAGTGCAGAAAACATATTTGTCCGGATCACTGTGTCCCTATATGTCAAAACTGTCTATAAAATAATTAATGGTTTTTGATTTCCATTGTTTTCCTGCAAATTATATTAGGTTTATTTAAAGGTTATATATAGGAGAGCTGAGGAACCCCAGCAGCATCAATATGTAGAATTATTTCACTAGCACAGTAATGGTGTTGTTTAAGGTATAAAAGTACTATTAATAATATATGTTGATGATGGACTTGTTCTATCGAGAAGTACAGATGCAATTAACCTAGTTTTGCATGAACTGAAAAACATGTTCAAAATGACTATTAGTAAACCTAAATATTTTGTTGGATTAGAGATTATTAGAAGCAATGATGATTCAGTATTTATTAATCAATCAAATTACATTCGAATATTAATAAATCATTTCGGCTTAGAAAATGCTACACCATCAGTATCCCAGAAGATCCATGCTGTAACCTATTAGTCGAAACTGATCCAATTCTTAAGAAAGGTACAGTACCATATCAACAAGCGATTGGATCACTGATGTTTCTTGCAATAGTCAGTCGTCCAGATATTTGCCATGCAGTAGGAATAGCAAGTCGTTTCGTCAACCCTCAGACAATAGCACATTGGAATCCCGTTAAAAGGATATTTAGGTATTTACTTCAAACACCTGATTATGGAATTATATATCGCAAAGATGAGAGTTTATTAGATCTGATTGGATATTCCGATGCAGATTATGCAGGCGACATTCAAACCAGAAAATCTACAAATGGTTATATTCAAAATATGTGGAGGGCCAGTGACGTGGAGCAGTCGAAGACAACAAAGTGTCGCACTGTCAATGACAGAATCGGAGTACATTGCAGCTTCTGAAGCATCAAAAGAAGCTATGTGGCTGAAACCGCTGCTACCAGACATTGGAGAAAACGCTTCTAAATCTATTCAAATTAAAATTGAGAGTGCGATAAGAATAAAAAAAAATCCTGAATTCCATAATAAACATATAGATGGCAGGTTCCATTATATCGAGAGAAGTTTGAAAATGGAGATATTCAACCAGAATATATCCAGAGTTCTTATAAAGAGGCTGACATCTTCACGAAGGCTTTACCGAGGGTAAAGTATGAGAAACTAAGACAATTACTTGGTATTAATAATAATCAAGATTAACAGACTTATGTGCAGTGCTAGCAATGATTGTAACTTCAGACAAGTGCTATGTATATAACGTTGAGAAACTCAAAAAGTGCGAGTGTCAAGGGAGTTTTGTTGCTTCTCTATATATGTTGGTATCACTGCAACGTGTTAATCTTGTTCTTAATATATTCAATCTGTTTTTTTTGATCCCCGAAAATATATATGCCGTATGTCAAGAAAGTTAAGTGTGTAGTTCTATAATAAAGTGTTTCAATTTGCAAACTGACTTTATTGTGTTTACCACTGTGCCTGGAAAATCTTTGCACAACACCAACATTACATCTTTAAAACCTAATAATGCGGTTTTTTAATAGCCACTGTAACAATCAATCGTACTAGCAACTGTAACATCATGATGTCCAAACTTAAAATTATTTGAATGTTTCACAATTTCAGTGTTTCTTTCTAGACACCACAAATAGTAAAACACTAAAATTATGAAAAATATCAGAACAGCACACAATCAAATAATGATTTTTTTTTTCGAAACAGGAAGTAATTCTCAAAACATAATGTAATATTCTCATAAATAATACAGAAAAATAACACCAACCCTAAAAAAATAAAATAATATGTAAATAAATAAATAATTCAAACTAGATGCGCAAAAAGACCTCCATCTTGAGCAAGGCAATCCTAACCTACGGTCGCCCTATGCATTGTCCTGGCACTAGACGGGCGACTGTAAACTGCGCATACCGCTAGTCGTGTATCTAGTGGCTTGATTCGATTTGTATATTGTAAACACCTAATGAAACAATCCCAAATAATATGAAATGATACAATATTTTTATGTAATGGAATAAATCTATTTTCTTTATGAGAATGGGAAGAAAATTAAAGTTTTTATCAGGTAATTGGACGGCCTGCAGCTTTTAAGAATAGTTACGTACTGACCGACGGGCTCGTTATTGTTGAGTGTCCAATAGCAATTTATAGATAGATGTAGGCGGATCGCGTGTTTACGACCACTGCCCAATGTTGAAAATGAATACACCAATAACTTCGAAGTCATTGGAATACACTCGAAATACGTAGTATTTATAAATCGTCTATGTGAATAACGCGCAGATACGTAAACATTGCGAAATTAAAGACAATAGAGGTAAACTTTTTAAAATGTCTCGTTTAACTTTTGCAAAAGTGTATAAGAGACAGTATAGCAATGTTCAGCTGCTATTGGAAACAATAATAAGTAAAAAATGTTTATCACAGAGATGTGACACTACTACACAAAAAAATTATTCCGAATTGAATGACAATGACTTTTACTATTGTGATGGTTAGTTAAAAATACATTACGTGTGTACGTGTTACATACACTAATACTCTCAGCCCTCTTTGGATGTTACAGAACTCGCCAAAATAACCACAACGTAAGATATTGTGTCATATAATGCATAAATATAATAATTAGACAAAGTTTACTGTAAAAAAATCATGTGGGGAAAAGTTATTTGGTGTTATTCGATATGAATGAAACTAAATTATTTTAATTATATACAGAATTTTATTTGTAATAATAACTTATTTGCCAGATGAATAAAACCCTACAGAAAAAAATATAATCTAAAAGTCTTACGATAAAATATATAAAACAATCACAAAAAGGTTTTATTCAAATGGCATAACGCTATAAATAAAAGTTAAGTTTAAGTACACTAATATATTTTACAGAATTATTAAGACTAAACGTACTTTTATGTTTTTCTTGCATTTAAATCAGGTGATATGGAGTTGTATTTTTCATTTGGCAATTCTATATAAATCGGTCTATTATTCGTAGATAAAAATCGGTTATCCTCCACGACTTTTTGAGTATTAAGACTGTTCATCTAAAAACAAAACAAATTACAATGTAATTATTATATATTACATACTACCTCGCATATTTACTATGTTATAGAATGCCTCGAAATTGCACCGACAAACTACACTGACCGGCACAAAAAATGGAACAGCAAGAAAAATTGGTAAATACCTATATTTTTAATTAAATTATTTTTTTCAGTGTACATAAAATATATAGAATCATTTATTTTGCACTCTTGCAGTTTTTTTGTTCTCTATTCTTCTCAATTTTTTTACTTATCATTTTAAAAACTGACGAATAAATTTTTTAATCGCTGCGAGAATTCATTCTTTAGCATTATTGGCTTGCAGTCTGCCGATTGTTTTATGTGCTGATAATTTTCGAAAATGCCCTTATCTTCGGACGATTCCGTTAAAGCAGTTGCTTTAATTGATGCTGGCTATAGCATCCCCGAAGTCGCTGAAAGATTGAATTTTTTTCGCTTTCGAGAAACCAGCGAAACCGCAGAAGGCGGGGATCTGGAAGAAATCGAAGCACCACTCCTACCGATGATCGAATCGTTATGATTTCTATCCTGCGAGATCAACATATGACTGCCGTTCAAGTAAAAAAATTAACTGCAAGAAGTGCGCCAGGTCAACGTCAGCGATAAAACCGTTAGGAGAAGGCTAGTTGAAACTAATTTATCTCTAGAAGACCAGCAACAGGCCCCGAGCTTCTCCGGAATCATTTGTGGCCAGGCTCAATTTCGGACGCGAACATACAATGGAGCAATTTGCCTTGAGATCTTCAGGTCGAAGAGAGAGAGAGTGTGGAGAAAGATATACGCAATACAACTTTAGTGAGAGGGTGCGCTTCGATGGTAGGTCTGTAATGGTGAGGGCTGGCATATCTTACGCGGCTCGAACAGAGCTTGTGTTCGTAGATGGAGGTGCTTTAACGACTAGAAAGTATGGTAATGACATTTTGGAAGAGTATATGGTGGTTTTTGCAGGATTTATTGGTAAGCAATTTCTTTCAATAAATTATTGACATCGGTATTGAAGTTCTAAACTGACCAGCACGCATCCTGACCTAAATCCCATAGAACACTTATGGGATATGCTTGGAAGACGGATCAGACAACGTCGCATTGCAGAAACTTATAGGGATGCATTACAGGAAGTGGGATAACATTTCTCAAGAGGCCATTCAACACGTAATTGAATGTATGCAACGTAGACATGAGTGTGTAGTTGACTACACACTTATTATCTCCCCTAGCTCTGAAGCTAGGGGAGGTAATACTCGTTATTATATAAAGAATTTTCATTTTATAATCGCCTATTCTTTGTCATGTCACCTTTTATCCTAAAAATTGAAGTCATTCTTCTAAAATAACTATGTTTTATGCGAAAAGGTTCAGAAAATACACCAGGAAACAATTTTACACGTTTTGTTTATACTGAGAAAGTTTTTAATTAAAAACATGCTGTCCCATTTTTTATGTGGGTTTTTGTATAATCATGCTAGTCAACAAACGCAAAACTGTAAATTTTTATTTATTAATTAAAATAACTAAAACCCACCGAAGTAGAATAACTACAAATTTAACATATATTAGTTGCACTATATGTAATAATTTACCTTTCTCCTGTATAAGATGACTAACAAAGTTAGAACACAAATAACAAAAGCAGATGCTGCGGCAATAACAATCAAAGCTGTATGGTAAGGGGCTACAACTGACACTGGTGATTGAGAAACAAATTCTCTGTGCTGAAACGCCATATCATTATCTGCGATAATTGGATATGGTGGAAATAACTTATGAATTACTCTGGAGCGTGTAATGTCCCCTGTTAATCCTGGCAAACGTTGTTGCATTACCTAAAAAAAATGTTATTATTTATTGCATATTTTTGAGAATATTCTAAAACAAAATTCATCGATATGGGTAAAACAAGTACAACTCATTTAGAAATAAGGAACCTTATGCTGAAATTGCATTGGCATATACAGGGTTCTTCTTTAACCGGTTGATATTAATGTGTATTTGTTCTCAGTGATCGATACATTGTCGATATTACAGGTTTGTTGCTCTTATATTGATAATTATTCGGGGTTAAACGTGAATGAAAAGTATAAAATGGCTTTTCCTTCAAGTGAAGAAATGAATATGGTGTATGGTGAAGTGCTAGGTAGTGTCGCGACTCAGATACTCTACGCTGACAGTTCCCTGCACGTCGCCCTTCCAATCACGAAACATTTTGCAGTGTAATGCAACATCCTTGAGATTTTGGAACATTTGCAACTCAAGCACATTTTCGGGGACGCGAACGCGACGTCGTCGCCGTAACAGCGCAATGCTACAAATTGAGGAAGAAGTCTTGAATGCCCTCGAGAAAAATCCCTCAGCAAGCAGCAGAAGGCTGGCTTTGCAGTTGCAAACATCGCAGGCCACAGTATGGCGAATATTACGGGAGCAGACTTTACATCCCTATCATGTTCAATCTGTGTCCCTGCATCCGGAGGATCTTTTAAGACACCTGGAATATTATCGATGGCTTCTGCAAAGAATTGTTGACCATCCAAACTTTCCTCGGCTCATATTGTGCACCAATGAAGCTACATTTACTCGACAAGGGATATTTAATATACAGGAGAGAGGAGAATCATCATTCTATGGGGGAACACGGGTTTCAGGAGCAGTTTACATGCAATGTGTGGGCAGGAATAGTGGATAATTATTTAATTGGGCCCCACATTTAGCACCCACGCATAACTTAAATGTTTTGTTTTCTTAAAATGTTTTCTTAACCGCCTCTCAAGTTACCGAGGCAACTCCCAGAAAATCCTTGGATTTTGTGTTGAGTAAAGAGACACGAGGCCCTACAGTTTATTGTGGAGTCCGAATCACATCTTGGCATCGACAGTTCTTTTCTATCTTAATCCGAAAAAAAATTACAAATAAAATTTCTAATTTGCTCCGGGATGGATTTGCACCATCGATATTCGGTACCGACTAAATAGCTGTAAGCGCTTTACCCACTCGGCTACCATGCCCGAGTAACTACAACACACTTCCTACAATTTCTCATAAACGCCTTGCCCGAAATTTTCGAGATGTGCATCTTGCTATACGTCAGGATATGACGTTCCTCTTAGATGATGCCCCTAAACATAAAGCTCACAACGTACGAGACAGAAATTTCCGAAAGGGTAGGTAGGAAGAAACGGACCAGTAGCGTGGCCTGACCGATCGCCAAATCTAATTCCTTGCGATTTTTATTTATGGGGGCACATGAAACAACTGGTTTATTCAGCATCAATCAATATGATCGAGAAACTACAAGCTGGAGTGAAAAAATGCTGCGGATAGCATTCGCCAAAGTTTTGACGTTTTCGAAAGTCGGTCAGTTTGGTGTAAAAAAGGTCAGAGCTTGTGTAGAAAATCAGGGAGAGTATTTTGAACATACTTTACTTTAACTTTACCACTAACACACAACGCCATACAACTGCCAGATTTTGTATCCTAATTACACAGGTCCTAATGACACTTTTCCCGGTTGACAGACAGTCTGAAAAGTCGGAGAAAGCAAACATACTAGGTTATTTTTTAGAGTGTTCTTTTTGAGTGATGTAACTGAAGTATAGTTGATTTGTGTGATTAACGAATTAACGTTTCATTTCCAGGTGAGAATCTCTTCTACTAAAGCGAGTATGTACTGACTAATTGTTAAAAGCGTCTTAAATGAAACATTGCCTTAAAATGAGACCAGTGAACGTCAGTGCACCTACTTAAAAACTATTACATTTGAACATTATTCGGAAACATGCGATAACTTTTTGTTGCTCTGTAGGTATGGATTACGTAAATGACAATCGCTTACTTATTGGACAAATAAAGCTTGTTGCGCACTAAATAGAACAGCGACTAGACGAAACGCGGCGCTACGCAAGACTAAAGTCACAAAGTAACACCCATTGTACTGAGGAGCGGCGGGGCGGCGGGGTGACAGATCGCGACGCGACTACACCAATAAAGTATTTCTGTCGAATGATGTAGTCATTTCGCGCCGCACTGTTCATCTATACGATGTTCATATAGAATAATCCGGTAACTATAAGAGATACGAAAAAAATGGAAGACACATTCTCCATCTCTTTTGAGTCAAATTCACTGGCGAAAACAAAAATTTGCTATTGTCTTTTGTTTTCGATTTATAAACAAAAGTTCGATTTTTAGACTTTTAAATACATGTCAATATCTTGATTGCTTGTAAAGTTATGAAAAAACAACTTTTACATTCATTAGGTACTTTTTTCTGTATAATACAGTGGCGTCGAGAAAATTTAAAAAAGGTGCAATTTCGAGTTATGGCATAAGTTGTATTTTTTTAAATAGGAACCATAGTTGGCTATGGTTTAGTTAAAAAGGATTTTTTTTCTCTTTCAACCTATATATCATATGTGAGGTCGCTTTTGATGTGTAAGAATTTAATAGCGAAAATCTTTTAGTAGATTACTTTTCGCGTTTTTTACTTTCTTATACATTTTATTAAGTATTTCCTAAATGTTTTTGAAATATTTTGTATTATATATTTATTTGTAAGTATTTCTTTGTATTATATATATTATAATAATAATAATTATCGTCTTGTAATTATTTAATAAAAACAGTTCGTATATTTTAACCGTTAATTAATTACCAAAAAAAATCTGTAAATAAAATTTAAAAATGTATAGAATATAAACATTAATATTTTTTTACTAATAACCCTCCTCCTATCAAGTTTTTATATTCCTTACGAGAAGTAATAAATATGATAAAACCTACAGTAAATAATTTTTCGAAAATCTGAAATGTTTTAAATTTTACTGATTAACTCTGAAAAAGTCTTACTTTTACTTTAGCTAAATTTTCATGAAAGATCTGATTAATTCTGAAAAAGTATTCTAGAAGAGTCTAAAAACTTGTAAAAATGCAGTCTTTAAACTTCTTAGTAAGTTTTACATAGATCTTTTCATACTTTTTCAGAATGTTTCAGAATTTTTTAGACTTACTCATTCTTCTGGAATTGTTTTTCAGAACACTGCAAGACTAAATTAGACTATTGGCAGAAAATATTTCCACCAGGGCTAATATAAGGAAGTATAGTAATCGTGATTTTTATATTTATTCCAAGCAGGCGTGTGTCATCCATGACAGTGTTTATCCGTTTGTCAGTAAACTGCATATTAATAATTTTGTTTCTGTTATAATTACACCCCATTTAATCGTGAAAGTGAGGATGATTACGAGAAATATGATATGCTAGAATACTTTATTCAAAGTAATAATTGTGGTGTTGCATCCGAAATATATTTCAATCGCTATCCAGAAAAAAGACAACCTAATAAAGCTATTTTTAAGAGGTTGAAAGAAAATCTCATTAATTGTGAGTCCTTCAACAAGCCAAGACCAAAAATCAGATATTTATATCTAATTTTATAATACATTACAATTACAAAATAAAAATTCAAATAAAGTAAGTGTTCAAACTGACGCCTGTTATGTTAGATACATAAATTACACCTCTTCATAACACTCTGAACTGCATTATAAATATGAAGATTTGAAATGGAATTCACACAGTCTATAAAATTCTGTTATGTCGGTACTGGTTTACTTGTATAATGTCTTTAATATGGCCCAAAAAAAAAAAACAGTGGCGTTAAGTTAGATGATCGTGGTGGCCACCTCACTGGTCCGTTATTTCTCATCCAGTTATTTCCCAAATTGGTATTTAATAATTCTGAAACGGTCCTGATATTATGATGTGGTGCACCATCTTGTTGGAAGAACTGATTTCTTGCCTCAATTAAGGGTAGATTGTCCATAAATTCCTCAATAATTTTTTGGTTTTTCGTAGTACTGTATATGTGATATGTTAAAACACGATTGCCACGTAGAGCACACCAAACACTAAAACCAAAGCGTCCCTGAGATGGCACGTCAATGGTACGGTGAGGGTTCATATCAGACCAATAGTGCTCGTTATGCCTGTTGAAAATTCCTGCATTGCTAATGTAGGCTCTAGAGAAGAATGAATCTTGTTGACTTTTTTGACAATACCATATGCAAAACTCCAATTGTCGCTGAAAATCAGTTGGTTGCAGGGAATGTTGTTTCTTTATTACATAAAGCCTAAATTTGTGTGTCTTCAAAATATCCAAAGCTCAACGTCTTGAAATCCCAGAATCAGCTTCAATTTGACGACTTGAAATTGAAAGATTTGCAACCGCCATTCTAATTACAGTTATAGAAGTTTCTTCTGCATCTTCAATGTTGCAATTTTTTGGTCTTGGCTTGTTGAAGGACCCACAATTAATGAGATTTTCTTTTAACCTCTTAAAAATAGCTTTATTAGGTTGTCTTCTTTCTGGATAGCGATTGAAATATATTTCGGATGCAATATCACAATTGATATTACTTTAAATAAAGCATTTTAGCATATCATATTTCTCGTAATTTTAGTAAGACATCTTCACTATTACGATTAAATGGGGTGTAATTAAAACGGAAACAAAATTATTAATATGCAATTTACTGACAAACGGATAAACACTGTCATAGATGACACACGCCTACTTGGAATAAATATAAAAAAACGCAAAAAGTAATCTACTAAAAGATTATCTTCGCTATTAAATACTTACACATCAAAAGCGACCCTACATATGATATATAGTTTGAAGGAGAAAAAAGCCATGGCCAACTATGATTTCCATTTAAAAAAAATACAACTTTATGCCATAGCTCGAAATTGTATCTTTTTTTTTTAAATTTTCTCGACGCCACTGTATTATGCAGAAAAAAGTGCTTCAAGAATGTAAAAGTTATTTTTTCATAACTTTACAACCAAGGTATTGACATGTGTCTAAAAGTCGAAAAATCGAACTTTTGTTTACGACTCGGAAACAAAAGACGATTGCAAATTTTTGTTTTCGCCAGTGAATTTGTCTTAAAGAAAGAGATCGAGAATGTGTCCTCCTTTTTTTTGTATCTCTTACAGTTACCGAGTTACCTTATACGAACATCGAAATTTGCCCACTCTGTACAATGGGCGTTATTTAGTGATTTTAGTCTTCCGTAGCGTCGCGTTTCGTTTCGTCGCGGTTGTGCCTAGTGCGCGACAACCTCAAAGGCCATCGTGCACTAGACAAAATCACGAGATGAAGTGCGGCGTGGTGAAACGATATTTTTATATTTCGTGGTTTTTATAGAGTAATGCGCACTTTTGAGAACCGCGGCTCGCTGCGCCTCCTGTCTCATAAGTGCGCGTTACTCCGTAAGACACCATGAAACATAAGAA
The DNA here is from genome assembly GCA_029963845.1 of Rhamnusium bicolor. NCBI lineage: Eukaryota > Metazoa > Arthropoda > Insecta > Coleoptera > Cerambycidae > Rhamnusium > Rhamnusium bicolor. The sequence continues at coordinate 206,468 of JANEYF010001991.1, forward strand.
TAGCGTTTCGTCCCACCGCACTTCATCTCGTCGTGGTTCTTCCTAATGCGCGAAGGTTTAATGTGGTTATTTGCTGTTATTAGGGGCGCTGGTAACTAGGAGGTTTTAAGGAAACTTTTATTGCTTTCTTTATTCGTTTGAAAGTTACCAAAAATATGAGATAACGGTTTATATGCTCTCTCCGGTTCTAGTTTTTTTCTTAGATTTATTTTGGAAACACCCTGTATATATGTTGTTCTTAAGTTTCCGTAGGTGTTAAAGATGTATTGGATATCCGGTGTACTCTCGCGTAGCTCATAGATCCTCAGAGGGATTGTAGTTGCTTAAACGACGTTTCGACACAGTCACATCTGCTATCTTCAGGGGCTCGTTGATAACTGTTTACTACGACTTCTCGTTACCCGAACGGAAATTTCAGTTCGTTTAAGCATCTACGATCCGTTTAGTGGAAATCCATCAGCTACGTGGAAGTACACCTAGAAATCTAACACATCATGTGTATGTAAATAAATAACATTGCTAGTAGAATATAATAATATCTAATAACTAACCAGTTGTTCCAGTTTATATGCCACATCGACCTTGTTGTATCCAATTAGAGAAAATTTAACGAACAAAGCATCGGATGTTATCTTAGCTTGGACTCCATCACTGTCTATATTACCATTCAAGTTCTTAACTATTCTTCTTATTTTATTCATCACAAATCCAGCAGTATCATCGTTAAATTCCCCACGGACACAGAGGGTAACCTCGGATTTTTCAATTGGAGTTGCAGCTGAAATTTTTTTGAAACATTATTTTGACAGAAACTGAATATATACGTAAGAAATGAGATTTTAAATACATTTAATTCCTAATATCCAAAATTTTTAACGGACTGTTTACGCCGAGATTTATGCTCACAATTTTAGATTTTTTTTAAATAAAAATAAGAGATAAAAATATATGCGTGTGGTCAGTACAATTGTAATAATTTTTGTTTTGTTAGCCCCAAAAATAGTATAAATTTTTATAATACTTAAGGAGTAAAAAAATAGCGAATCAAAATTTTACTACAAAAAATATACATCACTTACTGCAAAATCGTTCTCCTCTTAAGAAAGTGTTGGTGTTTGGTAATTGATTTCCAGCTTCATCCACGCACCAGCAAGTTTCGTTTTCACACTGAGCTGGTAAAAACGTTCCGAATTCGTCACATTGCCCACCTAAGGCTTCACAGCGACTAGTAGAAGGTATTTCCCATTTCAATAAATTATCATCTTCAGCCTTCAAATCTTCTGGCTTGTCTTCATCGTCGAAAGATCCTATTTGCATCATTAGTTCCTCTAACACTAAAATATAGACAAACTCGCATAATATTACAAAAATTATTACAAAAACTTAGTTTATAATAACAAAAAAATTGTTGAAAAACTCCGGAGTTGTTATTAGAGAAGATTTGACAGCAAATCAGTTTAATTTACTGAAGGAAGCTCTTAAAAAAGTAGGCCCAGATGGAAGAGTTTGGACAAATTTTGGTTCTATTTTTCTCAGATTTAAGGATAATAATACTATATTTAAAATAAATAGCTCAGATGATATTAATCAACTTTGATAAAATGTTATACAACTTTCTTTAACAAAATGTATTTCAAGACAGTTTAAATATCGTCAATTCACTTTTATATTCAATTAAAACCTAATGGACTAAAATAAGCAGCATTAGTGCAGTTGAGTTGAATCCAAACAAACACTTTTTAAGTTTAATTTTTTGCTATGCTATAGGTTTTTATATTACCTTGTGTTAGCAATCCTATCTTATTTAGAAATTAATACAATTATTTTTTGTTTATTCTGCTTTTTTGTTAAGGCAGGCATAGAGTTGTAATTTTGTAAAAAAAATTTTCTTGTTTTTAGTTTATATGTATTATGCTTATTGGTTGTCTAAATGTTAGATCATTATTACCATCGTATCAGCATGTAAGGGAAATTATATTAAGTGAAAATTTTGATGCATTTGCGATTTGTGAAACGTGGTTACGAGAAAGCGTTAGCAATGAATTTTTAAACATTGCGGGTTTTAAAATATATAGAACTGATAGAAATACAAGAGGCGGGGGCTTATTGATTTTCATTAAGAATAATTTTAATAGCGAGGTAATTAATATTCAGAGTAATTTCTGTGAACAGTTATGGATTAAAATAAAAAATAAAAAAAAATATATTTCTTTAGGTATTGTCTATAAGCCTCCTAATCAAGATGTAAATAATTTTCTAGTGGAATTTGAAAATACCTTAAGTATTATATATCCAACAGTGGATGAAATTATATGTTGTGGGGATTTTAACATTAATTTATTGGATTTTTGCAGTAATAATGTAGATAGATTTGTTTCAGTGTTAGAATCATATGAGCTTAGCCAAGTTATTGATACTCCAACTAGAATTACTACTAATAACTCCAGTCTTTTAGATTTAATTATTTGTCGTAGGGAAGCTGTATTAGAAAAGGGTGTTATTGAAGCAAATCATATATCTGATCATCAATTGGTGTATTGTAAGTTAAATATATTCAATGAAAAGAAAAGACCTAAAATGTGCACACATCGTAATTTTAAATATTTCAATGAAGACAGTTTTCGAATGGATTTATTAAACACTCCATTTTTTAGGATATTTGATCAGGAATCTGTAGATGAAAAAATACATTTCTTGATAAATTGTCTAAATAATGTATTTGATAAGCATGCACCCATAACTACTTCTCGAATGACTAAGCCAAAAGCTCCTTGGCTCACACATACTATTAAAGAAATGATGTCACTCCGTGATAAGGCTCGGAAAAAATATGAGAATACAAAATCTGATGTTCATCTCCAGTTTTATAAAGAGATGAGAAATTATGTAAACAAGGCTATTCAACGAGAAAAGCGGGCATTCTTTACCTTCCAATTTAATAATTGTAAACCAAATGATGCATGGAAAATTTTGAAAAATAATTGTATGTTATCCGAAAAAATAAATGAAATACCTGCAAATATAAATAATGTAAATGAAATTAATAATTTTTTCATAAATTCAATCCCTGCTATTGAGCCACCGGAACAGCTTTTAAATTTTTATAGAAGTAATTGTATTATAAACAGCGAATTCAAGTTTGTCGAAGTAAATGATATATTTGTATATGAAACTATATGTAGTATAAAAAGTAATGCAATGGGTTGTGATGGTCTAAATATTAAACTTATTAAATTATGTTGCCCGTTTATTGTACAATATGTAACTCACATAGTAAATTTTTGTTTACGGGAAAATGTTTACCCTGCAGTGTGGAAGAATGCTATAGTCAGAGTGTTGCCAAAAAAACCAAACCCTTCCGAATACAAGGATCTTAGGGCTATTAGTGTATTACCTACCCTTTCCAAAATAATAGAACGAGCAATGGAAGTTCAGTTGAGGAATCATTTGTCACAATTTGATTTGTTACCATCAGTACAATCGGGCTTCAGAAAAAGGCACAGCTGCACAACTGCATTACTCCACGTTGTAGATGACATTATTAGGGCCACTGACCAGGGTGATTGTACAGTTTTAGTTTTGTTGGATTTCAGTCGAGCTTTTGATACGATTAATTATGATTTGTTACTAGCTATTCTTCATTATATGGGCATTTCTGAACATTCTGCTAATTTAATGGAAAATTATCTTAAAAATAGGCAACAGAAAGTCTGTATTGATGATGAAAGCTCCTGTTATCTAACTCTTAAATCTGGAGTACCACAAGGATCAATTTTGGGTCCTTTACTCTTTTCTATATACTCTTTCAACTTAATAAACAGTCTCCAGCACTGTAAGATTCATTTTTACGCAGATGACACTCAAATCTATTACAGCTTCCCTCCGTATATGTTTGATAATGCCTGTACATCAATTAATAGTGATCTCGAGTCATTTGTTAAAGCGGCCTCAGATCATTGCCTGATCATAAATCATATTAAATCAAATGTAGTAACTTTTGGAAATAGAACGAATCGTCAAATTTTGAATGATACAATTAGTATTAAAATTAATAATTCTTCACTTGAAACCGTTGATCATGCAAAAAATTTGGGGCTGTTAATGGATTATAACTTAAGGTTTGAAAAATATATTAACAGTATTATACAACGATCATATTTTGCCTTAAAGATAATTTACACTCACAGACAATATTTGACTGTGAAAATAAAATTGATGCTTTGTGAAACACTGGTGTTGTCAAATTTTAATTATGGGGATAGTGTGTATGGTCCTAACTTAACCAGTCAGTATAAACGTAAAATTCAAACCGTTCAAAATGCTTGTCTACGACTTATATTTGGAATACGAAGGCGACAACGAATATCTCATAAACTACAAGTTGCCGGCTGGTTAAATATGGAAAATCGTAGAATCATGCATGCTAATACCCTTTTTCATAACATTGTAATTAATAAAATGCCATCTTATTTACACAGAAAAATTACATATCGAACTGACGTCCACAACATCAATATTAGATTCAAGACATTATTAACTCCACCAAAATTTAAAACAGAATTTTTTTAAGAGATCTTTCAGCTACCAAATCTGTAAACTTTATAATTTCATTCCACAGGATATAAAGTCTAAAAATATGCATCATTTCAAAATAAAATTAAAAAAAATATCTTCTCGCTAACCACCAATAAAAACAATAATTTTAAAAGTATGAAAATAAAAATGCCTTACATTTAGTTTAATACACATATTTTATATCATCTACTATCAGTGCTCCAGTAGGTAATTTAAATTTTAGCAAAGCGCAACTAAGTTTAGGTTAAGTGGAAGAGCAACTCATTGGCGTTCGCGCTAAATGTGTTGAACTTCGCCTTTTATTTTCGATTACTCACATTGTATCTGTATTGTTTTTTGCTTTTTTTACATTATGTTATAGTAATTGAGAATAATAAAGACGTTTATTATTATTATTATTATTATTATATTGCATGAAAATATTGTAGATATTCTATTTTATAAAATCATTGGAAAACTAATATTTCCAGTCATTATTTGACCATCGAAATCAAACTGGAAACAAACTGACCATTTTCCAAGGATTCTATTTAAACGAGTGAAATGCAGCTGCGGTGTTTAAATGAGTGGAAACACAATTCCATATTTTAACACCCATTTGAGCACCTTAACTTCATATAGGGGAGGCTGAAGTTAAAAACAGCAATTACTTCTTTAAACCTTTAACTGATAAAATATAAGCATTTTCGCCTTCATATTTTGAAAAACAGTTTTTTATTAGATAGAGGTTTTCATCCTAGACCTAAAGAATTACTTTATAACTGATTAAAAATGAAAAGTTTGAGCAGTTCATTTTTTACTCTCAATGTAGTATGCATAATAGTATATTGTATAACGAGCACGTCAATGCACCTACTCATTTCTTTAAGAGTATATGTAAATCATATGAGAAAAGAAATGGCTATTCCGTTCGAGTTATGCACTATATTTTTTTCTACGACTAACAATAAGTTTGTTATCTTTAAATTTAAAAAACGTTGGATAGCGCGGATGTGTTTGTATTTTACTTATATCGTATTGCTATGAGTACCATGACAGTACTGTCATAGTTTCTTCGATTTAATTGTACTTGAATCACAATAGGCCTATTGTGTACTAACTGCTATGGGAACTAGGGGGATGTGAAAGTCGTATACATGTGCTAGATTTACTAATCAATGACACGTATATAAATGAACAGATTTCTTAGTAGTCGTAGAAAATATACATTTTACACCTATATGTTCCATTACCTAAATCAGCGTCACTGACGAAATCTGATCTGTCGCTGGCCTTGTTCCTTGCTTGCCTAAAATTACATTCAGGTTCTGCTCCTCTGGTAAGTGTCCCCTTTAACGGCTCTCCTTGTGGGGTTACACACCAGCATACCCCAACATGTTCGAGGCACTGTACGGCTTGCCAAACTCCAGTAGTTGGTTCACAGCGGGGAGTGAAAGTCGTCTTTTTGTAACGTTCAGCGGCCCTTTGATTTTTCTCTCTTAACCTTTCACACTGACTTAACACTAAAAAAGATTGTATTAGTAATAATGAGATTAGTAAACAATTTAATCTGCAGTTTTAACTTTAAGCGATTGATTAGTCAACAGGTTAATCGCGGCCTCATTCAAATGTCATAACTGAGAGTATCTCGCATGAGTACGGACGCAGTAGAAAAAAATCCCGTAAGCAAGCGCTCTCTATTGATACGGGCCATCGCAATAAGCGGGCGTGAAAGCATCATCATTTTCTGAACTTGTTGGCAGGGTTTAGAACTCCTTACATATTTAGCTTGATATTTTTTTATAACAACTTAATAATATTGATTGGTTTTAATAAATCATAGGTATATTTTTATTGTAATGTATTATACATATAAAAAAATTACAAATTTGGTGCTGTCGATTCGTTAGTGGTTGGCGAAAATATGATCATAATGACGCATACATTTTTACTCTCATCTGGTCAAACGCGGATAATCACACATATAAAATTTCCTTGTTTTACAGCTAAATCACGTCGCATTTTCTGGAAATTTTCAAGTAAGTTTGCGAAGAGAGCACGTTGCGACCGAGCCTAGAACATGATCCGCTAACGAGAATGAACATATTTGAAAGCGTTGAAAGTATTCATATTGAGGGCGAGTGGGACTAGAACAGACCGATATGCGCTAGTACCGAGAGCCGCAAATGCGTTTCCTCCTTAATGAAAAGAGCGCTTTGCGACCGAGCCTAGACCGCGATCCACTAATGAGAACGAATGCATTTGAAAGTACTGAAATATTTATCTTGAGCGCGAGTGGGATTTAAATAGCTCGGGATGCGCTGGGACTGCGAATTACAAATGCATTTACTCCTATAGACTCTATTTATTTTCTGTTAGAGTTAGTTTAGACTGTCCAAATTTTGTGTAGCTTTGATCGCAATAGTTATTATTATATGCATTATGTATGTCTGAATATTTTATGGGACATATGTCTCACCGGCATGGTGGAGTAGTTGGCCGGAGCGCGATGGCAAGTTTGATAACGAGACGAGTATATCCTTATGTATTTTTGATCGCTGATTCCGAATCCGGGGTCAAAAAAAGTCGTACACCCCCCAAAAAAAAAATTTAGAGCCAAAAAACACCCCCTGAATCGTTTTGTTTAATATTTTCGGGAAAAATTGAATGTATTACGATAAAAATAAAGGTGAATTGCAGCGTTCACCCTATCGGTATGAAACGCACCCCCATAGAGGGTGAGAACCACCCTCATATGCCATCAAACCAATTGATAACGACAATGACTGAAAAACATCTAAAAATGTTTAAGTTTCGTTAGGTTTGCAATAAACTGACGTAGAATTCACGTAATACCCCAAAACTACCCCTACAGCGTTATGAAAAACAACCCTTAACTTCAATTACAGAAAAAGGAAAGGAAAAAACATAAAATTTGATAACGATTTCATTATATGAATGTTGGGGTTGTATGGTTGTTTCATTTCTTCGAAAAGTCCATTAAACATAGGCAACTGCAAATCTCTTATAAGATCGTTGAGTTCAGATTGAGTTATCAAATGTGGACTGTCCTCATCGCTGACAAAGTTATCCGAGCTGGACTGCTCACTGTCACTACTGCTCGATGTATCTGTGACATTTTGGGTTTGGTAACTTCTACCGGGTGGTGTAGGAACTGGCAAAGCCTTTGAATGAGGCACAGGCTTAGACAGTGATGGAACATCTGCATATTCTATTTTATTTTTGTTTTCGAATTGAAATTAAAAGTTTTAGTCAAGCAAAAGTACCAATCGGTTGCGTGGTTAGTTGGCTCTCTCCAGATCATTGGTTTACCAAAGTTCAAGGATCTATTTTTACCTGAATACCAGTAGTTGAGGACGAGTCTGCAGTTTGTGCAAACCACATGATGAATCCAGTATTTATCTTGATGTGACACCGGAAATGCAAAATAATGTAAATAGGCGTTTTGCAGTGAGTTTGTTATAGGATAGCCTCGATTTAACTCAACAGTTTTGAGACAAATGTAGCAAAAACGGTTCGGATTAATTTTATCCACTCTAGACGACATTTTAAAACAATCTATCGTATTTACTTCACTCCTTTGTTTACAAAATTGAACAAAGAAATTATTACAACTACTGTGGGTAGTTGAAAAACAGAAACGGTTTTATCTGAGAATTATGACGTGCTAGCGGAAAACACAAAATTCTTTATTGACTACCCTACGTGGCTTATTTAAAAATGTATATTTCGTTCGACGAACAAAAATAATGTTACATATTGGACCAATATGGGAAAAACATTGGCATTTGTCGCGGACGAGACCATGGATGACGATATACAGCTGATCATCACGCCACCCCAACTGAACCAATCCGCATCCAGTCTGCGGCATTATGGATGCATGCTTCTTATATATCACTACTTCGCGCGCATCCTGACAAATAATTTGGAAAGAATCCTGAAGTTGAATTTTGATAATAAAGTGACATTTTAATGAAATTAATGTGATTTAAGTTGGTTCAGTGTTTAGTTTCAGTTTAATTATACAATATTTTGCCTGTAATGTATAATCGTTATAATTTATTCAAGAGAAACTCTTTGAAAAAATACATGAAGGGGCATATTGATACTTATATTAAGCCACATTAGGATATTGGGATACCATCAAAGATTTGTAGATTTGACATCCACATAAATATATTTGTTCGATATAGCAATCCCATATTTTCTTTTCTTTTTTTTTGTGATTTGTCCGCGTTCTAGATACAAAAATATTATTTTCGCTATTATTCGATTAGGATATTTTGCTATATATTTTTCGATTACATGTCGAAAATGGACATATTCAAATAGTTTGCATATGTAGTAATTAAAAAATGTTGTAGAATAACTAAATCCTATAAGATATATTGTTTTTTCTTTCCTAACCTACCTGGACACACAACGTTGCACATATTTACGGTATGGAAATTATTGTGGTTTCCTTGACATCCTTTGTAAGTGAACTGCTCACATTTATTTGTTCGCGAATTAAAGAAGTATCTGGTAAGATTTCGTGCAAACTCGTCTTCTTGACATTTTCCACTATCCAATGGCTCAAAGCACACATCTCCTGAAAACAATAAATGCAGGTGTATCCCAGTAAACTCCAAAGTATGGGCTTTTACCGGGCTTTGACTGGAAATGCTGGCCCAATAAAGGCCCAGTAAAGGCCCATACTTTGGTGTTTACTGGGATATTTCAGACCAACACCAAGAGATGTAACAGCTGTATTGATAATATTTTTATTGTTTTCCTTTCTTAATAATGACAATTACATAGTGTTACGTGTTTGCTATCCCCCACAAACACGTCAAATCGTAGATTCGTTAACTGAAAGTTACTACTTTATTAACTAATTAAGTAAATAACAACAATAAATTAATGACTGTCTTAACTATAATCACAATTAAACACATAAATCTTTATCTTATTTCTTCTTCACTTGTTCAATTCTAAATTCAGACTGAGCTCGTCGACGCACCGTGCGCCTTAAATATTACATCCATGCACGGTCCAGAACTTTCCAGAACATTCCCGACCATTCTCGTACGATTCTAATGCCATCTAATCAGTCTATACAGTTCAGTGGCGTAACAATAGCTTCATTTTTATTACAATTCGGTAGACTACTGACAAGAGGATTTTTCCTAAAGCATAAATTAAACCTAGGATACATTAGGTTTGTGTCCGTTGTCTCTAAATTTGTAACCTTCACCCACAGAAGGTACCTCAAAATACCATTAGGGATACAGGAGGTTGATTATCTGTGGTGTTTTTTTTTAAATTCAATCTACTTTTCTACTCTAAAATGTATGTATCAATTTCACCTTGCGAAATATTGTTAATCATTGATGTACATAACTTTTAGATTAACGTTTGTTAATTAATTTTTTATATTTATTTAGTTTATAATATTGTTTTGCCTGCTTAAATAATTTTTAATTTTTTTTCAATTTGTATATATCCTTAAGCATCCTAAAGTGACAACAAATCTTGCTCCAGAAAAAAGTAAAAACATACTAGTGTATCTGACGTTTTCAGTAATTTTGAAACAATAATTATTATAGTATTCTTGAACCATCGGACTCATGACAATAATTTATGCTATGTACTAAAAGTTAACATCAAAATTCACATTTAAAAATGTGTACATTTGATATACAGAGTGTCCCAACCAAAAGAAGGCACCCTGAATAACTTTGGGAGATAAAATTTTTTTTGAAAAATTGGTGAAACACGTCAACCTTGTTTCCAAGAGGGACATATTTTAATGTAATACTTGTATACGTATAATCATCCCTCTACCCTACACGGCCACCCCCTCAAAAAATTCAAATGGCAAGGAAGGTCGAGTGATACATCTTTTGAAAGGCCTTTCAATTCCCTACATAACTGTGTATTTTTTTTAACTTTTATCGATTCGTTCTTAAGGAAAATAATTTTACTTTTGATGATTACACACAATCGAAATCGTTTAAAAAATCTAAAATACACGGCACTGGGTATTGGAATTTATAAAAAAAATACATTTTTTAGTGTTCTCAAATCAATACGAGTTTTTCGACAAAAAACACTTTCCTTGTCTGTTTAGTTTTAGAATAATAAAAGACTCATAAGTATTTGATAGTCCTTGAACATTAATTTGTTCACAACCAATTTTAAATCGAGATACATTTTACCAGAGTGAGTTCTCAAAATGGTTTATACCCTTCAGGAGAGAATAGAAATTGTCAGCATTTATTTTAAGAACGATAATTGTACCAGAGCTACGGAGCGCATATTCAATAGAAATCACCCAGATAGAAGGGTTGGTTCTCAGTATGTTTTACAATTATTGACAAAATTTATGGAAAACAGGTTCTGTAGGAAACAAAAAATATGAACCTCAGCGACCGATTAGGAATGAAGCAGTTGAAGTGGCAGTTCTGGGTCATTTGCTGATGGATAATACTCAATCGATCAGGAAAGTAGCTACGGCCCGACAATGTGATCCCCACATTGTCGGGCCGTTTTTTATTCTTGACAATTTAAATGGCGAAAGGTACTTCGATCTCTTAGAAAATAACATCGACCCAATGATTACCCAAATCCTCGAAGAAGACGAGAATCTTTTAGAGGGCGAACTGTTTTTTCAACAGGATGGGGCACCCCTACATTTTGCTATAGCAGTCAATTTTTGGATAATCAATTTCCTGAGCGATGGCTTGGAAGAAGAGGTCCTGTGGAGTGGTCTGCTAGGTCACCCGATTTAACTCTCTTGGATTTCTTTTTGTGGGGACATTTAATTTCGAAGGTATTTGCAACAAAATCTGCATCTCTGGACAAGTTACGTAAAAGAATTGTTCGAGAATACCGTTTATTGACTCCAGATGTGTTCAGAAATGTTCGTTTAGAATTTCAAGACAGATTATACTACTGTATGGAAGTCGATGGGTGTCATTTTGAATAATACGTACGATAATTTAAACTGCTTCTTTTATTTTTATTTCCCAAACCTAAAATAATGAAACAATTATTTCTCAGGAATTAATCTATAAAAGTTTTAAAAAATACACAGTTATGTAGAGAATTGAAAGACCTTTCAAAAGATGTATCACTCGACCCCCTTTGTAGAAGGATGATGATAGGTATACAAGTATTACATTAAAATATCTCCCCCTTGGAAGCAAGGTCGACGTGTTTCACCAATTTTTCAAACAATTTTTATCTCCAAAGTAATTCAGGGTACCTACTTTTGGTTGGGACACCCTGTATATATATTTTCGTTTCAGGGGTTACTTATTCCATCCTCTGAATATTCGAACACCGCTTTGTGTAGTGATACCGGATATCTACCGTCAGTATAACTATATACAGTACAGAGAGTAGAGTATCATCCACACGTAAACGATAACACATTTTTTTTGTAGTTCGTTGCATTATTTTCTTCTTCAAATAATCAGATGACGCTGTGTGTGTGTGTGTGTGTGTGTGTGTAAATTCCTAGTATAAATATCAATACCTGGAATTGAAATTTAACGCATAAAATGAAGAAATACTTAAATGTGATTTATTGTCTAATTTTTTGTTTTGCATCCATACGCGCAATATGTGTATATTTCGTTAATAAAGTGGCTAATTATTGTTAATTCAATATTACATAAAAAGAACAACTCCCGGTATTATCGACATTTTAAAGGGACCTTTAACTTAAAAGGAGTTTCAGTGACAAGAAAATGTACTACCAGCAATTGCAGCAAAACTTTAATCGAGATATACATACGATATCCGTTAAATGTAATTCTTATTTAAATTATAGGATCGCTATATGACATTTATATTTTGTTTACAATACATTTCCTTGTCCCTAAAACTCCCTTTTAGTTAAAGGTCCCTTTAAAATATTGATAATACCGGTGGTAAGACATTTTTCGAGGGCTCTTCCTATAAATTGTTTTGTACAACAATTATCTGGTCGACTGTAAATAATTAAATCTAACTTAATAATGAATTTGAATTTGAAACTTCAGTATATATTTTTACTTGCATTAAATTAGAAAATACTATGTAAACAGAGCTTTATTAGATTTAGAAGCAAGATTTGTCCTCAAATAGACTTATATTTGTCCTCATCTAAAGTGGCTGTAGTTGAAGACATTTAACAAATTATTTTTGTCAGTTTGAATCTTTATATAATATAATAACTTACGTGGTTTGGGACAGCACACTGCATATTCTCCAACAGGACTAAGTTGACATTTATGTGAAGAGGACAACTCTCAAAATCAGGACCACAAGTCACGAGTTCATCACTGCTTCCTAGTTTGAGAGGTTCTCCATTTTGACAAGGATTTTCTTTTTTGGGTAGGCACATAGGCACTGATGGACAAGGCCAGTTGACGCATTCAACAGAAACCAAACGACATGTTTCTCCTTCACCACGACAAGATATTTGTGAACAAGGATCAATACATTGGCAGGTGCGGCATCCTCTGTCGTTCATTTCAAAGCCATGTTCACAATCATTAACACAGCGTAATAATGGACAGTTACTTGAATTTGGGGGAGGGTCGCAAGATAAGTTATTACTTGATTTAGTGCGAGTTTCGGAAATTTCAAAACCGCGTATGTCGACACACCAACATTCTCCAGTTCCGGGATTGCACTGTTTAGGTTCGTAACTGCCATTTTCTTTACATTTTGGCATATACACTTTTCCTGCAGGTATGCCTGATTCATGGGCCTGGTGTTGGGCCAAGGCTCTTTGATGCTGACAAGCTGTAAATTAAATAATGTGGAACAATTGCTATTTAACTTGCTGGATAGCAGATTGCCGGTAATGCGAATATTTATACGACTTTCCTCATAAAGGTTTTGTCATTCCAAACACAAATCTTAAGTACAGAAGCATTTCACTGATAAAGAAAAACAGTTATCAACACTTTCACTGGATACAGCCAACTGCGACCAGAAATACCACATACAACTACTATTACAACATGATAGAGCTTTCCATTTTTTTCTTTGAAAAGTTGTAAGGTATCAGAATGAAACTTAGTCCAGTAAGTGGATTACAAGTGAAGATTCACAACATGTTGGGCTACTGAGCTCGTTTGATCTCATACTATTGCATCTATGAATCCTTATGATAACTTTATAATGTAAAAGGAAAAATTGAAGAAAGTGGAAGAAAAAACTGCGCACTTATAGAGACTGCACATTACATAGGTTATTAAAAAATACTATAATATTTTGACGATAACTGAGATACTAACAGCTAAGTGTAAAATTTCCTGAGTAGTGCCTCACAGTTACTAGGTGTTTTCCTAAAGATAATGCATTACCAAAATAATCACCAACTAGCTGGCGCCATGACAACTAATAATAATAGACGTCCTTTCCCTTTTCAAAGGAATGTGATATTTAGGGGTTACACGTTGGGTGTTATTTTAAAAGTATCATGTTAAATATATTTTTAAATTATGTTAAATAATGATAATGTAAGGAAAAATTTGCAGTAGTGATTGTAAGTACTAAATTATCAACTTCTCTTAGTTGATTGAGTAATGTATATTTGTTTAATACTTACCGATTTTCACCTGCCTCCTTTTACAGTATAAATACAAATAAACTTTGCTTTGAAACATAAACTATGATATGCAATAAAATAAGAAACTAACAGGTACAAGTTTAGTCTGAAAACACGTCGCCACTTACCTGTCAACAGCAATGGCTTGATGCACTGCGTGCCACAACCATTTGAACAACATCTCGTCGTTCCATTACAAGCTATGTCGGAGTTACATTCAAAATCACATGAAGTTGTTGTGGCTGGTACTAAATATGGACACTGCCCTACTTTTCTTGGTAGGCCTAAAAAAATAACATAGTTTGTGATTATGGAGTTTAGTCACCGCACATATTTTCTGTTATAACAAATACATTTACTTTAAGTTATAAGTAATCAAATCTATCCCTATAACTGATAGTCTATTCCCGAAAACTGTTATCAAAATCGGTAAATTATTTACGAAATTATCATGAGCAACTGGATTTGCAGACCGACCGATAGACATGATAAAACTTTTCTACGATGAAGCGAACTAGACTGATTTTGTTTCTCTTTATTGAAAAATAGCTATTCGTATTATGGCCTCAGTTTTTTGAAAATAAGCCTGTAGGTAAATTTAATAAAAAGAAATCCTCCAAGGGAAACATAGAAGCATTTTTTTAAATTACGTAATGTAAAAAGCCTTTTTTCTACAAATATTTTAATTTATAATTATTTCAAGAAAATGTTCTAATAGTAAACTGTTTTAGATCTACTTAAATCTTATAGAACGATTTTTTTAGCCCTATAGTAAGTTTTCGAGAGTTATTCACATGTTTTCACAAGTTCTTTTTGTTTGCCAATTTTCGGTATTTCCTTTTTATGATTTAATTGCAGAGATGTATTGAGATCTACCCCTCAAGGATAGTTTGGACCCTAAAAATTTCATCGAAATGGGGAAACTTTTCCCGGAGTTACACCTAAAAGATTAAATCTATACATGGTGTTCCCATTTTGGCGGAATTTATTCATTCTGGCCAAAACTCATTTCCGATTTCACAAGCCGGAATTTTAGTATGTCTGCCAAATACGAAAAAAGTCGTGTTTAATTTTTCGTAATAATAATTAACGCAATATATTCGATTTAATTGGTCATAATTTATAATACATAATGTATCCAAAAACACTGATTACTTTTGAAGCCGTCGCAACTCGGTGCCGTCGCTACCACTCCTATTGCCCCTAGATATCGACGCTGGTTTGCAGATATCCAGAAAACCAATTAGTTCCATTGCAGTCCTGCGCATTAACGAGCTCTCAGCCTCTCCCTTCTCCATATGAGTCTATTTCATAAAGGTTCAGCAGGTTGCAAATCAAATGCAAACTTAGTAGCTTAGTACTATCTTTAGTCAGCCCAGTTTGTTTGTACGTGTATGAACGGCATTATCGCAAAAATGAATTCTGTACAAAGTTTAATAGCAGAGCCATTCTATAGTTGATGTTCCACTGATAAAATTGAAACAAAAAATACTAGAATGACCTACTCTGAATTTAAACATAAAAAAGTGCAACTCCCACATGTCTACAGTATGAGCCGCCACTGTCTAGGTTTTTTTTTTTCGAATTTAGGCGTCATGTGCCTCATCTTCTTGTCGTTCGATTAAATTAGATTTTGCACAAATTTTCTCCAACCAGTGATACAAATTAGAAGGGTGTAAAAAGTTTTTCGAAACAAATTTAGGACCTGCTTAATTTATATACTTGAGCAGTCTTACAAGCGCGAAATTATAAGATGAGGATTGGGGGGGGATTGACATCGTCATGTGTCCTTCTCTGCCGCTAATTAACGCATGTTATCGCTGCTAGCTTCCGCGAGCTGTTCTTGAGTCACTGTGTAAAACAATGATTGAGTGTACATATTTGATTTCATATCTTTATCCCTAAACCTAATATACGTTGCGTATGTATCGATATTATGATCTTCTGTGATAACTCTCCTAGGCGTGCCTTTTATTCCGTCTTTCATCGAAATTATTTACATTTGTGTGTTTGCCTGTTTGTTGTTGATGATGGAGCCGCACACCAATGAAGTTGTAATAAGTATCGTAATGTATATAGCTGTTTATTATTGTGGATTTGTTTGATATATTCAATACGTTGTCTCTGCCCAGACTGCGACACTACCTACTGTGTAGATTCCTCGGACCTTTTTAAATGAGACCATTGTCAAGAGATATTTTCAGATCTTTTGCAACAATCTACCACTAGATGTTCTTTTCGATAATATATTAATACTTATTATTACTCTTTAGTTTTGTGTTAGTATTTAGATAATAAAAATGATATACTTACATGCTGGTACTGGCGGACAGTAGTGGTCTTTACAGCTAACCTCAACTAACTGACATTGTTCATCTTCCTGACAAGAAACACTCGAACAGGGATCCCTGCATTGACATTGTGGGCATCCCGTTTCCTCAGAAAGTATAAAGCCATATTCGCATCCCATTCTACATGTAAGGTCCAAGCAATCCATGGTTTCTCTTAGTTCCTTACAGTCCTTTGAAGAATTTCCCTTGCTTCTTGTTCTGGGAATTTCTGTTCCAAAATTATCAACACACCAGCACTCCCCTTCAGCGCACTGAGTTGCCACATAATTTCCTTCTGAATCACAATTTGGGGTTGGTAGAGCTAAAGTCATACCGTCTCGTGTGCCTTCCATGCTATCCGAAAATTCGTGGAGATATTCGCACACTGAAAAACATTGGTGTTCTAAGAACATATTTTGGTAAAACCTATAATTTATGAATCAGAAGTATTTTGTTTCGTATCACCATTTGAAAATATTGTACTTAATTATTATTACTGTTATTTTTCCGAACTTACTAGTTTGTGGTCTGATATCGGTTTGGCTGTAGTCCTCAGAAGCGTCTGCTTTCATTTCTTCTTCAACTCTCGGACAACATACTGCTTGCGTAGAACCAGGAACAGCGGTACATTCGTAAGCTAAAGGACAAACTGTTCCGTCTTCGGAACGAAGCGCACAAGCTACTGGAGCGCCACTTAAGTCGTCGGTTAATGGTGTGCCTGTTTCGCATGGATTAGCGTAAACTGCCTTTGGACGGCCTAAATAGTAAATACACATGAGATTATATCAAGCATTTTCATGATTCGTATTGCCAGTTTTTAAGTCTTAGTGCGTTTTATTTTTTAATAAGTTAAAATTTCTGGGTTTGAGCAAAACCTATTGGACTCAAGATTTTAAAATCAGTTGTGATAACCACTCGTTAATTCGAAACACATTTTTTGGGTTTATCAGTCATATAATTGTTAAAGATTACATGAACTGAAATGAGTGGGTATCAGTGGCGGCTGGTGAAATTTGGGTAATGTCGTATCTTAGAATTGGAGCATAGGACCCAGATGATGTTTTAAGCCATAACTATTAAAACAAAAGAAGTTTCGTAGAGAAAACATTGCATTTGAAATTTGCGAAAAAAAATTGCACAAATTGTGTGCCACACCAGAGGTATTCTACCAATTTTAAAGCCGGCTACAAAATTTCACATCCTCGTCTACCATAGATCTTTATAAAGGGAGGAAGCGATCGCTTGGATGCTTTTTCTCTGCAAAACTTGATTTACTCTTATAGTTATGCCTTAAAGTATTGCTTGGGTTCTATGTTCCAATACAAAGATGTGACATAACCTAATTTTCACCAGCCGCCACTGGTCGACATTTATAGATCTGATATCTAACTATAAACACAATGCCCTTCGGGTTGTTAAGATTTTACTAATTTTTTAGGAGTTACACAACATTGCTTATTTTTCTAAAAGTTTGGCCAACCCCTTATTTAGGGGGTTTTCTGAAAACAAATATGACCATTTTTGCCCCGTTGATAGTTACTTCACGAGAAAGTTGTGCATGAGGTGTGTATTCTAATATGTTTTTGACGGAAATTCTTGTGCATTTGTAGTTCTTTGTACTGCAAATGATAGTTTCTTTATGGTGAAATAATCCTTTACAGTGGTTACTTTTAAGTAACTTCTTTAAGTAGCAAGAAGTAATTACTAAACTTACTAAAAAATTCTGCAACTTAGAAGGAATAGTGAATGTCCCTCATTATTGCAGAAACTAATAACGCCAATTTAAATAGTGCTAAATTTAGGTAGATTAGATTAAATTGCGAGTGCGTAATTAAGGCCCTTGTGGGCCTCCACCCAAGTAGTACATCGAGTTGTAATTTGGTTGGAGTGACTAAATTACAACTCGTGCTACTTGAGCATTATCGATTGTATTGAAAAGTCATTTTTTGATTCGAGTATGTAGACGAAAAGATCACCTTTTTATTACTTTTTATTGTGGTTGCTAGGCGACTACTTTTCGGACGGTAAACAATTAT